>WOXC01011288.1:0-205668 GCA_011680675.1 Gymnobelideus leadbeateri
AATCTGCTCTCTCCCATATGATCTCCCATACCCCCTTCGACTTTTCCATTAGGTCAAGGTGAATCTCTGTGCCCCAATGCCTGGACATCTTATCTCCCGATTACATTGAAAATAGTATTAATAATAGTATTTATATATATTTGAAACATTTAATTTTAAAACTTCGAATTCCAGATCCATTCCCTTCATCTCCTGTCACCCACTCACAATGGAAAAGATAAGCAGTTCAGTATATGTTGTAAATGTATAGCTATCCAAAACTTTACCATGGTAGATATATTGTAAAAGACTGACTATATCTCCCTCCCACCCGTCTCACCTCCCACCATTCCCTATTTTGATCCTGTCCCTCTTTGATAGTGGGCACTTCCAATCTCCCCTCCCCCCAGAATGACCTCACCTCCATCATCCCCTCTCTCATCCCCCTTTCCCCTACTCAGGAGAGTGAGTGAGGGTAACATATTCCATATATATATATATATGGAATATATATATATGGAATATATATATATATGGAATATATATATAGTAAAGTACTATATATATAGCAACATATATATAGTAACATATATATAGTAACATATATATATATATATAGTAAAAGACTGGCCATATTTCACTCCCACCCATCCGATCCCCCACCTGGTCCATTCCCTACTTTGATCCTGTCCCTCTTCAAAAGTGGGTGACTCCAACCACGAAACCCCCCAGCATGCTCTCCCCTCCATCATCCCCTCTCTCATCCCCTCACCCCCTACTCTCCTGCAGGGTGAGATATCCCATTTGGTATGCATGTCATTTTCTCCCTGAGCCAAATTCAATGAGAATATGGTTTTGCCTTTTTGCCTTCTTATTCTTCCCTTTCCCTGCAACCACTTCCCCTTGCCCCTTCTACATGAGATAGCTTACCCCACCCTGTGTCTCCCCATCACCTCTTGCCACATTCCTCTCTCACCTCTTAACTTCACCCCTTAAGTATCATCCCTTCCCACCAAATTCAACCTGTCCCCTCTAATCATTTATACCTGTAAACATATATACACACATTCACATATGTATTCATATGCCCATATACCCTTCTTCAATTATTTTCATTAGAAAAGTTTCATCAGTCATAATTATTGTTTTTCCATGTAGGAATGTAAAAAAAAATTAACATTAATAATTTCCTTTTGATTTCTTTTCCCTGTTTACCTTATCAAGTATCTCTTGCTTCTTGTGTCTGAATGTCAAATTTTCTATTCAACTCTGGTTTTTTCCTCAAGAACGCTTGGAAGTGGTTATGAGCCAAGATGGCAGAGTAGAAACAGCATTTCCAAGGTGCTCTGCCCCACACCACTTCCCAACTATGTAAAAGGGGACTCTGAACAACTTCTGGAACCACAGAATGCACAGAACGACACAGAGAAGCTAACCTCCCACTGAGGACAGCCCAGAAGCCCTTCGCGGAGGGCCAGCACAGCACTCTGGGAGCTGACAGCCCAGCATGCAAAGAACTGAGCCCAGGTCCCCTAGAGCTGTGGCTTTAGGGAAAAAATTGGGAAGAGAAATGAGAAGCATGCAAGAAAAGTATGAAATGGGAGTCAATAGCCTGACTGAGGAAAATAATACCATAAAAAATAGACTAACACAAATGGCAAAGGAGGTCCAAAAGGGCAATGAGGAGAAGAGTGCCTTAAAAAGCCAAATTTACCAGATGGAAAAAAGAATCCCAAATGCTCAATGAGGAGATTCATTCCTTCAGAGTTAGACTAGAGCAAATGGAAGTTAGTGACTTTATCAGACATCATGATGCTGTTAAACAGATCCAAGCAAATGAAAGAATAGAAGGCAATGTGAAATATCTCATGGGAAAAACCACTGACCTGGAAAATAGATCCATAATAGAAAATGTAAAAATTATAGGACTACCTGAAAGGCATGATCAAATAAAGAACCTAGAAATCACCCTTCAAGAAATTCTCAAGGAAAATTGTCCTGATATTTTAGACCCAGAGGGCAAAATAGAGGTTGAAAGAATCTCGAGATGACCTCCTGAAAAAGATCCCAAAAAGAAAACTCCCAGGAATATTATAGCCAGGTTCCAGAATTCAGAGATCAAGGAGAAAATACTCCAAGCAGCCAGGAAGAAACAATTTCAGTATTGTGGAAACACAATCAGAATAGGACAGGACCTGGCAGTTTCTACATTGAGGGATCAAATGGCATGGAATATGTTATTCCACAGGGCAAAAGAACTGGCATTGAAGCCAAGGGTCACCTACCCAGCAAAACTGAGTATTTTGTTTAAGGGGAAAATATGGTCATTCAGTGGAATAGAGAACTTTCAAGCATTCTTGAGGAAAAAAACCAGAGTTTAATAGAAAATTTGACATCCAGACACAGAAGTAAGAGATTCCTGAGAACATAATCAGGGAAAAGAAATCAAAAGGAACTTATCAAATTTGACCTATTTACATTCCTACATGGAAAAACAATAACTGAGACTGATGAAACCTTTCTCAGTATGAAAATAATGGAAGAATGGTATTTGGACATATGAATACATATGTTAATGTATGTATATATGTTTACAGTTATATATGTATAGAGGGTGCAGGTTGAATTTGGTGGGAAGGTATTTTACTTAAGGGGTCAACTTAAGAGGTGAGAGAGGAAAGTGGCAAGAGGAGATGGGGAAAGAAAGGGTAGGGTAAACTCTCTCATGTAGAAGAAGCAAGGGGAAGTGGCTACAGGGGAGGGGAAGAACAGGAACCCAAAAGGCAAAACCATATTCTCATTGAATCTGGCTCAGGGAGAGAATGACATATATACTAAATGGGATATCACAACCTGCAGCAGAGCAGGGGGAAAGGGGATGAGAGGGGGGATGATAGAGGGGAGGGTATTGTGGGAGGAGGGGAGGTTGGAAGTTTCCACTATGGAAGAGGGACAGGATCAAAGTAGGGAATGGACCAGGTCTTGGGGGGATGGGTGGGAGGGAATTATAAGCAGCCTTTTACAATATATCTACTATAGTAATGTTTTGCATAGCTATACATGTACAACACATACTGAATTGCTTATCTTCCCAGAGGGAATGTGTCACGATGGAGGAATGGAATGGATCTGAAATTTGAAGTTTTAAAATCAAATGTTTCAAATATATATAAATACTATTATTAATACTACTTTGCATGTAATTGGTAGATAAAATGATCAGGCATTGGGGCACTGATACACGCATCACCATAATGGTAAAGTCGAAGGGGAATGGGAGAAGATATGGGAAAGAGCAGATGGGATAAAGGGATATTTTGTGGAACTGCTGGGGTGGTGGGTAGGGGAAAATGGGGAAAAAATTGTAACTCAAAATCTGGCAGAAATGAATGATGTAAACCAGAAATTAATAAAGCATTTGTTTAAAAAAAAAGAATGCTTGGGTGTCCTCTCTTCCTCTGAATGACCATGAAACAAGATACTCAGGTTGCTGGTTAGGTGATACTTGGTTCTAATCCCAGCTCCTTTCTTTCTGGAATATCATATTCCATGCCCTTGGATCCCTCAGTGTAGAAACTGCCGGGGCCTGCACTATTCTGATTCTGTTTCTAAAATATTGAAATTAGTTTTTTTCTTGGCTGCTTGTAGTATTTTCTCCTTGATCTGGGAGTTCTGGGACCTGATTATAATATTCCTAGGAGTTTCCTTTTTGGGATCTTTTTCAGGAGGTGATCTGTGGATTCTTTCCACCTTTATTTTGCCCTCTTGGTGTAAAACATCAGGGCAATTTTCCTTGAGAATTTCTTGAAGGATGATTTCTAGGTTCTTTCTCTGATCATGGCTTTCAAGTAGACTGATAATTTTTAAATTATCTCTACTGGATCTATTTTCCAGGTCAGTGGTTTTTCTCATGAGATATTTCACTTTGCCTTCTATTTTTTCAGTTTCTTGGATCTGCTTAAAAGCATCTTGATTTCTCATAAAGTCACTCACTTCTTTTTTTATTTTATTTATTTATTTATTTATTTTAAAGAAATTGGGGTTAAGTAACTTGCTCAAGGTTACATGGCTAGTCATTATTTTTATGCGTGGGTGCTCATTTTCTGAGGCCGGATCTGATCTCGGGTCATCCAAACTCTGAGGCCAGCACCCTTACTTACTAGTCCCCCCTTTAGGGCAATTGGGGTTAAGTAACTTGCCCAAGGGTACACGGCTAGGTTTTTGTTTTTATGGATTAAGTGTTGGAGGCCGGCTCCGAACTCAGGTCCTTCTGACTCCAGGGCCGGTGCACTATTCACTGCGCCACCTAGCCTCCCCTGAAGTCACTCACTTCTATCTGTTCCAGTCTAAGTCTGAAGGAATGAATCTCCTCATTGAGCTTTTGATGTTCTTTTTCCATATGGGAAATTCGACTTTTTAAAGCATTCTTCTCCTTATTGCCTTTTTGAGCCTTTTTTGCCATTTGAGTTAGTCTATTTTTTTAGGTGTTATTTTCCTCAGGCTGTTGACTCTCATTTCATACTTTTCCTGTATCCTTCTGATTTCTCTTCCCACTTTTTCCTCCACTTATCTTATTTGGTTTTTAATATCCTTAAGGTCCTCCCTGGCCCGTAACCCACTCGCATTTTCCTTTGGGGTTTTTGGTGTATGATTTGTGACCTCCCAGTCCTCTTCCTGTTCCATTCTTTGGTCCTCTTCACCCCAAATAGTAGTCTAATATTGAATTTTTCTCTTTATTTTGTTTCCTTTGCCTACACATGTTTCCACTTAATTCCTTGACTTTGGGGCTTGTTTCCATAGTAGGACTCTGCCACCAGACAGGAGAGCTTCTGTCCTGAAAGTTTGTCTTCTCAACTGCTGGAGGTATTAGTTGGGTGGCCTCTCTGAAGCCTCCACACACTCTGGCAAGCTGTACACACACACCAAGACCTCCAACCCAGATCTTAATCCAGACCCAGGCAGGTTAAAGCAAGAGCGATTACCCCCCAGACTGATCCCCGGTTTCCCCTACAGTTCACAGCCTAGGAACTGAAGCTGCAACTGAAACTGCAAAATGGTGGCTGTGCTGCAGCTCCTCAGATGCTTCTCACCCCCAGGGGAAGAAGCTGATGATTTCCCAAATACTTGTCCCAAAGTATATATGGCACCTCCCTCTCACTTTGTCCTAGGCAACTACGTTTTGGTAATTATGGAGCCACTGCTGCTGGTGTTCTGGGGTCCCTCCACCTGGCTGCTTGTCTGGCTTCCCTGGGGCTAAACCTCTGACTCCCGAGGTCCTGGGCTTGGCTCCCAGAGTGCTTTGCTGTCAGCTCCCGGATCGCTGCGCTGAACGCTCCCTGCCTGGCTCCTGGACTGTCCTCAGTAGGAGGTTAGCTTCTCTCTGTCATTCCGTTGGTGCTGGAGATCCAGAGGTTCTTCAGAGGGCCCCTTTTAAATGATTTTGTAGTTGTGTGGCCTAGAGCACTGTGGAAGTGCTGTTTCTCCTCTGCCATCTTGGCTCTTCCCCCTTGGCTCTGCCCCCATATTATTTTTGGGCTCACTTTTAAGCTATTTTATAAGTTCTTTCTGTATTTGAAAACATTTCCCACTTTTCTTTGGTATTTTTCCCATAGGGGTTTGACATTATTGTCCTCTCTTCCAAGTCTGTGTCTTGATGTTCCCTGTCATTGTAATCACTTTCTGTAGTCAGATTATTTTATTTTTGTTATTGTTGTTGTCACAGTTTGCTCATCCCTTTTGTTCTTTTCCCTCTCTTTTAGATTTGAGCTATGCTCTTGGGTTGTAGGGTACTGTCTCAAAACTCTTGTGTCATTGATTGCAAGCCTTGATGTTTTTACCTTTTGGTACAGATGTTGCACTGAGACCCATGAGTGACCCTCATTTCTGGTGTTACACTGATGGGTGGGATGGGGCTGGCTGGTGCTGCTGGAGGCTATAGGGAACTGGCAGTTTACCTGTGGCTTAACTGGGGACCCAGGGATGGTTTTTGGCTGAGGTAGGTGGAATGTTTCTGTATTTCTCCTGTTATTCAATGAAGCACTTGACGATTTGGCACCCAAAAGATGCCTGTTTCCCCAGGGCAATGTTGAAACACATGATCATTCTCATAACTGTATGGCTGTTTCCCTGGCTATAGTAAGACATCTATATGTGGGAGTACTAGTGTCAGCAACAGCTGCCTCCACTGCACTGAGGCTCAGGATTTATTGCTGGTTTGCTGAGATAAGGATTATTGGGATGCTTCCTGTCTTTGACTATGCTAACTTTTAACCCAAGTGAGAAATATCTTTCCTGCCATCTTCTTTTGGGCACAAATACGGTTTTGCCCCATGTTTTTTGCTGTTTCTACTGTTTTAAGATTTGTTTTGAGTTGTTATTTTATGATCCTTTGAAGGTTATTATGGGAAAGTTATAGTGATTTGCTGCTTATTCTACCATGTTGGCTCTCAGAAATCACTTCTTATAAGATGGCGGAGTAGAAACAGCTCATCCAAGCCACTCTTCCCCCAGATTCCCCCCAAACTATGTAAAAGGGGACTCTGAACAACTTCAGGAGCCCCAGCACCCACAGAATGACACAGAGAAGCTAACCTCCCACTGAGGACAGCCCAGCAGCCCTGCAGGAAGGACCAGCTCAGCAGTCTGGAACCTGGCAGAGCGCAACACGCAGAGCTCAGGAAGCAGAGCCGAGCAGAGCCCAGGTCCGAGTAAGCCAAGGTTTTAGCCCCAGGGCGGCAGGGCCAGCAGCCGGCTGGAGGAACCCCAGAACACCAGCAGCCTTGGCCACTCCAGAATTATCAACATAGACATGCCTAGGACAAAGTGAGAGGTTAGTGTCCTATGGACTTTGGGACCTGTATTTGGGGGAATGCATCAGCTCCCTCCCCTGGGGACTAGAAGCCACTGAGGAGACATGCCATTTTGTAGTTTTCAGAGGCAGCTCCAGCTCCTGGCCTGCAATTAATTGTAGGGAGATCCAGCGATCAGTCTTGGGGGGGAGGGGTAATCGCTCTTGCTTTAACCTCCCTGGATCTGGATTGTGATCTAGGGTGGAAGTTGTGGGTGGGTTTACAGCTTGCCAGAAACGGAAGTTGCCCCCCCACACGTTTGGGATGAAAATTCCTCTATCTGGCCTTAAAGCCATAGTGTGGCAACAAGCCCAAAAATCAAGCAATTAAGTGGCAACATGCCAAGGCAAAGGAAACAGAAAAATGCAACCCTAGACTCCTATTTTGGGGGCATAGAGCAGGAAAAGGACTGTGAGGTCAGAAGTCCTGCTCCAAAAGCCCAAGGGGAAAACATGAGCAGGTTGCAGGCCATAGAGGACCTTAAGAAGGACTTTAAAAATCAAATAAGAGAAGTGGAGGAAAAATTGGAAAGAGAAATGAGAAGGATGCAGGAAAAGTATGAAATGAGGGTCAACAGCCTGACTGAGGAAAACAACACCTAAAAAAATAGACTAGCTCAAATGGCAAAGGAGGCCCAAAAGGGCAATGAGGAGAAGAATGCCTTAAAAAGTCGAATTTGCCAGATGAAAAAGAATCTCAAAAGTTCACTGAGGAGATTCATTCCTTCAGAGTTAGACTGGAGCAAATGGAAGCTAATGACTTTATGAGAAATCAAGATGCTGTTAAGCATATCCAAACAAATGAAAGATTAGAAGGCAATGTGAAATATCTCATGGGAAAAACCACTGACCTGGAAAATAGATCCAGGAGAGACAATTTAAAATTTATTGGACTACCTGAAAGCCATGAACAAAGAAAGAACCTAGAAATCACCCTTCAAGAAATGCTCAAGCAAAACTGCCCTGATGTTTTAGATCCAGAGGGCATAATAGAGGTTGAAAGAATCCACTGATCACCTCCTGAAAAAGATCCCCAAAAGAAAACTCCCAGGAATATTATAGCCAGGTTCCAGAATCCCCAGATCAAGGAGAAAACACTACAAGCAGCCAGGAAGAAACAATTTCAATAGTGTGGAAACACAATCAGAATAGCCCAGGACCTGGCAGCTTCTACACTGAGGGATCGAAGGACATGGAATATGATATTCCAGAGGGCAAAAGAACTGGGAATGAACCCAAGGGTCACCTACCCAGCAAAACTGAGTATTTTGTTTCAGGGGAAAATATGGTCATTCAGTGGAATAGAGGACTTTCAAGCATTCTTGAGGAAAAAATCAGAATTGAATAGAAAATTTGACATCCAGACACAAGAAGCAAGAGATTCCTGAGAAGGTAATTAGGGAAAAGAAATGAAAAGTAACTTATCAAAGTTGAACTATTTACATTCATATATGGAAAAACAAAAACTGTGAATGATGATATCTTTCTCACTATGGAAATAATGGAAGAAGGGTGTGTGGTCATATGAATACATATGTGAATGTGTGTGTATATGGTTAGAGGGCATTGGTTGAATTTGTTGGGAAGGGAGAATACTCAATGGATGAAATTATGAGGTGAGAGAGGAAAGTGACAAGAGGAGATGGGGAAAGACAGGGTAGGGTAAACTATTTCATGTAGAAGAAGCAAGGGGAAGTGGTTGCAAGGGAGGGGGAAAATAGGAAGGGGAAAAAAAGGCAAATCCACATTCTCATTGAATTTGGTTCAGGGAAAGAATGACATACATACTAATTGGGATATCTCAACCTGCAGCAGAATAGGGGGAAGGGGGATGAGAGGAGGGATGATTGATGGGGGGATCCTTGGGGGGAGGGGAGGTTGGAATTTCCCACTGTAGAAGAGGGACAGGATCATGTAGGGAATGGACCAGGTGGGGGCTGGGATGAGTGGGAGGGAATTATAAGCAGCATTGGACAATATATCTACTATAACGTTTTGCATACCTAGACGTGTACAACATATACTGAATTACTTATCTCCCCAGAGGGAATGGGTGACAAGGGAGGAAGGAAATGGATCTGAAATTCGAAGTCTTAAGATTAAATGTTTCAACTATATATAAATACTATTATTAATACTCTTTTGCTTATAATTGGGAGATAAGATGTGCAGGCATTGGGACACAAAGATTCACCTTCCTCTAATGGAAAAGTCAAAGGGGGTATGGGAGAAGGTATGGGAGAGAGCAGATTGGAGGAAGCGATATCTTGTGTGACTGCTAATCTGGGAGGTTGGGTAGGGGAATAACGGGGGGGGGAAATGATTGTAACTCAAAATCTGGCGGAAATGAATGATGTAAAACAGAAGTTAATAAAGCATTTGTTTTAAAAAAAAGAAATCACTTCTTATGCAGTCTTGTTTATTTTCATAATGAAAAACTGTTTCGATTTTCTTGTATAATTCCAAGTATGAAAATAATGGGACAGTAACACTAAATTCTCAAAGCAGTATAGTCGAGTAGCACATTTACATGCTTTTATCCCCCCTGAGTGATAGAAACAGCTATTAACCTTTTATGTGAAACAAATATCTAAAATTAAAGATGTACATAAATATTATTCATAATAAATGCAGAGAGCAAATATTTCTTTATAGTTGTAAATATGGGAATTAACAATTAGAAATTATCTTAACAGAAAAAGAATAAAAAAACATTACTCAGCTGTGTGCTTTATGGTGGAGGGAAACCCCAAATTTCCTATTTAAATAATATTCTTACATCAGACTCATAAGATCACAATTGTGGAGCTAGGGAGGTACATCACAGGGCATTAAACTCAACAGATGAAGAAACTAAGGCACACAGGTTAAATGACTTGCATAGTGTCATACAGCTACTAAATAAGGCTGAATTCAAACCCAAGTCCCTGACTGCCTGAGTCCAGAAGTTTATCCACTACACTATACTCCCTATTATGATTATATAATGATTTTTAATAAACTTTTTTCTATTAAGACTCAAAAAGAGAATTACAAATTAAATGTATTAGATGAATAACCTTAGGTAAGCCATTTGTCCTTTTTGTCTTCTTCTTCATCTATTAAAAATAGATGAGTTGGATATGATCTATAAAGTCACTCCTAGCTCTGACATCTGGTGTTCTTTGTTTCATGGCCTTTTCTGAGTAAAACATTACCTTTTCCATGATCTGTGATTTTTTCTGCTCCTCACATTCTCATATTCTGGATTTTCCAGCTCTAGTTTGGATTTTCAAGGTCTTTTCATCATCTGACATCCCTTTGTATCGTTGATACTCTGACATGTATTAGGGACTCTCTTCAATATTTGAGTCCAGAAGAACTTTCTTCCTGATCAGAGGAGAGTACAAAATAGGGATAATATTCTTTATGCAGATATAATGAGAAGGTATGTCTTTTCTTCTGACTCTTCCAGAGAGAAGTGGCTCAATTACTCAAATTGTCCTGGTTATGAAAGCCAGGCAGATCACTGTTCATCTTCTATCTATTGAAAGCTGAAGAAGATACCATAAACCCCAATGGGGTTTGCATAGATATCAGAGTGGGAGTTTACCCTCCCCAAGCATCAGCAGGAAAGTTTGGACATTTCTACAATAAATAATTGTAAATTTCCATATCACTGTAAAATAGCTGTCATGTAAAAGGTATACCAATACACCTAATGTGAGGATTACCCTTGGCCCCTGATTTATGAGCATTAAACTAATAGTAACATTTACCCAGGCTGTGTTATAATACCAGGACTGTACTCTGTATGCAGCTCACATGTCCATTGGCTGTTTTTGTTTCCACAACAGTCACATAAATACAATTACTTTATTTTATATGAATAAACTGAGGCTACGAGGCAGTGTAATAGAGGGCTAGAAGCATAACCTCTGAATCTGGATGGTCTGTGCTTGTTCCTAACTCATATAAGTTGTGTCAAAAGAGAATAGTCTCTTCATCTCTCAATGGCCTAGGCAACTCTCTTAGTCTATAATGTTACCTTGGTTGAGGGCATTTCCAATCAAGGGATTCCTGACATTGATGAAAACAAACCTGATTAATAGAAAAGAAAACAAATAAACACCAGAGAAAGTAACAGACACAAAGTCTCAATGCTTGGGAAATCTTAAATTTTAATAATACATAAATCCCAATGTTCATATTTTCTCACACTTCCATTTCACACCACATTCTGTTGCAGACTCAGACTCAAATTTCCAAACTCCTAGTATAATGTTCTTTTTTATTGTACCATCTTGCTTCTTATTTTCTTGAAAGAGAAAATATAAATAAATTTACAATTAATTTCTTGAGTACCTTGATGGAAAAGTAGTCACTGAAATATGTATATGTGTGTGCATGTGTGTATAAATATATGTATACCTATATATGTGTTTGTATCCATACACATACACACATATCTATATCTATATCAATATATAAACTCATGCATACCTACATATCTATCTATCTATCTATCTATCTATCTACATGAAATTGGGCAGAGTCATTAAGATCTGGAAGGCATCAAGAAAGACTGAACATAAGAGATGTAATTTTGTTGAACAAAAGCTAAGAATTGTAAAAAGAAAGCTAAGTATTGTAAAAAAAAAAAAAGGAGTGCATTTCAGGCATGGAGACGGTCTGTACAAAGACACATAGGTGGATGGATGATGAAGACACACCTTATTCCTCATTGTTGGACTTAGGAGGTTAAAAAGGGGAAAATGTATAGCAATACTGCAGAGGTAGATTGGAGTCAACCAATCATTCCTCAATCATTTATTAAGCAACTACAATGGACCAAACTGAAATACACTGATTTGCACAATCTCTATTTACAATGGGCTGACATTCTAACAAAACAGAAATGGAACACACACATAAGAAGATAAATAATGTTGTTCATCCTTCATTTTTGAAGCAGGTCAATGACATCATGGGGTCTTGTCTTGATTTGCATGTAAATAAGATTTAAGTGAGGTAGATTTAATAAGATTTAAGAGAGGCTGACAGTTGTCAGCCTCTCTCACTTTTCCAGTTATGAAAGTCCAGTGGTATGAAAAAAGCCGAGATAACTAGGAATGGCCCAGGATACAGTGGATTATCTTGGTGTCTTCCACACATTACCAAGTTTGAAGCTCCTGATTTAGACACAATTGTGTCCATTGGAACAAGTTATTCCCATCTGCCATTCTTCTGGGAGATGTCTTCACATGTTCAGGGTAGTTAGCTCCACAACTTACCAGGTTTGAGGTCTATCAGTTTCCTCAAACTTGTTTAATTCATCAGCCAAGAGGATTTTACCAAGATGTGGCTTCTATGCATGCCACAGCTTCTTGGAGTGACAGATGAGAGTTAGCTGACAGGCAGACACCAAAGTTTCATCAACAGTCCTGGAAAGAGTTCAGCAGCCCTAAGACCAATGATGCTAGCCCTCCACGAACGTCCCATATTCCTTGGAATAAACATAAAGAGGATGTGTGTCTACAGTTATGAACATATGTATATGTATATATATATGTGTACATATATATATATGTATATATATATATATATATATATATATATATATATATATATATATGTACGTATATACAAAGTAATTGAATACGAGGTAGTTTGGAAAGCCACTGGCAGTTGTGAGGGTGGGGAATCTGGGGAGGACCAGAAAAAACTAAATGCAAAAGGTGATACTTGAGGTCCATCTTGAAAGAAAAGGAGGGATTCCATGATATGGCCTTAAGAAACCAGAGAATTAAGACAGGAAGGGACCAGCAGAGAGGGCCAAGCATACAACTGTGATTATGATGAACTGCCAGGAATCCAGTGTACCCAAACTATTGCTATTGTTTCAGTAATGTGAATAAAGAAGAGGAAAAAAAAAGACAGTGTGTTGGATGGCAGCATAAAGTTGGGGATGAAAATGTGAGAATACTGGAAAGATAGAAGGGGACAAGGTTGTGAAAGTCTTGAAATGCAAAGAATGATACTTCTATTTGACACTTAAGGCTATAGGGAGTAAACGGAGTTTTGTGTGTATATGTGTGTGTGTGTGCACGTGTGTGTATATGTATACATATGTATAGATGTACAAAGGGATTTTCTATGATTAGAACTTCAATCTAAGAAAACCACCTGTCAGTTGAGTGGAGAGCAGAGTCTTTTCTAGAGATAATTTATTCAGGGACACCTCATAGGATGTTATTATAATCACTCAGGTGTGAAGTGAGGAGGGCCTGTTCCAGAGTGGTGGCTATGTGAATGATTAAGAGATTTTACATGAGAGATGTGGAGAAAACATAAGATTCAGCAGCTGATTACATGGGTGGTATGAATGAGAGTTAGTATTACAGGATGGGAAATCAATCCATTAACATTTATTAAGCACCAACCGTAAGACAGGTATTGTGACAATTGAGTTCACACAGGAGCTTAGTTGAAGGTGTTTGGAGAAAGGGGATGAAAAAAAAATGAAACACAACTGGGGGAGGGTGAGAGAGTGAATACAAAGAATGTGATAGGAGTATTAACTAGAGAACAGTAAAGTGATAGAAGTCACAATATCAAGGGAAGTTGTATGTATGAGGTGATAAAACTACTTAAAAAAACCTTAGAATATAAAGCATTATTTTTGGAAGTGAAATTGGAAAAAAATATGAATAAAGATATAGAATGGCAGGGTAATGCTGATATTTGATGACCTATCCCTAAGTTACTTATGAGAATTCTTAGTATGAAATCTTCATTTCTTTTTCTTTTATTTAAAAATTTATTTTAGTTTTCAACTTTCATTTTGACAAGATTTTGAATTACAGATTTTCTCCCCATGTCTCCCCTACTCCTACCCCAAGATGGCAAGTGTATTTAATACCCCCTCTCCCAATCTTCCCTCCCTTATATCCCTCCCAATATCACCCCCCTTACTTTCTTGTAGGGCAAGATCGATTTATATACTCCGGTGCCCATATATCTTATTTACCGGTTGTATGTAAAAAACAACATACATTTTTAAACATTTGTTTCTGAAACTTTGAGTGCCAGATTCTCTGCCTTCTCCCCTTCTCACTCACCACGCTGAGAAGACAAGCAATTCAACATAGGTTATACATGTGGAGTAATGAAAAACATTTCCATAGTAGTCATATTGTGAAAGACTATATTTCCCTCCATCCTATCCCGCCCCCATTTATTCTCTTTTCTCCTTTGACCCTGTGCCTTTTCAAAAGTGTTTCTTTCCAACTACCCTCTTCCCAATGTGCCCTCCATTCTATGATCCCCACTCTTATCCCTCCCCCACATACTTTTCTGTAGGGTAAGAGACCCAATTAATTGTGTATATTACTCCCTCCTTAAGATAAATCCAAAGTGAATAAGGTTGACTCATTCCCTTTCACATTCCTGCTTTTCCCCTCCATCTTAAAAGTCTTCTCCTGCATTCTTTATATGAGATAATCCATGCAATGCTATCTCCCCCCCTCTCCTTCTTCCAATATGTTGCTCACTCACCTCTTTTTTTTTAACAAATACTTTATTAACTTCTGGTTTACATCATTCATTTCCGCCAGATTCTGAGTTACAATTTTCCCCATTTTCCCCCTACCCACCATCCCAGAATAGCAGTCCCACAAGATATCCCCTCGTCCAATCTGCTCTCTCCTATATCTTCTCCCACACCCCCTTTGACTTTTCCATTAGAGCAAGGTGAATCTCTTTGCCCCAATGCCTGCAAATCTTATCTCCCAATTACATGCAAAATAGTATTAATAATGGTATTTTTATATATTTGTTACATTTAATTTTAAGGCCTCAAATTTCAGATCCATTCCTTTCCTCCCTTGTCACCCATTGCCTCTGGGAAGATAAGTAATTCAGTATGTGTTGTACATGTATAGCTATGCAAACCATTACCATAGTAGATATATAGTAAAAGGCTGCTTATAATTCCCTCCCACACTTCTCACCCACCAACCTGGTCCATTCCCTACTTCGATCCTGTCCGTCTTCAATAGTGGGTACATCCAAGTTCCCCTCCCCCCAGAGTGCCCTCCCCTCCATCATCCCCCTCACATTCCCCTTCCCCCTACTCTCATGCAGGGTGAAATATCCCATTTAGTATGTATGTCATTGTCTCCCTGAGCCAAATTCAATAAGAATATGGTTTTGCATTTTTGCCTTCCTGTTCTTCCCCTCCCCCGCAGCCACTTCCCCTTGCTTCTTCTACATGAGATAGTTTACCCTATCCTGTTTGTCCCCATTTCCTCTTGCCACTTTCCTATCTCACCTCATAATTTCACCCCTTAAGTATCATCCCTTCCCAACAAATTCAACCTATGCCCTCTATCCATGTATAACTGTAAATATATATACACATTCACATATGTATTCATATGCCCATAAACCCTTCTTCCATTACTTTCATACTGAGAAAGGTTTCATCAGTCACAGTTATTGTTTTTCCATGTAAGAATGTAAATAGGTCAACTTTGATAAGTTCCTTTTGATTTCTTTTCCCTGATTACCTTCTCAGGCATCTCTTGCTTCTTGTGTCTGGATGTCAAATTTTCTATTCAACTCTGGTTTCTTCCTCAAGAATGCTTAAAAGTCCTCTATTCCATTGAATGACCATATTTTCCCCTGAAACAAAATACTCAGTTTTGCTGGGTAGGTGACCCTTGGGTTCATTCCCAGTTCTTTTGCCCTCTGGAATATCATATCCCATGCCCTTCGATCCCTCAGTGTAGAAGCTGCCAGGTCCTGGGCTATTCTGATTGTGTTTCCACACTATTGAAATTGTTTCTTCCTGGCTGCTTGTAGTGTTTTCTCCTTGATCTGGGGATTCTGGAACCTGGCTATAATATTCCTGGGAGTTTTCTTTTTGGGATCTTTTTCAGGAGGTGATCAGTGGATTCTTTCAACCTCTATTTTGCCCTCTGGATCTAAAACATCAGGGCAGTTTTCCTTGAGCATTTCTTGAAGGGTGATTTCTAGGTTCTTTCTGTGTTCATGGCTTTCAGGTAGTCCAATAAATTTTAAATTGTCTCTCCTGGATCTATTTTCCAGGTCAGTGGTTTTTCCCATGAGATATTTCACATTGCCTTCTAATCTTTCGTTTGTTTGGATCTGCTTAACAGCATCTTGATTTCTCATAGAGTCATTAGCTTCCATTTGCTCCAGTCTAACTCTGATGGAATGAATCTCCTCATTGAGCTTTTGAGATCCTTTTTCCATCTGGCAAATCCGGCTTTGTAAAGCATTCTTCTCCTCATTGCCCATTTGGGCCTCCTTTGCCAGTCTATTTTTAAGTTGTTACTTTCCTCAGTCAGGCTATTGACCCTCACTTCATACTTTTCCTGCATCCTTCTCATTTCTCTTCCCAATTTTTTCCTCCACTTCTCTTATCTGCTTCTTAAGGTCCTCTATGGCTTGTAACCCACTCATATTTTCCTTTGGGGCTTTTGGAGCAGGATTTCTGACCTCACAGACCTCCTCCTGTTCCATGCTTCAATCCTCTTTGCCCCCAAAATAGGAGTCTAATGTTGCATGTTTCTGTTTAATTTGTTTCTTTTGCCTCAGCATGTTGCCACTTAATTACTTGACTTTTGGGCTTGTTGCCAAAGTAAGACTCTGCCACCAGACAGGGTAGTTTCTGTCCCATCATTGCGGTCTTCACAACTTCGTGTTCTGGCAAGCTGGATACCCACCCCACGACCCCCAACCCCAGACCACAACCCAGATCCGGGGAGGTTAAAGCAAGAGTGATTGCCCCCAAGACTGATTGCTGGATTTCCCTATAATTCACAGCCCAGGAGCTGTAGCTGCCACTAACTGCCAAATGGCGAATCTCCTCATCTGTTTCTAGCCCCTAGGGGAGGAAGCAAACGTGTTCCCCAAATACTGGTCCCAAAATCCATAGGGAACTAACCTCTCACTTTGTCCTAGGCATGTCTGTGTTAATAATTCTGGAATCACCACAGCTGCTCGTGTTCTGGGGTCCCCCTGGCCAGCTGCTGGCCCGGACACCCTGGAGCTAAAACCGTGGCTCCCATGGACCTGGGCTCAGCTCTTCAGGTGCTGGGCTGTTGGCTCCCAGAGCCCTGTGTTGGCCCTTCCTCCAGGGCTGCTGGGCTGTCCCCAGCAGGATGTTAGCTTCTCTGTGTCATTCTGTGGGTGTTGGGGCTCTTGAAGTTGTTCAGATTCTCCTTTTACATGGTTTGGGGGTGATCTGGCCAGAGATCACCTTGGATGTGCTGTTTCTACTCCACCATCTTGGCTTTGCCCCCCCCCTCACCTCTTAATTTTATTTTTTCATATCATTACTTTACATTCAACTCACCTTGTACCCTCTCTATATGCAAACATATACATGTACATATATATGCATATACACATACACATACCTATACATACATATATGTGGGTATACACATATATAATCCCTTCCACTATCCTCATACTGAGAAAAGTCTCATGAGTTACAAGTATTGTCATCCCTTGTAGGGATAGAAATGTTTTAACTAAATAAATTTCTTATGATTTTTCTTTCTTGTTTACATCATCATGCTTTTCTTGCTTCTTATATTTGGAAGGCAAATTTTCTGGTCAGCTCTGATTTTTTCATCGAACATGGTTGAGAGTCCTCTATTTCACTGAATGTCCATATTTTTACATGAAGTATTACACCAAATTTTGATGAGTAAGTGATTCTTGGTTTAATCCTAGCTCCTTTGACCCACAGAATATCATATCCCTTAATGTACAAGCTACTATATCTTGTATTATCCTGATTGTATTTCTACAATACTCAAATTTTTTTCTTCCTGAATAATTGTGATATTTTCCCTTTGACCTAGGAACTCTAGAATTTGGCTACAATATTCGCAGTAGTTTTCTTTTTGGTTCTTTTTTTCTTTTCATTTTTTTCTTTTTTTGCAGGGGCAAATTGAGGGTGACTGGGGTAAAGTGATATGCTGAAGGTCACACAGCTAGTAAATAATAAGTGTTCAAAGTGAGATTTGAACTCAGGTCCTCATGACTCCAGGGCCAGTGTTCTATTCCCTTTGCCACCTAGCTGCCCGTTGGAATCTTTTTTCAAAATGGAATAAGTGAATTCTTTTAATTTCTCCTTTGTTCTCTGGTTCTAGAATATCAGAGAAATTTCCCTTGAGAATTTATTGAAAGATGAGGCATAGGTTATTTATTTATTTATCTACTTATTTATCTGTTTATTTATTTGTTTATTCATTCATTCATTCACTTATTCATTCATTCATTTATATATTTATTTATTTGTTCATTTGTTTGTTTGTTTATTTATTTGTGTATTTATATATTTGTTTGTTTATTTATTTTTTGATCATGGCTTTCAGATAGTCTAATAATTTTAAAACTATCTCTCCTGGATCTATTTTCCAGGTCAGTGTTTTTTTTTTTTTTTTTAAACAATTGGGGTTAAGTAATTTGCTAAAGGTTACATGGCTAGTCATTGTTTATGCATGGGTGCTCATTTTCTGAGGCCGGATCTGATCTCGGGTCATCCCAGCTCTGAGGCTGGTGCTCTTACTCACTTTGCCACCTAGCCACCCCCAGTGCTTTTTCAAAGAAATATTTCACATTGCTTTCTATTGTTTTTTCTTTTGTCTGGGTCTGTTTTATAATATCTTCATTTCACATAAAGTCATTAGCTTTCATTTTCTCCAATCTAATTTTGAAGGAATTATTCTCTTCAGTGAACTGTTGAAATTCCTTTTCCATTTGTCCAACCCTCCTTTTTAAGCTATTTTTTCCACTCATTGGCCTTTTTGGACCCCTTTTGCCACTTGAGTTAGTCTATTTTTTAAAGTGTTATTTTCTTCATTCAGGCTGTTGACTCACTTTTCATGATTTTCTTGCATCACTTTTATTTCTCTTCCCAATTTTCTTCCACTTTTCTTATTTGGTTTTCAAAATTCTTTTTTAGCTCCTCCATGGCATATGATAAGTTCATATTTTTCTTGGAGTCTTTTGATGCAGGAGTTGTGACTTTGTTATCTTTTTCTGGTTCTATGTATTGATCCTTTTTGCCCATCCCCTGAAAAAATTTATATAGTCTGATTGTGCTTCCTGTGTTTGCTTATCTTGCTAGCCAATTACTTGACTTTTTAATTCTTTGTCATGGTAAACCTCTGCTTACAGAGTGGAGTGTTCTGTGTCCCAAATTTCTGGGGCTTTGTGACGTTGTTGTCAGAGATTTTTTTTTTCCAGGCACCTGTCTCAGAAATGTGAGGAAAACCGCCCCTCTGTAGTCTCAATAAGTTCTGCCATGGTAGTGCTGCTTACCCCAGGACAACCATCCAACACTGAAACCCAGATCCAAACAGGGAAAAGCAAGAGAATTCTGCCTCATAGCCAGCAAAGAGATTACTGCAAATTTCCTCTTGTTGACCATTGGTTCCCCTTCAATCTGTAAGCCTGGATATAGAAACAGCTGAAGGGTAGCAGGGGCCACCTCTCCACCCCAGGGCAGTGGTTGGATTGCACTCTTCTTTCACCCAGGATCAACAGAGTTTCCCATGGACCTTTATTTTCTCTTTGGCATTTATGGGTTTAGAAGTCTGGAGCTACCACAGCTGCCTGTGATTCACTCTCCTAATGTCTGCTCTGGGTGGTCTGGGCCACTGGTTTGGGCAAGAGCAGTTCACGAGGGACTGCCCTCTGCTTCCAGCCTGGTGTCATAGACACTTCCTGTCAGCCTTCCATGCAGCCTTCAGCAGAATATTTATTTCTCTCTGTCACTTCTTTAGTACTAAAATTTGTTTAGAGGTTTTAAAGGTATTGGAAGAGGTTGGAACAGGAGCTCAAGAAAGTTCCTACCTTTACTCTGCCACCTTGGCTCTGCCCCCAAATAAATTTTTTTTTTTTGTATAACAGGGGTCTACTCCACAGAGATATGATGATTTGTTCCAAGGAGACAGAGATAAGAAATGGAAGAGCTGAGATTCAAACCTGTGACTCAACAAGTCCAGGCTCCCTACTCTATATCAAATGTTCAAAAAAGAACACCCAGCAAGACAGTGCCAAAAAATAGAAATCTATGAAAGTCATTAAGTAAACAGGTATTTGTTAAAGCTCATTAAGCATTTATCACTATATTCCAGTAAGTTATTTTTCTCTCACAGTGTAATAACAGAGATAAAAACCCACAAAACCCTTCTATACCTTGATTGATTTGATAATTTTAATGTTTATTTCTTTTATTATTGTAAAACCAAAGATAATTTTTTTATAACTTTCTATACATACCTGTTAACTGTAGGGAAATCTCTGTTCCTCAGCCATGATAAATTATTACAAAGAAATTGATTCTCGATAGTTTTCTATTCAAGTCAAACATCTTGTTTAAATAAACTAATTCTTTAAAAATCAACTATTTTCGGGGGGCGGAGCCAAGATGGCTGAGTAGAAACAGCTCATCCAAGACATTCTGCCCCCAGATTCCCCCCAAACAATGTAAAAGGGGAGTCTGAACAACTTTTGCAGCCCCAGCACCCACAGAACGACACAGAGAAGCTAACCTACTGCTGAGGACAGCCCAGCAACCCTGCAGGAAGGACCAGCACAGCAGTCTGGGAGCTGGCAGTGCGCAATGCGCAGAGTGCAGGAAGCCAAGCCGAGGGAGCCCAGGTCCGCCTGAGCCGAGGTTTTAGCCCCAGGGCGGCAGGGCCAGCAGCCAGCTGGAGGAACCCCAGAACACCAGCAGCCCTGGCGACTCCAGAATTATCAACATAGACATGCCTAGGACAAAGTAAGAGGTTAGTGTCCTATGGACTTGGGACCTGTATTTGGGGAAATGCGTCGGCTCCCTCCCTTGAGGGCTAGAAGCCACTGAGGAGGCACGCCATTTTGTAGTTTTCAGAGGCAGCCCCAGCTCCCAGCATGCAATTAATTGTAGGGAGATCCAGCGATCAGTTTGGGCGGGGGGTAATCGCCCTTGCTTTAACCTCCCTGGATCTGGATTGTGATCTAGGGTGGAAGTTGTGGGTGGGTTTACAGCTTGCCAGAAATGGAAGTTGCCCCCCACACGTTCGGGACGAAAATTCCTCTAGTTGGCCTTAAAGCCATAGTGTGGCAACAAGCCCAAAAAATCAGGTAATCAAGTGGCAACATGCCAAGGCAAAGGAAACAGAAAAATGCAACCCTAGACTCCTATTTTGGGGGCATAGAGTGGGAATAGGACTGTTAGGTCAGAAGTCCTGCTCCAAAAGCCCCAGGGGAAAACATGAGCGGGTTGCAGGCCATAGAGGACCTTAAGAAGGACTTTAAAAATAAAATAAGAGAAGTGGAGGAAAAATTGTAAAGAGAAATGAGAAGGATGCAGGAAAAGTATGAAATGAGGGTCAACAGCCTGACTGAGGAAAACAACCCCTTAAAAAATAGACTGACTCAAATGGCAAAGGAGGCCCAAAAGGGCAACGAGGAGAAGAATGTCTTAAAAAGTCGAATTTGCCAGATGGAAAAAGAATCTCAAAAGTTCACTGAGGAGATTCATTCCTTCAGAGTTAGACTGGAGCAAATGGAAGCTAATGACTTTATGAGAAATCAAGATGCTGTTAAGCACATCCAAACAAATGAAAGAATAGAAGGCAATGTGAAATATCTCATGGGAAAAACCACTGACCTGGAAAATAGATCCAGGAGAAACAATTTAAAAATTATTGGACTACCTGAAAGCCATGATCAAAGAAAGAACCTAGAAATCACCCTTCAAGAAATTCTCAAGGAAAATTGCCCTGATGTTTTAGACCCAGAGGGCAAAGTAGAGGTTGAAAGAATCCACTGATCACCTCCTGAAAAAGATCCCAAAAAGAAAACTCCCAGGAATATTACAGCCAGGTTCCAGAATCCCCAGATCAAGGAGAAAATACTACAAGCAGCCAGGAAGAAACAATTTCAATATTGTGGAAACACAATCAGAATAGCCCAGGACCTGGCAGCTTCTACACTGAGGGATCGAAGGGCATGGAATATGACATTCCAGAGGGCAAAAGAACTGAGAATGAACCCAAGGGTCACCTACCCAGCAAAACTGAGTATTTTGTTTCAGGGGAAAATATGGTCACTCAGTGGAATAGAGGACTTTCAAGCATTCTTGAGGAAAAAAACAGAATTGAATAGAAAATTTGACATCCAGACACAAGAAGCAAGAGATGCCTGAGAAGGTAATCAGGGAAAAGAAATCAAAAGGAACTTATCAAAGTTGAACTATTTACATTCCCATATGGAAAAGCAATAACTGTGACTGATGATATCTTTCTCACTATGAAAATAATGGAAGAAGGGTGTGTGGTCATATGAATACGTATGTGAATGTGTGTGTATATGGATAGAGGGCATAGGTTGAATTTGTTGGGAAGGGAGAATACTCAAGGGATGAAATTATGAGGTGAAAGAGGAAAGTGGCAAGAGGAGATGGGGAAAGACAGTGTAGGGCAAACTATCTCATGTAGAAGAAGCAAGGGGAAGTGGTTGCAAGGGAGGGGGACAATAGGAAGGGAAAAAAAAGGCAAATCCACATTCTCATTGAATTTGGTTCAGGGAGAGAATGACATACATACTAAATGGGATATCTCAACCTGCAGCAGAATAGGGGGAAGGGGGATGAGAGGAGGGATGATTGATGGGAGGGCATCCTTGGGGTGAGGGGAGGTTGGAAGTACCCACTATAGAAGAGGGACAAGATCATGTAGGGAATGGACCAGGTGGGGGGTGGGATGAGTGGGAGGGAATTATAGGCAGCCTTGTACAATATATCTACTATGATAATGTTTTGCATAGCTAGACATGTACAACATATACTGAATTACTTATCTCCCTAGAGGGAATGGGTGACAAGGGAGGAAGGAAATGGATCTGAAATTCGAGGTCTTAAGATTAAATGTTTCAAATATATATAAATACTATTATTAATACTCTTTTGCTTATAATTGGGAGATAAGATGTACAGGCATTGGGACACAAAGATTCACCTTCCTCTAATGGAAAAGTCGAAGGGGTTATGGGAGAAGATATGGGAGAGAGCAGATTGGAGGAAGAGATATCTTGTGTGACTACTATTCTGGGAGGTTGGGTAGGGGAATAACGGGGGGGAAATGATTTTAACTCAAAATCTGGAGGAAATGAATGATGTAAAACAGAAGTTAATAAAACATTTGTTTAAAAAAATCAACTATTTTCTTTATTTTTTCTTAAGAAACTGTTAAAATGGTGATGTAGAGACACACCGTTTAATTAACAGTCTATGGGAGAAAGGTTAGATGATTAAAAATTATTTTCTTTACTAAAATATTAAAAATCAGCATACTGATATGATAGTCTTGCTGACATTAATGACTAAAATTAAGTAGTCTACAAATATATTTTCTTATATGCTCAATTTTACATTCATTTCAGAATTTGAAAGAATATGTAAAAATTAAAGGAATAAAATGAAATATAGGGTGCAATAAAAGAAAAAAAAAGAAATGGGAAATGCACAAATTTATACGTCAACTTCCCAAATGATCACTGGATCATATAGAATATTTGTGCCCTATAAATGGTAGAACTTTCAGAGTTAATGTACCATTCATCACCCTTTATGTTTCAATCATATATACATTTTTACCTGATCAGAGTATGTCATTTGATACATTTTTCTACACCTAGTTTCTGACAAACTGTTTTCCATTTTCCCCAGCAATTTTTGTCAAAGAGTGAGTTGTTGTCTCAGAAGTTTGAATATTTGTGTTTATCAACACTAGATTGGTATGATAATTTACTACTATACATCTTATACCTAATCTATTCCATGGCTCCACCCCTCTATTGCTGTAATGATAATATAATTTGAAGATCTCCTTGCATTGGCAAGCTAATAGGTAAATAGCATTTGTTTTGGGTTAAGTGTTAAGACCCAGAGCTTGTGAATCGCGTAGTCGAATGGACTTGTTGATGTGATGAACAGGGAGGAGCTGTGTGCTGTGTATAGGGAAAAGCCCCAGCTGAGAGAGGCCAGAAGAATTTTGGGGATCAGCATCGTGAAGGCAGAGAGAGAGACAGACAGACAAAGAGAGACAGAGACAGAGAGACAGAGAGAGACAGAGACAGAGAGAGAGACAGATAGAGAGAGAGACAGAACGAGACAGACAGACAGAGACAGACAGAGACAGAGAGACAGACAGAGAGACAGAGACAGAGAGACAGACAGAGAGAGACAGACAGACAGAGACAGAGAGAGGCACACAGAGACAGAGACAGAGAGACAGAGAGAGAGAGAGAGAGAGAGAGAGAGAGAGAGAGAGAGAGAGAACTTCAAAGAGCTGCCAAAGACTTCTGAGCACTAGCCCAGGACTTTCGAGGGACACCAGCAGCTGCCCGAGAACTAAGGAGGCATGACCCAAGATGTTGGTATTTTGTCTGTTTTGATGTTACTTTATCAGGTTCATTTGTTGATAGAGGCCTCAGACCTTGTTGTTGTGTCTAGGTTGATTTCACAGACAGAAAGTGAATTTATGAAGATGCTGGCAATGTTTATAAGTGTCAGTGTGGCTTGTTAAACTTTGTCTTCCCAGTAACAGAAACTGTGGGAAGGGGAACCATGGAAGCTGAGAATCTGCACTGGGTCAAGAAGAAGAAAAGACCTCTCCTTAATGCTGACTGATGATATGGCAACCTAGTTGTGACCTAGGTGTGGATAGACTTTGTGCTTTATGACTAAGTAAATTAATATACTTTGCTTAAGAAAGAAGACTTTTTGAGTGAAGAGATTAAGATGGTGTGATCTAATGGTGGATTTTGTGATTAACTAAATGAATGCACCTTGTTTAAAGGAGAAATTTGACCTTTGAATTTTGTGATTGAATTGAGGACTTACTAGATGATTGAGCTACTAAATGAATGTATTTTGTTTAAAACTATGAGACCCCTTTGGTGAAAATTACATGGACATTTTAGTGTTAGGTTGTGACATGGTGAATGCTGTGCTTTGATTTTCCTTTTTTTTTTTTTTTAGAGGGTAATTGGGGTTAAGTAACTTGCCCAAGGTTACACAGCTAGGTTTTTGTTTGTGTGTGCTTCAAGTGTCTGAGGCTGTATCCAAACTCAGGTCCTTCTGACTCCAGGGCCGACACTCTACTCACTGCGCCTCCTAGCTGCCTCTGTACTTTGATTTTCTGTGAATGTTTTGCTTAATTTGTTATTGAATACATGGAGAGTTCACTATGCTTGTAATTAGAACCTTGAAAGCTGTTCATAGCAGCAGCCATTTGGAAAGCTTCTAAGGCTTGGCATTATAACTTCTTAGCTGGTATTACATTTTTTTGATGATTACTATTTTGCAATCTAGTTTGAAAAGTGGTATTGCTAGGCTAATTTCCTCCACATTAAAAAAAATAATTCCCTTGATATTTTGACCTTTTGTATTTCTAGGTGAATTTCATTATTTTTAACGCTATAAAATATTTTTGATATTTTAATTGGTATGTCACTGAATAAGCAAGTAAATTGAGCTAGAATTGTCATTTTATTATATTGGTTTGACCTAGTCATAATCAATTAATATTACATTAATTGTTTAGTTCTATCTAGATTTGTGTGAAAAGTATTCTGTAATTGTTCCTGGCTTTGTCTTAGCAGGTAGACTATTGACTGTTTTATTTTTTTTGTTCAGTTATTTTAAATGGAATTTCTCTTTCTATCTCTTCCCTATATTTTATTGGGAATATTTTCCTAAAGTTTAAGTCTGATCATAATATTCAAGTGCTCAAATAATTGGCACCCTGCATTAAATTCTCTGAAATTTTTAAAATTAAATTTGTTGTTTATTTACTTTTAGTTTACAACATTCAGATCCACAGTCCCTTGAGTTCAAAATTTCCCCCCCCCTCTCCCCCATCATAGCAGCAAGCCCTCACATATAGGATTTACAATTATCTTCACATTAATCATTAGTCAGGTTGTAAAGAAGGAATATAATTGATGGAATGATCAGTGGGAAAGAGGAAACAAAATAAAACAAGAACGAAGAAGAATGAAGAAACACAGCAAGTAGTTTGTTTCAGTCTGCTTTCACACTCTGCATCTCTTTATATGAATGTGGATATCTGTTTCAATCATGAGTCTTTTGGAGTTATCTTATAACCTTACATTTCTGAGAGGAGCCCAGTCTATTGAATTTAGTCATCATACATATGTTTTGTCTGTGATAGTGTACAGATTTTCCCTGGTTCTGCACTTGTCACTCAGCATCAGTTTATATATGTCTCTTCAAGTTATCATGAAGTTCATCTGCTACTTATTTCTTATAGCACAGTAGTATTCTATTACATTCATATACCATAAATTGTTCAGCCATTCCCCAACAGAAGGGCATCCCCTTGATTTCCAATTCTTTGCCACCACAAAAAGAGTCACTATAAATATTTTTGTACATACAGGTCCTCCTCCCACTTCTCTGATCAGTTTTGGGATATAACCCTAGAAATGGTATTGCTGGGTCAAAGGATATGCACTTAGTCATAGCCCTTTGGGCATAGTTCCGGGTTGCACTCCAGAATGGTTGGATCAGTTCACAACTCTACCAACAATGAATTAGTGGTTCAATTTTTCCACATCTTCTTCAGTATTTATCATTTTCCAGTTTTGCGAGCTTAGCCAACATGGCTGGTGAGATGTGGTACCTCAGTGAATAGAGTCAGGCCCTGGAGTCAGGAGGACCTGAGATCAAGTCTGGCCTCAGACTTTTAACACACACACACACACACACACACACACACACACACACACACACACACACACACACAAACACCTAGGTGTGTGACCTTCGGCAAGTAACTTAACCTCAATTGCCCTACCTTCCCCCCATCCAAAATAAAATAAAGGTCTATCAATTTTATTGTTTTTTCCTAATACCAACTTTTAGTTATATGTTTTAATTCAAAAGTTACTCAATTTTACTAATCTTTCCTTTGCTTTTCATTATTTTTAGTTTAGTATTTATTTGTGGGTTTTCAATTTGTTCTTTTTCTTGCTTTTTCAGTTGCATGCAAAATTTATTTTTGATTTGCATTTCTCTAAACACTTGTGATTTAGAACATTTTTTCATGTGCTTATAGATATCTTTAATTTCATCCTCTGAGAACTGTGTGCCTGTGCATTTTCTTCGACCATTTATCAATTGGGGTGTGGCTTGTATTCTTATAGACTTGACTAAATTCTTTGTATATTTTAGAAATGAGGCCTTTATCAGAGATACTGGTTGTAAAATTCTTTCCCATTTTACCACTTCCCACTTAATCTGGATAACATTGGCTTTATTTGGGCAGATGCTTTTCAATTTAGTGTAATAAAAATTATCAGTTTTGCATTTTATAAAGCTCTCTAACTCTTGTTTCATCATGAAGTCTTCTCCTGTCCATAGATCCAATCTATCTCTTGCTCTCTCAGATTGCTTACAGTATCAGCCATTATACCTAGATAATGCACCCATTTAGACATTATTTTGGTGTACATTGTTAGATATTGGTCTATGCCCAATTTCTGCCATACTTTGTTCCAGTTTTCCCAGAATTTTTTGTAAAATAATGCATTTTTTTCCCAAAACTGGAGTCTTTGGGTGTATCAAACTATAGATGACTATAGGCATTGCCTGCTGAATCTTCGGTATCCAATCTTTTCCAATGATATACTACTCTATTCCTCAGCCAGTACTAAGTAGTTTTTTTTTAAACAAATGCTTTATTAACTTCTATTTTAAATCGTTCATTTCTGCCAGATTTTGAGTTACAATTATTCCCCCCCAAGTTTTTCCTCCACCCACCCTCCCAGAATAGCAGACCCACAAGACATTGCTTCCTCCAATCTGCTTTCTCCAGTATCTTCTCCCATACCCCCTTCGACTTTTCCATTAGAGGAAGGTGAATCTTTGTGTCCCAATGCCTGCAAAACTTATCTCCCAATTACAAGCAAAAGAGTATTAATAATAGTACTTATATATATATTTGAAACATTTAATCTTAAGACCTCGAATTTCAGATCCATTTCCTTCCTCCCTTGTCACCCATAACTTCTGGGAAGATAAGTAATTCAGTATATGTTGTACAAGTCTAGCTATGCAAAACATTACCATAGTAGACATATTATACAAGGCTGCTTATAATTCCCTCCAACTCATCCCCCCCCACCTGGTCCATTCCTTACTTGATCCTGTCCCTCTTCTATAGTGGGTAATTCCAACCTCCCTTCCCCAAAGAATGCCCTCCCATCCATCATCCCTCCTCTCATCCCCCTTCCCCCTATTCTGCTGTAGGTTGAGATATCCAATTTAGTATGTATGTCATTCTCTCCCTGAACCAAATTCAATGAGAATGTGGTTTTGCCTTTTTGCCTTCCTATTCTTCCCCTCCCTTGCAAAAACTTCCCCTTGCTTCTTCTACATGAGATAGTTTACCCTACATTGTCTCTCCCCATCTCCTCTTGCCACTTTCTTCTCTCACCTCATAATTTCACCCCTTATGTATCCTCCCTTCCCAACAAATTCAATCTATGCCCTCTATCCATGTATAACTGTAAATATATATACACACATTCACATATGTATTGATATGACCATACACCCTTCTTCCATTATTTTCATTCTGAGCAAAAATTCATCAGTCACAGTTATTGTTTTTCCATATAGGAATATAAATAGTTCAAATTTGCTTAAGTTCCTTTTGGTTTCTTTTCCCTGATTACCTTCTCAGGCATATCTTGCTTTTTGTGTCTGGATGTCAAATTTTCTATTCAACTCTGTTTTTTTTCCTCAAGAATTCTTGAAAGTCCTCTATTCCACTGAATGACCATATTTTCCCCGGAAACAAAATACTCAGTTTTGCTGGGTAGGTGATCCTTGGGTTCATTCCCAGCTCTTTTGCCCTCTGGAATATCGTATTCCATGCCCTTGATCCCTCAGTGTGGAAGATGCCGGGTCCTGTGCTATTCTGATTGTGTTTCCACAATATTGAAATTGTTTCTTCCTGGATGCTTGGAATATTTTCTCCTTGATCTGGGGATTCTGGAAACTGGCTATAATATTGCTAGGAGTTTTCTTTTTGGGATCTTTTTCAGGAGGTGATCTGTGGATTCTTTCAACCTCTATTTTGCCCTCTGGATCTAAAACATCAGGGCAATTTTCCTTGAGAATTTCTTGAAGGGTGATTTCTAGGTTCTTTCTTTGATCATGGCTTTCAGATAGTCCAATAATTCTTAAATTGTCTCTCCTGGATCTATTTTCCAGGTCAGTGGCTTTTCCCATGAGATACTTCACATTGCCTTCTAATCTTTCATTTGTTTGGATCTGCTTAACAGCATCTTGATTTCTCATAGAGTCATTAGCTTCCATTAGTTCCAGTCTAACTCTGAAGGAATGAATCTCCTCAGTGACCTTTTGAGATTCTTTTTTCCATCTGGAAAATTCTGCTTTTCAAGGCCTTCTTCTACTCATTGCTCTTTTGGGCCTCCGTTGCCATTTGAGTTAGTCTATTTATTAAGGTGTTGTTTTCCTCAGTCAGGCCGTTGACCCTCATTTCATACTTTCCCTGCATTCTCATTTCTCTTCCAAATTTTTCCTCTAGTTCTCTTATTTGATTTTTAAAGTCCTTCTTAGTGTCCTCTATGGACTGCAACCCCCTCAGGTTTTACCCTGGGTCTTTTGGAGCAGGACTTCTGACCTCACAACCCTCCTCTTTCTCTATGCTTCGATTCTCTTTGCCCCCAAAGCAGGAGTCTAAGGTTAAATTTTTCTGTTTAATTTGTTTCCTTTGCCTTGGCATTTTGCCACTTAATTACTTGACTTTTGGGCTTGTTGCTACAGTATGGCTCTGGTGCCAGATGGGAATTTTCGCCCCAAATGTGTGTGTGGGGGGGGGTGGGGGACTTCCATTTCTGGCAAGCTGGAAACCCACCCACGAGCTCCACCCCAGGTTACAATCCATATCCAGGGAGGTTAAAGCAAGAGCAATTAACCCCCAAGACTGATTGCTGGAACTCCCTACAGTTTGCAGGACAGGAGCTAGAGCTGCCTCTGAAATCTACAAAATGGTGTGTCTCCTCATGGCTTCTAGCCCCCAGGGGAGTAATCCAACGCGTTCCCCAAATATTGGTCCCAAAGTCCATAGGATACTAACCTCTCACTTTGTCTTAGGCATGTCTTTGTTGACAATTCTGGAATCGTCACAGCTGCTGGAGTTCTGGGGTCCCTCCAGCCAGCTGTTTGCCCTACTGCCCTGGGGCTAAAATGGGGATTCAGGTGGACCTGTGCTCAGCTCCCTGTCCTCGGTGCTGTGCTGGTCCTTCCTGCAGGGCTGCTGGGCTATCTTCAGCGGGAGGTTAGCTTCTCTGTGTCATTTTGTGGGTGCTAGGGCTCCAGAAGTTGTTCAGAGTACCCTTTTACATAGTTTGGAAGTAGTCTGGGGTGAGTGGCTTGGACATGCTGCTTCTACTCCTCCATCTAAACCCAGCTATAGTACCAAGTAGTTTTGATGGCTGCTGCTTTATAATACAGATTAAAATCTGGTATGGCTAGGCCACCTTCCCTAGCATTTCTTTTCATTAACTGCCTTTATATTCTGAACCTTTTTTTTTCCTAATGAATTTTGCTGCTATTTTTTCTAGCTCTAAAGTAAGTTTTTGGTAGATTGTTCAGTATGACACTAAATATATAATTTAATTTAGGTAAAACTGCCATTTTTATTATTTTAGTGTGACCTAGCCATGAGCATTTGATGTTTTTCCAATTAGTTAAATCTGATTTATTTGTGTGAAAAGTGTTTTGTAATTGTGTTCATAGAAGTCCTGTGTTTGTTATGGCAAGTAGATTCCCAAATATTTTATAATGTCTTTAGTAACTTTGAATGGGGTTTCTCTTTCTAGGTCTTGCTGTTGCAGTTGTAACTTTGACAAATTTATTTATTGTCTCAAGTATTTTTTCTTGATTCTCTAGGATTCTCTAAGTATATCATCATATCATCTGCAAAGAGTGATAGCTTACTGCCTTCTTTAACTAATTTGATTCCTTCAATTTCATTTTCTTCTATTATTGCTACTGCTAACATTTTAGTACCACTCTGAATAAGAGGGGTGGTAGTGGACATCCTTGTTTCACCATGATCTTATCAGAAATGCTTCTAGCTTATCCCCACTACATATAACACTTGCTGATGGTATTAGATAGATGCTACTTATTATTTTAAGGAAGGCACCATTTATTCCTATACCTTCTACTGTTTTATTTTTTTTCCATTTTTAGAGGGCAGCTGGGTTTGTGACTTGCCCCAGTCACGTGGCCAGTTTTTATGTTAAGTATCTGAGGCCAGATTTTAAATGAGTTGTCATCCTGACACCAGGGCCAGTGCTCTATACAATGCAACATGTAACCAACCCTTCCTAGTGTCTAGACATTGGGAAAATGTATTTGGAAATGCATTGGCTTCTTCTCCAGGGGGCAAGAAGTGCCAGAGGAGACCCAGCACAAAAGCCATGTTGCAGCTTCAATTACAGCTTCAACTCCTGGTCTGCAATCTGTCGGGGGACCCAGTGATCAGTGTTGGGGGGCATTCACTCTTGCTTTAACCTCCCTGGATCTGGATTGAGGTCTGGGGTGAAGGTCTTGGGGTGGGTAAATAGCTTTCCAGAAAGTGTGGAGGCTTCACAGAAGCCAGCCAACTAATACCTCTGGAAGTTGAGAAGACCCCAATGTTTGGGATGGAAAGTCCCCTGTCTGATGGCAGAGTCCTACAGTGGCAACAAGTGCAAAAATTAAGTAATTAAATGGCAACGTGCCTAAGCAAAGGAAATAACATAAACAGAAAAATTCAGCAGTAGACTCCTATTTTGGGGGCAAAGAGGATCGAAAAATGGAACAGCAAGAGGACTCTGAGGTCAGAAATCCTGCACCAAAAGCCCCAAATGAAAATACTAGTGGGTTACAGTCCATTTTAAAATCCTTAAAAAGGATTTTAAAAACCAAATAAGAGAAATGGAAGAAAAATTGGGAAGATTTTTGGGAAGATTGGAGGCGGAGCCAACATGGTGGAGTAGAAACAGTGTGTCCAATGCCCTCTCCCCCCAGATCACCTCCAAACTATGTAAAAGGGGACTCTGAACAACTTCTGGAGCCCCAGCACCCACAGAATGACACAGAGAAGCTAACCATCCACTGAGGACAGCCCAGCAGCCCTGCAAGAAGGACCAGATTAGCACTCTGGGAGCCGGCAGCGCTCTGGGAGCCATCAGCGCAGTGTGCAGCACGTGGAGATCTGAGCCAAAGTCTGCTTGATCCACGGTTTTAGCCCCAGGGTGGCCAGGCCAACAGCCAGCTGGAGGGACCCCAGAACATCAGCAGCTGCGGTGATTCCAGCATTATCAACTCAGATATGCCTAGGACAAAGTGAGAGGTTAGTGCCCTATGGACTGTAGGACCAGTATTTGGGGAACACGTCCGCGTCTTCCCTTGGGGGCTGGAAGCCACTGAGGAGACAAGTCATTTTGTATTTTTCACTGGCAGCTCCAGCTCCTGGCCTGTGAACTGTAGGGAGATCCAGCAATCAGTCTTGGGGGTTAATCACTATTGCTTTAACCTCCATGGATCTGGATTTTGATCTGAGGGGGAGGTCTGGGCTGGGTATCCAGCTTGCCAGGAAGCTGTGAATACCCCAAAGCTCTCCTGTGTGGTGGCAGAGTCCTACGGTGGCAACAAGCCCAAAAGTTAAGTAATTAAGTGGCAACATGTCAAGGCAAAGGAAACAAAATAAACAGAAAAATGCAACATTAGACTCCTATTTTTAGGTAAAGTCAATCGAAGCATAGAACAGGAAGAGGATTGTGGGGTCTGAAATCCTCCTCCAAAAGCCCCAAAGGAAAATATGAGTGGGGTACAGGCCACAGAGGACCTTAATAAGGACTTTAAAAATCAAATAAGAGAAGTGGAGGAAAAATTGGGAAAGGAAATGAGAAGGATGCAGGGAAAGTATGAAATGGGGGTAAACAGCTTGACTAAGGAAAACAACAGCTTAAAAATAGACTAACTCATAGGGCAAAGAAGGCCCAAAAGGGCAATGAGGAGAAGAATGCCTTAAAAAGCAGAATTTGCCAGATGGAAAAAGAATCTCAAAATCTCACTGAGGAGATTCATTCCTTCAGAGTTAAACTGGAGCAAATGGAAGTGAGTGACTTTATGAGAAATCAAGACGCTGTTAAATAGATACAAACAATTGAAAGAATAGAGGGCAATGTGAAATACGTCAGGGGAACAACCAAAGACTTGGAAAATAGATCCAGGAGAGATAATTTAAAAATTATTGGACTACCTGAAAGCCATGATCAAAGAAAGAACCTAGAAATGACCCTTCAAGAAATTCTCAAGGAAAATTGCCCTGATTTTTTAGGCCCAGAGGCAAAATAGAGGTTGAAAGAATCCACAGATCACCTACCAAACAAGATCCCACCCCCCCCCCCTTCCAAATGCCTAGGTATATTATATCCAGTTTCCAGAATTCCCAGATCAAGGAGAAAATACTCCAAGCAGCCAGGAAGAAACAATTTCAATATTCTGGAAACACAATCAGAATAGCACAGGACCTGGCAACTTCTACCCTGAGGGATCAAAGAGCATGGAATATGATATTCCACAGGGCAAATGACGTGGGATTAAAACCAAGAATCACCTACCCAGCAAAATTCAGTATCTTGTTTCAGGGGAAAATATGGTCATTCAGAAAAATAGAAGACTTTCAAGCATTCTTAAGGAAAAAACCAGAGTTGAATAGAAAATTTGACATTCAGATACAAGAAGCAAGAGATGCTTGAGAAGGCAATCAGGGAAAAGAAAAAAAAAACTTATCAAAGTTGAACTATTTACATTCCTACATGGAAATACAATAACTGTGTATTGTAACCTTTCTCATTATGAAAATAATTAAAGAATGCTATATGGGCGTAAGAATATATATGTGAATGTGTATATATGTTTACAGGTGTACATGGATAGAGGGCACAGGTCCAATTTGGTGGGAAGGGATGATACTTAAGGGGTTAAGTTAACAGGTGAGAGAGGAATGTGGCAAGAGGAGATGGGGAGAGACAGGGTGGGGCAAGTATCTCATGTAGCAGAGGCAAGGGGAAGTTGTTGCAAGGGAGCAGAAGAACAGGAAGGCAAAAAGTCAAAACCATAGGCTCATTGAATTTGGCTCAGGGAGAGAATGACATACATACAAAATTGGATATCTCACCCTGCAGGAGAGTAGGGGCAAGGGGTATGAGAGAGGGGATAATGGAGTGGAGGGTGTTCTGGGGGGAGGGGAGGTTGGAAGTACCCACTTTCAAAGATGGACAGGATGAATGTAGAGAATGTACCAGGTGGGGTGTGGGATGTGTGGGATGGGAATATAGTCAGTCTCTTACAATATATCTACTATGGTAATATTTTGCATAGCTATACAAGTAGAACACATACTGAATTGCTTATCTTCCCAAAGGGAGTGGGTGACAAGAGAGGAAGAGAATTGATCTGAAATTCAAAGTTTTAAATGTAAATGTTCCAAATATATATAAACACTCTCATTAATACTATTATGCATGTAACTGGCAGATAAGATGTGTTTGCACTGGGGCACAGAGATTCACCTTGCCCAAATGGTAAAGTCAAAGGGGGCATGGGAGAAGATATGGAGAGAGCAGAGTGGATGAGGGGATATCTTGTGGGACTGCTACTCTTGGGTGGTGTGTAGGGGAAAAATGGGGAAAAATTGTAACTCAGAATCTGGCAGAAATGAATGATGTAAACCAGAAGTTAATAAAGCATTTGTTCAATTAAAAAAAAGAATGCTTGAAACACATCTATTCCACTGAATAACCATATATTTCCCTGAATAATGATACCCAGTTTTGCTGAGAAGGTGATTCTTTGTTTCAATCCCAGCTCCTCTTCCCTCTGGAATATCATATTCTAAGCCCTTCAGTCCATCAATGTAGAAGCTGTCACATTCTCTGTTATCCTGATTGTGTTTCAACTGTATTCACATTGTTTCTTCCTGGTTGCTTGTAAAATTTCTCCTTGATCTGGGAATTCTGGAACCTGGTTCTTTCTTTGATCTAGGTTTTCAGGTAGCACAATAATTTTTAAATTACCTCTCCTGGATCTATTTCAAGGTCAGTGGTTTTACCTATAAGATATTTCACATTGCCTTCTATTCTTTCAAATGTTTGAATCTGCATAACAGCATCTTGATTTCTCATAAAGTCACTAGCTTCCATTTGCTCCAGTCTAATTCTGAAGGAATGAATCTCCTCAGTGAGATTTTGAGATTCTTTTTCCATCTGGCAAATTCGGCTTTTTAAGTCATTCTTCTCATTTTTGAGCATCTTTTGCCTTTTGAGTTAGTCTATTTTTAAGGTGTTATTTTGCTCAGTCAGTCTCTTGGCTCTCATTTCATATTTTTCCTGAATCTTTCTCATTACTCTTTCAAATTTTTCCTCCATTTCTCTTATTTGCTTCTTAACTTCCTCTATGGCCTGTAAACAGCTCATATTTTCATTTGGGGCTTTAGGTGCAGGAACTCTGACCTTCCAGTCCTCCTCCTTTTCCATGCTTTTATCCTCTTTGTCCCAAAAATAGGAGTCTAATATTGAATTTTTCTGTTTATTTTGTTTCCTTTGCCTATGCATGTTGCCACTCAATTTCTCGACTTTGGGGATTTTTGACACAGTAGATCTCTGCCACCAGCCAGGGGAGCTTCAGTCCCGACACTGAGTTTTTCCCAACTGCCAGAGCTATTAGTTGGGTGGCCACCCTGAAACCTCCACACTCTCTGGCAAGCTGGTTACACACCCAAATACCTCCAAGCCAGATCCAAGAAAGGTAAAGCAAGAGTGATTAATCCTCAGAGTGATCACCGGATTCTCCTACAGTTCGCAGGTCAGGAACTGAACCTGCCATGTGTGTCCATAGCTGTGCTTAATCGTCTCAGTGGATTCTTGCCCCCAGGGAAACAGGCTAACACTCTCTCCCCACTAATGAGTCCCATAGTCCATACTGTGCTAACCTCTCACTTTATAGTTGGTATCTATGTTTTGGCAATTCTGGAAATGCCAGAGTTGCTGTTGTTTTGGGGTCCCTCCAGCTGGTTGCTGGTCCAGCTGCCCTGGGGCTAAAACCTCTGACTCACCCGAGCCTTAGCTGGACTCCCAGGTCACTGAGCTGGCTGCTCCATGCTGGGCTGCTGGGCTTTTCTCAGTGGGAGGTTAGCTTCTCTGGGTCAATATGTGAGTTCTGGAGCTCCAGAAGTTGTTCAGAGTCCCCTTTTATATAAATTTGGAGGTGGTGGGAGCAAGAGCTGTTCAGAAGAGCTGTTTCTACTCTGCCATCTTGATTCTGCCCCTGCATGCCCAATTTATGGACCCCAATTTTCCATATTTATTTATGTATGCATTCAGGGATATAAAAACATCCCCTAAGAATTGCCTTTGCTGTATCCCACAGGTTGTAGTATGTTGTCACATTATTGTTATTCTCTTGAATGAAATTGCTTATTGTTTCTATAATTTCTTGTTTGAGTCATTCATTCTTTAGGATTAAGTTATTTAGTTTCCAATTAGTTTTCGTCTATCCTTCCATGGCTCTTTATTGCATATCATTTTTTCATCATGATCTGGGAAGGATGCATTTAAGATTTATACCTTTCTGCACTGAATTGTGAGGTTTTTATGACCTAGTGTATGGTCAATATTTGTTTCTGTGCCATGTACTGCTGAGAAGAATATGTATATTCCTTTTTATCTCCATTCTGTTTTCTTCAAAAGTCTACCTTATCTATCTTCTCTAAGATTCTACTTACCTCCCTAACTCCTTTCTTGTTTATTTTGAGGTTAGATTTATCAAGCTCAGAGAAGGGGAGACTGAAGTCCCCCATTATTATAGTTTTTCTATACATTTGTTCCCCTAACATCCTTAAATTCTTCTTTAGGAATTTGGATTCTGTGCCATTTGGTGCATAAATGTTTAGTAAATATATTGCTTCATTTTTGATGGTGCCTTTCAGCAGGACATTGTTTCCTTCCTTGTCTCTTTTTTTTTTTCAAATACTTTATCAACTTCTTTTTCTATATATATATTTGAAACATTTAATGTTATGACCTCAAATTTCAGATCCATTTCCTTCCTCCCTTGTCACCCATTCCCTCTTGGGAGATAAATAATTCAGCATATGTTGTACATGTCTAGCTATGCAAAACATTATCATAGTAGATATATTGTACAAGGCTGCTTATAATTCCCTCCCTCTCATCCCACCCCCCACCTGGTCCATTCCCTACATGATCCTGTCCCTCTTTTATAGTGGGTACTTCCAACCTCCCCTCACCCCAAGGATGCCCTCCCATCCATCATCCCTCCTCCCATCCCCCTTCCCCCTATCCTACTGCAGGTTGAGATATCCCATTTAGTATGTATGTCATTTTCTCCCTGAACCAAATACAGTTTGAATGTGGTTTTGCCTTTTTAGCCTTCCTTATTCTCCCCCTCTTTTGCAACCACTTCCCCTTGCTTCTTCTGCATGGGATAGTTTACACTACCCTATCTCTCCCCATCTCCTCTTGCCACTTTCCTCTCTCACCTCATAATTTCATCCCTTGAGTATTCTCCCTTCCCAACAAATTCAACTTATGCCCTCTATCCATATATAACTGTAACCATATACACACACATTCACATATGTATTCATATGACCACACCCCCTTCTTCCATTATTTTCATAGTGAGAAAGATATCAGTCACAGTTATTGCTTTTCCATATAGGAATGTAAATAGTTCAACTTTGATAAGTTCCTTTTCATTTCTTTTCCCTGATTACCTTCTCAGGCATCTCTTCCTTCTTGTGTCTGGGTGTCAAATTTTCTATTCAATTCTGGTTTTTTCCTCAAGAATTCTTGAAAGTCCTCTATTCCACTGAATGACCATATTTTCCCCTGAAACAAAATACTCAGTTTTGCTGGGTAGGTGACCCTTGGGTCCATTCCCAGTTCTTTTGCCCTCTGGAATATCATATTCCATGCCCTTCTATCCCTCAGTGTAGAAGCTGCCAGGTCCTGGGCTATTCTGATTGTGTTTCCACAATATTGAAATTGTGTCTTCCTGGCTGCTTGAAGTATTTTCTCCTTGATCTGGGGATTCTGGAACCTGGCTATAATATTCCTGGGAGTTTTCTTTTTGGGGTCTTTTTCAGGAGGTGTTCGGTGGATTCTTTCAACCTCTATTTTGCCCTCTGGATCTAAAACATCAGGGCTCAGCTCCTGCACTCTGTGTGCTGCAGGCTGCCAGGTCCCAGACCACTGCGCTGGTCCTTCCTGCAGGGCTGCTGGGCTGTCCTCAGCGGGAGTTTAGCTTCTCTGTGTCATTCTGTGGGTGCTGGGGCTCCAGAAGTTGTTCAGAGTCCCCTTTTACATCGTTTGGGGGGAATGTGGGGGCAGAGTGGCTTGGATGAGCTGTTTCTACTCCGCCATCTTGGCTCTGCCCCCTTCTTTATCTCTTAATTAGATCTATTTTTGCTTTTGCTTTGTCTGAAATAAGGATTGCTACCCCTTCTTTTTTGATTTTTACTTTACCTGAGGCATGATACATTTTACTCCAGCCTTGTATCTTTACCCTGTGTATATCCCCCTGTTGCAGATGTTTCTTGTAAACAGCATATTGTACAATTATTATTTTTAATACATTCTGCTATCTGCCTCCATTTTATGGGAGAGTTCATCCCGTTCTTATTCACAGTTATTATTACTCTCTCTATCTTTCCCTCCACAAAGTTCCCCCCACTATTTATGCTTTTATTTTCCTCCTTCTCCCTTCCCCTCCTTAAGAGTTGTCCTTTTTACCCTTGACTCCCTCATTATTCCCTTCTTATCAAGCCCCCTCCCTTTTCCTACCCTTCCCCCTTACTCCTTCTTCCCTCTCTTCTAACCACCACCCCTTCTTCTTATCTCCCCCTTACCCCTCCTACTGCCTGTAGGGTATGATAGATTTTTATAATCATTGTAGTTTGTAATTTCTTCCTTGAACCAAGATTGATGAGAATAGATCTCATGCAATGCTCCTCTCCTTCCCCTCTTTCATTCTATTGTGATGTTTTATGTCTCTTCTCAATAGACACCTATACTTAACTGATTATGTTATTCCTTCCTTGCACCAGAATGAATGAGGATAAAGTTCATATAACGTTCCTCTCCATCCGTTCTTTCCCTCTACTATAATTTTTTTTTTTGCCTCTTTGTGTAGCATAATTTTCCCTTTTCTGGTTCATTCTTTTCTATTCTTCCATTGCAGTCCCTTTGCAGCACTAAATATTTTTTTATCATCATTTTGTGTAATTTATACCCTCTCTCTCTCTCTCTCTCTCTCTCTCTCTCTCTCTCTCTCTCTGTCTCTGTCTCTGTCTCTGTCTCTCTGTATGTGTGTGTGTGTGTGTGTGTGTGTGTGTGTGTGTGTATATATATATATATATATATATGTATATCCCTTTTAGATGTCATCATAGGTATAGAATTCTCAGTGTTAACAGGTATCAGCTTCCCATATATAGATGTAAATAGTTTGCTCTTATTAAATAACAGGTTTTGTGTGTGTGTGTGTGTGTGTGTGTGTGTGTTTTAATATTTACCTATCTATGTCTCTCTCAAGTCTTGGAATTGGAGGTTGAATTTTCCATTGAGATCTAGCTATTTCATCAGGAAATCTGGAATTCCATTATATCATTGAATGACCACCTCCTTGCCTGGAAGATTATGCTCAGTTTAGCTGGATAGATGATCCTTGGTTGTAACCCAAGCTCTTTTGCCTTGAAAAAAAATAATATTCCAGTTCCTCTGATCTTTCATTGTAGAAGCTGCCAGATCCTCTGCAATCCTCACTGTGGTTTTGCAATATTTGAGTTGTTTCTTTCTGGCAGCTTGTAGTATTTTCTCCTTTACCTAATAGTTTTAGAATTTGGCCACAGCATTTCATGGACTTTTCTTTTTTTTTAATTAATTTATTTGTTTAGTTTTAGTTATCAAGATTCAATTCCATAGTTCCTTTTTTCAATTTTTTTCAAATTTTTCAAATTTCCTTTCCCTCCCTCCCCTCACCCCTCACGACAGCATATAGTCCAGTATAATATCTGCAGGTACTTTCATATTAGACATTAGTTCAATTACAAAGGCATATTCTACTAGGTGTGATGAAAAATGGTAAAGAAGAGATAAAAACAATGAAAAGAAAAAGATCAATTTATTTGTTTCCATCAGGATTCAAGCTCAGTTCTTTCTAGTTATATCTCTGGATATCACATTTCTCTCCTTCAGGAGTCTTTCATGATTGACTTATATCACTGCCTTGCTGAAAAGAGTCCAATCTGTCATAGTTGGTCATCACACATATGTTGTGTCTGTGATCGTATACAGTTTTCTCCTGATTCTACTCTTCTCACTCAGCATCGATTTGGGATCTCTTTCAGGAGGTGTCTGGTGGATTCTCTCAATTTCTATTTTACCTTCTGATTCTAGGATCTCATTACAGTTTTCCTTCATGACCTCTTGGAAGATGTTGTCCAAGTTCATTTTTCCATCATGATTTTCTGGTAGTTCAATAATTTTCAGATTATCTCTCCTGGATCTATTTTCCAGGTTAGTTATTTTTCCATTGAGATAGTTCACCTCTTTTTCTAAATTTTATTTCTTGATGTTTTGTTTGACTGATTCCTGGTGCCTCATAGAGTCATTAGCTCCAGTTTGGTTGATTCTAATTTTTAGAGAATTATTTTCCTCACTTATTTTTGAAGCTCCTTTTCCATATGCTCAGATTTCATTTTTAGTTCACCCATTTTTCTTCTTAAGGAGCTGTTTTCTTCATTGTAATGTTTTTCTAATTTCACAATTTTGATTTTTTTTAAACAAATACTTTATTAACTTCTGTTTTACATCATTCATTTCCGCCAGATTTTGAGTTACAATCATTTTCCCCCCATTATTCCCCTACCCAACCTCCCAGAATAGCAGTCCCACAAGATATCGCTTCCTCCAATCTGCTCTCTCCCATACTTTCTCCCATACCCCCATCGACTTTTCCATTAGAGGAAGATGAATCTTGGTGTCCCAATGCCTGCACATCTTATCTCCCAATTATAGGCAAAAGAGTATTAATAATAGTATTTATATATAATTTGAAACATTTAATGTTACGACCTCGAATTTCAGATCCATTTCCTTCCTCCCTTGTCACCCATTCCTTCTTGGGAGATAAGTAATTCAGTATATGTTGTACATGTCTAGCTATGCAAAACATTATCATAGTAGATATATTGTACAAGGCTGCTTATATTTCCCTCCCACTCATCCCACCCCCCACCTGGTCCATTCCCTACATGATCCTGTCCCTCTTCTATAGTGGGTACTTCCAACCTCCCCTCACCCCAAGGATGCCCTCCCATCCATCATCCCTCCTCTCATCCCCCTTCCCCCTATCCTGCTGCATTTTTAGCCTTCCTTATTCTCCCCCTCCTTTGCACCCGTTTCCCCTACATGAGATAGTTTACCCTACCATGTCTATCCCCATCTCCTCTTGCCACTTTCCTCTCTCACCTCATAATTTCATCCCTTGAGTACTCTCCCTTCCCAACAAAATCAACCTATGCCCTCTATCCATATATAACTGTAGCCATATACACACACATTCACATATGTATTCGTATGACCACACCCCCTTCTTCCATTATTTTCATAGTGAGAAAGATATCATCAGTCACAGTTATTGCTTTTCCATATAGGAATGTAAATAGTTCAACTTTGATAAGTTCCTTTTGATTTCTTTTCCCTGATTACCTTCTCAGGCATCTCTTACTTCTTGTTTCTGGATGTCAAATTTTCTATTCAACTCTGGTTTTTTCCTCAAGAATGCTTGAAAGTCCTCTATTCCACTGAATGACCATATTTTCCCCTGAAACAAAATACTCAGTTTTGCTGGGTAGGTGACCCTTGGGTTCATTCCCAGTTCTTTTGCCCTCTGGAATATCATATTCCATGCCCTTCGATCCCTCAGTGTAGAAGCTGCCAGGTCCTGGGCTATTCTGATTGTGTTTCCACAATATTGAAATTGTTTCTTCCTGGCTGCATGTAGTATTTTCTCCTTGATCTGGGGAATCTGGAACCTGGCTATAATATTTCTGGGAGTTTTCTTTTTGGGATCTTTTTCAGGAGGTGATCTGTGGATTCTTTCAACCTCTATTTTGCCCTCTGGATCTAAAACATCAGGGCAATTTTCCTTGAGAATTTCTTGAAGGGTGATTTCTAGGTTCTTTCTTTGATCATGGCTTTCAGGTAGTCCAATAATTTTTAAATTGTCTCTCCTGGATCTATTTTCCAGGTCAGTGGTTTTTCCCATGAGATATTTCACATTGCCTTCTAATCTTTCGTTTGTTTGGATCTGCTTAACAGCATCTTGATTTCTCATAAAGTCACTAGCTTCCATTTGCTCCAGTCTAACTCTGAAGGAATGAGTCTCCTCAGTGAACTTTTGAGATTCTTTTTCCATCTGGCAAATTCGACTTTTTAAGGCATTCTTCTCCTCAATGCCCTTTTGGGACTCCTTTGCCATTTGAGCTAGTCTATTTTTTTAACAAATACTTTATTAACTTCTGTTTTACATCATTCATTTCCGCCAGATTTTGAGTTACAATCATTTTCCCCCCATTATTCCCCTACCCAACCTCCCAGAATAGCAGTCCCACAAGATATCGCTTCCTCCAATCTGCTCTCTCCCATACCTTCTCCCATACCCCCATCGACTTTTCCATTAGAGGAAGATGAATCTTTGTGTCCCAATGCCTGCACATCTTATCTCCCAATTATAGGCAAAAGAGTATTAATAATAGTATTTATACATATATTTGAAACATTTAATGTTACGACCTTGAATTTCAGATCCATTTCCTTCCTCCCTTGTCACCCATTCCTTCTTGGAATATAAGTAATTCAGTATATGTTGTACATGTCTAGCTATGCAAAACATTATCATAGTAGATATATTGTACAAGGCTGCTTATAATTCCCTCCCACTCATCCCACCCCCCACCTGGTCCATTCCCTACATAATCCTGTCCCTCTTCTATAGTGGGTACTTCCAACCTCCCCTCACCCCAAGGATGCCCTCCCATCCATCATCCCTCCTCTCATCCCCCTTCCCCCTATCCTGCTGCAGGTTGAGATATCCCATTTAGTATGTATGTCATTTTCTCCCTGAACCAAATTCAATGGGAATGTGGTTTTGCCTTTTTAGCCTTCCTTATTCTCCCCCTCCTTTGCACCCACTTCCCTACATGAGATAGTTTACCCTACCATGTCTCTCCCCATCTCCTCTTGCCACTTTCCTCTCTCACCTCATAATTTCATCCCTTGAGTATTCTCCCTTCCCAACAAATTCAACCTATGCCCTCTATCCATATATAACTGTAACCATATACACACACATTCACATATGTATTCATATGACCACACCCCCTTCTTCCATTATTTTCATAGTGAGAAAGATATCATCAGTCACAGTTATTGCTTTTCCATATAGGAATGTAAATAGTTCAACTTTGATAAGTTCCTTTTGATTTCTTTTCCCTGATTACCTTCTCAGGCATCTCTTACTTCTTGTGTCTGGATGTCAAATTTTCTATTCAACTCTGGTTTTTTCCTCAAGAATGCTTGAAAGTCCTCTATTCCACTGAATGACCATATTTTCCCCTGGAACAAAATACTCAGTTTTGCTGGGTAGGTGACCCTTGGGTTCATTCCCAGTTCTTTTGCCCTCTGGAATATCATATTCCATGCCCTTCGATCCCTCAGTGTAGAAGCTGCCAGGTCCTGGGCTATTCTGATTGTGTTTCCACAATATTGAAATTGTTTCTTCCTGGCTGCTTGTAGTATTTTCTTCTTGATCTGGGGATTCTGGAACCTGGCTATAATATTTCTGGGAGTTTTCTTTTTGATCTTTTTCAGGAGGTGATCTGTGGATTCTTTCAACCTCTATTTTGCCCTCTGGATCTAAAACATCAGGGCAGTTTTCCTTGAGAATTTCTTGAAGGGTGATTTCTAGGTTCTTTCCTTGATCATGGCTTTCAGGTAGTCCAATAATTTTTAAATTGTCTCTCCTGGATCTATTCTCCAGGTCAGTGGTTTTTCCCATGAGATATTTCACACTGCCTTCTAATCTTTCATTTGTTTGGATCTGCTTAACAGCATCTTGATTTCTCATAAAGTCACTAGCTTCCATTTGCTCCAGTCTAACTCTGAAGGAATGAATCTCCTCAGTGAACTTTTGAGATTCTTTTTCCATCTGGCAAATTCGACTTTTTAAGGCATTCTTCTCCTCATTGCCCTTTTGGGCCTCCTTTGCCATTTGAGTTAGTCTATTTTTTAAGGTGTTGTTTTCCTCAGTCAGGCTGTTGACCCTCATTTCATACTTTTCCTGCATCCTTCTCATTTCTCTTTCCAATTTTTCCTCCACTTCTCTTATTTGATTTTTAAAGTCCTTCTTAAGGTCCTCTATGGCCTGCAACCCGCTCATGTTTTCCCCTGGGGCTTTTGGAGCAGGACTTCTGACCTCACAGTCCTTTTCCCGCTCTATGCCCCCAAAATAGGAGTCTAGGGTTGCATTTTTCTGTTTTCTTTGCCTTGGCATGTTGCCACTTAATTGCTTGACTTTTGGGCTTGTTGCCACACTATGGCTTTAAGGCCAGATAGAGGAATTTTCGTCCCGAACGTGTGGGGGGCAACTTCCGTTTCTGGCAAGCTGTAAACCCACCCACAACTTCCACCCTAGATCACAATCCAGATCCAGGGAGGTTAAAGCAAGAGCTATTACCCCCCAAGACTGATCGCTGGATCTCCCCACGATTTGTAGGCTGGGAGCCAGAGCTGCCTCTGAAAACTACAAAATGGCGTGTCTCCTCAGCAGCTTCTAGCCCCCAGGGGAGGGAGCTGACGCATTCCCCAAATACAGGTCCCAAAGTCCATAGGACACTAACCTCTTACTTTGTCCTAGGCAAGTCTATGTTGATAACTCTGGAATCTCCACAGTTACTGGTGTTCTGGGGTTCCTCCAGCCGGCTGCTGGCCCTGCCGCCCTGGGGCTAAAACCTCGGCTCAGGTGGACCTGGGCTCGGCTCGGCTCCTGCGCTCTGTGCCCTGCTGGCTCCCAGACCACTGCGCTGGTCCTTCCTGCAGGGTGCTGGGCTGTCCTCAGCGGGAGGTTAGCTTCTCTGTGTCGTTCTGTGGGTGCTGGGGCTCCAGAAGTTTTTCAGAGTCCTTTTTTACATAGTTTGTGAAGAATCTGGGGGCAGAGAGGCTTGGATGAGCTGTTTCTACTCCGCCATCTTGGCTCCGCCCTGCTAGTCTATTTTTTAAGGTGTTGTTTTCCTCAGTCAGGCTGTTGACCCTCATTTCGTACTTTTCCTGCATCCTTCTCATTTCTCTTTCTAATTTTTCCTCCACTTCTCTTATTTGATTTTTAAAGTCCTTCTTAAGGTCCTCTATGGCCTGCAACCCACTCATGTTTTTCCCTGGGGCTTTTGGAGCAGGACTTCTGACCTCACAGTCCTTTTCCTGCTCTATGCCCCCAAAATAGGAGTCTAGGGTTGCATTTTTCTGTTTCCTTTGCCTTGGCATGTTGCCACTTAATTGCTTGACTTTGGGCTTGTTGCCACACTATGGCTTTAAGGCCAGATAGAGGAATTTTCGTCCCGAACGTGTGGGGGGCAACTTCCGTTTCTGGCAAGCTGTAAACCCACCCACAACTTCCACCATAGATCACAATCCAGATCCAGGGAGGTTAAAGCAAGAGCGATTACCCCCCAAGACTGATCGCTGGATCTCCCCACGATTTGTAGGCTGGGAGCCGGAAATGCCTATGAAAACTACAAAATGGCATGTCTCCTCAGCAGCTTCTAGCCCCCAGGGGAGGGAGCTGACTCATTCCCCAAATACAGGTCCCAAAGTCCATAGGACACTAACCTCTTACTTTGTCCTAGGCATGTCTATGTTGATAATTCTGGAATCTCCACAGTTCCTGGTGTTCTGGGGTTCCTCCAGCTGGCTGCTGGCCCTGCCGCCCTGGGGCTAAAACCTCGGCTCCTGTGGACCTGGGCCCGGCTCGGCTCCTGTGCTCTGCGCGCTGCCAGCTCCCAGACTACTGCGCTGGTCCTTCCTGCAGGGTGCTGGGCTGTCCTCAGCGGGAGGTTAGCTTCTCTGTGTCGTTCTGTGGGTGCTGGGGCTCCAGAAGTTTTTCAGAGTCCTTTTTTACGTAATTTGTGGAGAATCTGGGGGCAGAGAGGCTTGGAAGAGCTGTTTCTACTCCGCCATCTTGGCTCCGCCCCCCACAATTTTGATTTTAAAATAATTATTGATTTTATCTTCTACCACCCTAATTTGGTTTTCCAAGTTCTTTTTGGGCTCATCTAAGCATGCTTTCTGTGCCTGAGACTAGTTCATATTCCCGGTTGAGGCTTTAGCTGTGGGTGTGGAGTCAGAATTTGGTTCTTCCCTCTCACATTCTAGATTCTAGAACATTTGTATTTGCAGTCTGTTCTTTACCCATTTTGAGGTAGAGCCTTAGCCATGCCCTTCCTCTTGGGTTTCCAAGCCTTTAGTGCTCAATTTTTTTTTTTTCCTGTGGTTCAATAATTACTGTGTTTTCAGGGTCAGAGTGGGGGTTGGAGCAGCCAGAGTTCACTCTGCCATCCTGGTCCCTGGAGGTTCTGGTAGAGGCATTTTCAATTTCCAGGCTGTGGGTTGGTAGTCCAAGGAGCAGCTCCTGCCACTGCCAAGGGCCCTGCATTCATCTCTTACCCAGATCCTTCTGATCCCAGCCCTGCAGTGATAGGTCTGGGAATGGCCCTTGCCTTTGGCATATCAACTTGCTGCCATGTTGACCAGGCCTCTCAGTGGACTGCCTCATCTGGGCCTCGGTGTGATGCCTCTGAAATTTTCTATAGCAGTTTTATTGAAGCTGTTTGTGAACTACCTTCAAAATTCTGATATGCTTTAATACTTTTCAGTAAGTTTCTATAGGAAAATTGACTTTTCATGGAGTCAAAATAGAATGTATCTTCTTTATTCCAAACACAAAACTTAGACTTTGTGAAAATAGAGCTAATGTCATTCTTCTTTTGAAATTTCTTTTTTTTCCGGCATTTACTTTATTTTATCTTATTATTTGCTTCTGAGAGGAGAAGGTAGGGTGATTGGGGCTAATTGACTTGTCCAAGGTCACACAGCTATCTATGAGTTAAGTGTCTGAGGCCAGAATAAGTCAGCATTTATATAGAAATTTAAAATTTGTAAAGGGCTTTACACATATCTTAATTCTATTTTCCTTCTTTTTGAATTTCAAAGGTTATTTACTTTTCCCCTTGTTTTTCAAAATGTTTTGGTTTATTTTATGTCCTCAGATTTAACAAAATTATTAACAGTATAAAATCTACAGAAATATATATACAAAGCATGATGTGTTGGAGATGGCATTGGTAGGCTCAGGAAGGCTTGTGATCAAGTCATACCTTAGCACTTACTAGTTTTGTAATGTTTATTTGGTCCTTTGCCTTTTGTGAGCCTTAGTTCACTCATCTGTAAGAATAAGAGACTGGACTAAGGCAAAGCCTAGTTCTGAATGCTACCTTTTCACAATGTAAAAATTGCCTAATTAACAGACTTTAACCATTCTCCATCATGAGCCATGGTAGTGTGACCTGTAGTGCTTAGTTTTGCCAGGTCACTTTTTGCATGTTGTTCCCATGAAATTAATTGCCATCTCACCCATTTCAGCTAATATCATGTGTTTCTTGTTTGCAGAGTCAACCAATGATGTTAGGTGGGAGTATACCTGCCTGTTCATCAAGATCATAGGGTTACATAGTGCCATAGAGTATCCTTGTCTCTCTTCTCTGCATTTTCACGGGCTTTGTTGTAAACTTAGAATTCACTTTGTGAGTCAGGCAGTAACTATTAAGTACCTACTATGTGCCAAGCACTTTACTAAGTGCTAGAGGTACAAGAAATAGGAGGTACAGGAGGAGGTACAAAAAAGGCACAATACAGTTATTGCCATTGAGGAGTTCAGTCTAATGGAGGAGAAAACATGCTAACAAGTACAAACAGGCTAAGCACAGAGTAACTTTGCTATATGCAGCAGGGGGAAGGCATTGGGATAAAGAACAATTAGGAAAGACTTCCTGTAGAAGGTGGGAGTTTAGCTGGGACTTAAAGAAATTTAGGGATAATAGGACATAGATATGGAGAGAGAGAGAGAGAGAGAGAGAGAGAGAGAGAGAGAGAGAGAGAGAGAGAATTTTATAAATGAAGGCCAGAAAGAGAGAATGCATGGATTTTGGAGATAAAAGTGTATGGACTGATGAATCGCAAGGAGACTAATGCTATAGAATTACAAAGTATGCTGGGGTGCTTTGAGGTTTAAGATTACAAGGATAGGATGGGGTTAGGTCATGAAAAGATTTGAATGTCAAGCAGAGGTTCTGCATTTCATTTTAGTGACACTAGGGAGTCACTGGATCTTATTGAGTGTGTGTGTGTGTGTGTGTGTGTGTGTATATGTGTGGGGGGGTGACAGGAAAAATTGAACTTTAAGAAAATCATTTTGTCAGCTTAATGGAAGATTGACTCTAATGGAGAGAGAGTTAAAACTAGAAGAACAACCTGCGGACTATTACCATAATGTAGGCTACAAGTTATAAAAGCCTACACTAGGAAGATGGTATTGTCAGAGAAGAGAAGGGGCAGTATATGAGACATGTTGCAAAGACAAAATTGAAATCTTGCTAACAGGTTGGATATGCAAGGGTGAGAAATGGAGAAGAGTTTATGGCAACTGGGCCTTAAGCTTGAGGTAATAGGAGGATGTCTTTGCCCTCCATAGTAATAGAAAATGTAGTACTGAGTGGGGGTTGATTAGGAGGAAAGATAGCAAGTTCAGTTTGGAACATGTTGACTTTATGATGTTTACTAGACATCCAGTATAAGACATCTGAAAGGTAGTTGGAGTTGTGAAGTTGGAGGTGAGCAGAAATGTTAGGGCAGAATAGGTAGATTTCAGAATCATCAGTAACTAAATCCATGGGAGCTAACGAAATAACCAAGAGAAATAGCATAGAAGGATAAGTATAGAGGGTCATGGACAGAGCCCCAAGGGACACATTGAAGTTAAAGGGGGTGAACTTGGATGATGGTCCAGCAGAGCAGACTGAATAGGAGATATTATATAAGTAAGAGGAGAGCCAGGAGCAAAAAGTGTCTGGAAAACCTAGTAACCATATATCAACCTCTAAGGACCTGGTAGCTTATAGGGCGGCTAGGTGGCACAGTGAATAGCGCACCAGCCCTGGAGTCAAGAGCACCTGAGTTCAAATCCTTCAGACACTTAGCATAAAACTAGCCATGTCACCTTGGGCAAGTCACTTAACCCCAATTGCCCTGTCTTCCCACCTCCAAAAAAAAAAGCACAAAGGAAATAACAAGAACCTGGTAGGTCATTCAAAGATCAGGTAAGATGTCCCTTTCTTGGTAAAACATTTCTTTATCTTGGCACCTCCCAGATGTTCCTACCTTCTGTCTCAAATTATTGTGTACTTATTTATCCATGTACAAATTATAATTAGTGTCACTGGCAGGATTTGAACTCCAAATTCAGTCCTCAAATCACTCCACTCATCTAGTGAAACATATGAGGTCTATTTAATTAAATTACATCTTTAGAGATCACCTAATCAAATCCATCACTTTATAGAAGATGAAACAGAGGATAAAATACTGAGGAACATCATTGGTCTTGAACTCAGGACTTTTGATTCCAAATATTGACCTCTATATATTACAGAGTGCTCTAACCTAACAAAGAACGGAGGTCATGTAACGTGAAATCTGTGACATTTTCTCATTTATTTATACCTGTGGCTCCTGATCCTAAAGGAACCATATGCCTCTGCCTCCTGCACCTCCTTCTTCTTGTTGTTCATCCTTCATTCTTTTTCTTTCTAGACGCAATTCAATTTAATAAGCATTTATTAAAAGCTCCCAAAATTCCGGGCACTGTGCTAAGTGCTGGGGATATGATAAATAAAAAAAGAAAAATAGTATCTGCCCTCAATAAGATTACAATCTAAATGAGGAGACAACATACAAAGTAAGGCAAGAACTGGAGGGAGGGAAGAGATAACAGCAGTGGATATCTAATGTTGGAGCATCTTTTTTCTACTGGAATTGAATCAAGATATGGAAGCAGGAACAGAGTGGGGTGACCTGAGATTTTAGGTTTTGCCTTATATAAAGGAAGGTATGGGGAAGAGTTTGGTACTCTGCCTTCCAATCCTCCAGTCAGAGGAGAGAGAAGTCTGAATGAGGTGGTATCAATTGAGGTTTCAGTAAGCAGCAAGGTGGGGAGTTTAAAAGACATAAGCTTATCCTTGGAGGGGCATTCTGTTCCATGGATTTGGAGCCTGGGAGGGCAGTAGAGGCAAAGTGCGTTGGAGAACAGATAAAGAAACATATCAACCCTTGCCCCACCACTCCAGAGAGGTTAAAGGGACTACTAGGACAAAATGTTGTTGAAACAATGGACAACTCAATAAAAAAGGGAAGAATGGCTTGTCGTTGTCTTCCTCCATCCCTGCACAAATGTCAGGAACATGCTGGACTCAGTTCATATATGTTTTTCAGAGCTTATTGTTAAATTTTCGGTCTGAGCATTTATGTCTTGGAAGTGAGCATAAGTTACAAATCAGAATTTGATATATTGTTTCATGGATTATCTAGATTGAAGAAAATGATATAGAAAATGTTAATAATGCCAATTGAACTTAAAAGTATGATAGACTTTTAAAATTAATTTATAAAAAGATTAGTTTTCAACATTCTCTTCCATAACTTTTACTTTCTCCCCCTCCCTCTTCTCTCCCTCACAAAGATGGCTTGCAATCCGATCTGGGATTCACAATACATTCCTATTAAACACATTTTCACATTAACCATGGTGCATAGAAGAATAATGCATGGGGGAAAGCATGAGAAAGGAAAAACAAAACAAATTAAAACAAAACAAAAAAGGAATTAGTCTGCTTCATTCTGCTTGCCAACACCATAGTCCTTTCTCTGGATGTGAATGGCATTTTCCATCATGTGTTCTTTGAAATTATTTTAGGTCCTTGCACTGCTGAGAAGGATTTTTAATTCTGTCAAAATCACTCCTCACACACTGTGACTGTTACTGTACAATGTTCTCCTGGTTCTATTCCCCTCACTCAGCATCAGTTCATATAAGTCTTTCCAGGTTTCCTGTTCATCATGTTTTACAGAACAATAGTATTCCATCACATTCCTATACCAGAACTTGTTTAGCTATTTCCAAATTGATGAGTGTCCTTTCAATTTCCAGTTCTTGGCTAACACAAAAAGAGCTGCTATAAATATTTTTGTACATTTGGGTCCTTTTTCCACTTGTATAATCTTGTTGGGACACAGACCTAGAAGTGGCATTACTGTCCTAAAGGGTATGCACACTTTTATTGTCCTTTGGGCATAGTTCCAAATTACTCTCCAATATGTCTGGATTAGCTCCATCAACAATGATTTAGTGTTCAACATTCCCACATCCTCTACAACATTTATCACTTTTCTCTTTTGCCATGTTAGCCAATGTGATAGATGTGATGTGGTACCATAGAGTTGTTTGGATTTGCATCTCTCTAATCAATAGTGACTTAGAATAATTTTTTTAATATGACTATAGAGAGCTTTAATTTCTTCCTTTGAAAAGTGCCTGTTCATATCCTTTAAACATTTATCAATTGGGGAATTCATCTTTCATTCTTGAAGAAGACCAATAACATCATGAGAGTGATGTCTTGACTTGAAAGTGAGTTGGATTTAAGTGAGGCAGAGCTGTTCAAAGTCATCAGACTCACTCTTTCCTTAAGAGTCATCAGAGTCCAGTGGCAAGACACAGGTCAAGAAGACTGACCATGGCCCCAGATGTAGTGGGAGATGTTGGTCTTTTTTAGCTAAGGTCTTTCCCATGTCTCAGTGCAGCTGAGACAATGCCTATTTAATAATTAAAGGCTAGGCAAAAATTGAGACAAAAGATGGGTTTGTTTGCCTTCCTAAAAGCATCTATCTGAGAGGGGAAAACCCTGGGCATTTCTGGTCAAAATAGAAGTAATTACTATTTACACCCACTCAGAGTCATCAAAATCAAAATAATGAGCAAGGGAGGCTTGGGATGGAAACCTATTACTGGTCAATCAGGGAAAGCCAGAGTGATATGAGTTTAAAGGTAAAAATAATTAGGTCCATTTGAATCACAATGGGTTTTATGAAAGCCTGGTTTTTCAGAACTTACATTTCAAGAAATTATAAAAGAAAAGTATATGAGACAAAATAGTTAATTGCCCCAGTACTTTGAAAAAGAAAAACTAGAATAAATAGAGAAGACAAAAAATCTAGCTCCCGAATCACAAGATCCCTACGCAAGGATAAGCACTCAAAATTTATATTTCTTTGGACAGAGCAACCACAGGTAAGGGTATGACTCCCCATGTGGACAGAGGGAGGGAGGGAGGAGATGAAGGAACAATAACAACAACTTAGGCTACTACAGAACGAGGAAGTAGTAAGCAATTTCTGTCCAGCCCTGCAGGACCTCAACTAAGTTATATTGGCTCAGTTCTGAAAAAAAAAAAAAAACAGCAACAAAAAAACCAAAAACAAAACAACAAAACAAAACAAAATCAAGGAAGTTAATTACTTACTATAGTTTTCATATATCTCTTCATCTAAAGGCTATCTGAATTAAGCTTTATAAGCTAAAATGAAGTAACAAAATAATAGAGTACTAACTTAATCAAGAAATTTCTTTCACAACCATGAAGAACTAGGGCTCTAGGACTCTGTCATTATGTTCAATGATTGGTGTGAATATTAAATTCAAGTAGGTCTTAGAGAAGGAAAGAAACCTATTGTAGTCAAGCACATAGTTAATAGAGGGACAAGATTCCTTAAGGTGTTGATTTACTTTAAAATGTTTTATTTCCCCTACATTATCAGCATTATAGAGAGATTGTTGCACAAGCATTACTTTTATATTTAATATAGCTTGTAGTATCCAGTGCACAATTGAAGTGATGAGTATAAAATTCAATTCAACTCTCATTAATCATTACTTCAAATAGGCAGGGTCATATATTTGAAGCTCATCCAATTTCTTTCCCTTTGATACTTTCATAAGGTCATGGATCAATAAGAATGCAATATCACATTTAAAGCTGGTATATACTTATTGATTGTCTCATTTGTTTCCCCTCCATTCTTTTTTTTATGCAGAAGAGGAAACAGAGGGCCAGAAAGATTACTTTAGTCATATTTATTTACCTAGAAGGTAAATAACAGAACTGAGATTCAGGTTCTTTGATTCTAAATTTATTATTCTTTTGATTGTATATCATATAACCTCAGATGAGGTCTTATCAGGAGCTATTGAAATTTGACTTTCTGAAATTCTCTCTGTGTTTCTCTAGCCCCAAATAGAGAGGCAGATCCATGGCTTGAGACATATGAAAATCAAAGGTTTAGAGCTGGAAAGTTTTTAAGAATGACCTAATTAAACTTCATTTTCTTACATATTAAAAACAAACAAATAGATTTTCAGAGATTCAAAACGACTTGTTAAAAATCATGTAGGTAATGTGGCAGAGACCACATTGCAATCTATATCCTTGAATTCACTAGTATTTCCACTTTTCCATTCTCCTTTCAAAGTCTCCTGAGTTTTAACTCACCTTCCCCATAAACCTTTAAGGTGAAATTAAGTTACTTGATGGCAGAAACGAAATGATTTACCTTTATTTTTATGTTGCCAATACCTATTAAATAGTAGAAGTTTTATAATTATTGCAGAATATATTTCAATTTGCCTCTCAATTTACTGGGTTTTTTTTTTTTTTTTGTCTACACATAGGAGAATTTGGGGAAATTTGGAATCTCAAGTTTTCCATATTGCTCTGGTGGTCAGTGTGTACTCAGTGTTAATACATCATCTGAGTTGCTCTAAGCAATACATAATTAAATAAGAATAAAATGTGTAACAGATTCTTGTATCAAAAATAAATGACTTTTATATGCTGAGTAGGGGGCCTTCGTTGCATGGACAGGGACAAGTAGAGTAATGTTTTAAAAAGCAGGATTTAAATACTATTTTTTCATTATTCTTTTACTTTTTTTCCTATTCAGGAAAACTTGTATCCTGGTAAAGTTCTGTATTCTAGTCATACATACAACTTGGATGTCAAGACAATAGCATCTGCCTTCCTTTTTTGTTTGTTTTCCAATCTCATTTCAAAACAGAAACCATGAGGTAGCTCAGATGTTAGAGGATCCATATAGAATGCAGTAAATAAAATGGAATTTTGTAGCTCACCATCATATCATCAGTCTTAGCTCTAAACAAATCTTTGTTATTTTTTAATGGTGGGGATAGCTTACAAAGGGAAATCAGGCAGCATTTGAAGGGACAAATAACCACATTATATTTCTATGCCCATGTAATTTTTATTCTAAAAGAACAATAGGATTTCTGACTTGGATCAATGTCAGTGACTATCTCAACCATATTCTGAAAAATGAAGTCCCTTTCCCCCATAACACACCAACAAGTGGTCATTCAGAATTTACTTAAAGACATCCAATAAGGAAAAGCCAACTACCTTCGAAGACAGTCTGTTCCACTACTGGTTGGCTCTCTTTTTTAGGGTTTCTTAAAATACAGGCTAAATTTGTACCTTTGAATTTTTAATTAATTTCCCCATGTCCCAAATTAAGAAGCCAGAGAACAAATTTGATCTCCTTGGTATGAAAAGAAAAGGAAAGCCCCTAAATTGGTGTGATCATCTAAAGATTTGTAGGTATCAAGTGTGATGATATCTGTTTTTATTTGAGTTTGATGCAAATTGGATGACCTCTGAGATCCCATCCTACTTTGATATACTTGTACATGTCTATATCTATATATCTATATTGATATAGATGTGGCTATAAATGTAGTTATATCTATATATGTATATATATATATACATTGATTGAGATATACATATGTAGAGATATAGATATATATGTATGTATGCATACATATAGGTGTACATATATACACATACACACATTTCTATATGTTCATATATTCATGTATGTACAAACATATATGTATATATGTTTGTGGGTGTGTGTGCATACACAGACACACACATTTCACCTATAAAAGTGATGGTGAATAAACTAATTGGCTCTAAACAAAATTTTTATATGATCTCCTGAATATAAGCTATTTCATGGTCTACTAACAGAAAACTGACAATAATAACAGCAATTATAATAATAAAGTAATAATAGCCATTTTAATAATTACACTTATCCCTAACATATATATATATATTTATAAAACATATTAAGTGCCAAAAAGTGATTTATGAAATTTATCTGATTTTATCCTACTAACAAACCTTGACATGTAGATATTGTTATTGTACTCATTATATGGATGAGGAAACTGAGCCAGACATAAATTAAGTGACTTGCTTAGGGCTTCACAGCTAGATTGCATCTAAGGTCACATTTGAACTCAGACTTCCTGAATGCACATCAAGCACACTATCCACTGGTTAACTCTCAGATGAGCAGAGTATCACTTTCTGATAGGCTCCATTTTTTCCCCTTCTTCCTGAAGACAACAGTAAGAGGTCTAGATTGGACATTGTGTAGCAAATGAGGTTTGGTATATTTGCCTCCTGTTGAAATTTGTGTATTTCTCCTCCTACATCTACTAGCTCCCTGGTAAGAAAGCATTACTTTCATATATGATTTGGATTCTCTATCACGCTAACTACCAGAAAAGGGAATAGTAGGCTAGGGGAATTGAATGTTCCCCTAACCTCTAAATTATCCTTCTAGACACTAGAGGATCCTTCAGATGGGGAGTACAAGCAAGATTGTGATTAACGTAGCTATGTTGGGATCTCTGGGGACAGACTAAGAGTGTGCAGAGAAAGCTAAGAGACTCTGTCTTGTCAATCTATTTTTTAACTGACCTCTAAGCATAGACTAAAGTGTCATTACCAAAATGAGTTCTCCCTGTAAAAGCAATAAATGAGTTTGTCCCTGATCTCAAAGAAAGGATGAGGACGATTCATGGTGTTGAAGCCTTTTTCCTCCTCAATAGAATTCTAAAGTAAAGAAAGCGACTAGACTTTCACAAAACACTTTTGTGTTTCCTTTTTTTTTTCTTTTCAACAAATGCTTTATTAACTTCTGGTTTACATCATTCATTTCCAGCAAATTTTAAGTTACAATTTTTCCCCATTTTCCCCCTACCCACCATCACAGAATACCAGTCCCACAAGGTATCCCCTCGTCCAATCTGTTATCACCTATATCTTCTCCCATAGATGCTTTGACTTTTACATTAGAACAAGGTGGATCTCTGTGCCCCAATGGCTGCACATCTTATCGTCCAATTACATGCAAAGTACTATTAATAATCGTATTTGTATATATTTGAAACATTTAATTTTAAGACCTCAGATTTCAGATCCATTCCCTTCCTCCCTTGTCACCCATTCCCTCTGGGAAGATAAGTATTTCAGTATGTCTTTTACATGTATAGCTATGCAAAATAAAACCATAGTAGATATATTGTAAAAGGCTGATTACAATTCCCTCCCACCCATCCCACCCACCCACCTGGTCCATTCCCTACTTTGATCCTGTCCTTCTTCGAAGGTGGGTACTTCCAACCTCCCCGCCCCACAGAATGTCCTCCCCTCCATCATCCCCCCTCTCATCCCTCTTCCCCCTACTCTGCTTCAGCTTAGGATATCCCATTTAGTATGTATGTCATTCTCTCCCTGGGCCAAATTTAATGAGAATATGGTTTTTCCTTTTTGCCTTCCTGTTCTTCCCCTCCCCTGTAGCCACTTCCCCTTGCTTCTTCTACATGAGATAGTTTACACTACCCTGTCTCTCCCCATCTCCTCTTGCCACTTTCCTCTCTCACCTCATAATTTCACCCCTTAAGTATCATCCCTACCCAAAAAATCAACCTATGCCCTCTATCCATGTATAACTATAAACATATATACACACATTCACATATGTATTCATTTGTCCATATACCTTTCTTCCATCATTTTCATACTGAGAAAGGTTTAATCAGTCATTGTTATTGTTTTTCCATGTAGTAATGTAAATATTTCAACTTCGATAAGTTTCGTTTGATTTCTTTTCCCTGATTACCTTCTCAGGCATATCTTGCTTTTTGTGTCTGGATGTCAATTTTTCTATTCAGGTCTGGTTTTATCCTCAAGAGTGCTTGAAAGTCCTCTATTCCACTGAATGACCATATTTTCCCCTGAAACAAGATACTCAGTTTTGCTGGGTGGGTGACCTGTGGCTTCAATCCCAGGTCTTTTGCCCTCTGGAATATCATATTCCATGCCCTTTAATCCCTCAGTGTAGAAGCTGCCAGGTCCTGTCCTATTCTGGTTGTTTTTCCACAATATTGAAATTGTTTCTTCCTGGCTGCTTGTAGTATTTTCTCCTTGATCTGGGGATTCTGGAACCTGGCTATAATATTCCTGGGAGTTTTCTTGTTGGGATCTTTTTCAGGAGGTGATCAGTGGATTCTTTCAACCTCTATTTTGCCCTCTGGGTCTAAAACATCACGGTAATTTTCTTTGAGAATTTCTTGAAGGGTCATTTCTTGGTTCTTTCTTTGATCATGGCTTTCAGGTAGTCCAAAAATTTTTAAATTATCTCTCCTGGATCTATTTTCCAAGTCAGTGCTTTTTGCCATGAGATATTTCACATTCCCTTCTATTTTTTTTTTTCATTTGCTTGGATCTGTTTAACAGCATCTTTATTTCTCCTAAAGTCATTGGCTTCCATTTCCTGCAGTCTAACTCTGAAGGAATGAATCTCCTCATTGAGCGTTTGGGATTCTTTTTCCATCTGGAAAATTAGGCTTTTTAAGGAATTCGTCTCTTCATTGCCCTTTTGAGCCTTCTTTGCCCTTTGAGTTAGTCTATTTCTTAAGGTGTTATTTTCCTCAGTCAAGCTGTTGACTCTTATTTCATACTTTTCCTGCATCCTTCTCATTTCTCTTCCCAATTTTTCCTCTAGTTATCTTATTTGATTTTTAAAGTCCTTCTTAAGGCCCTCTATGGCCAGTAACCTGCTAGTATTTTCCTTTGGGGCTATTGGAGCAGGATTTCTGAACTCTCAGTCCTGTTCTATGCTTTGATCCTCTTTGCCCCCAAAATAGGAATCTAATGTTGCATTTTTCTATTTATTTTGTTTACTTTGCCTCAGCATGTTGCCACTTAATTACTTGACTTTTGGGCTTGTTGCCACAGTAGGTCTCTGCCACCAAACAGGGGAGCTTCTGTCCCAAAGTTGGGGTCTTCACAACTTCCGGTTCTGGCAACCTGGATATCCACCCCACGACCTCCACCCCAGACCACAATCCAGATGCAGGGAGGTTAAAGCAAGAGCGATTACCCCAAGACAGATTGCTAGATCTCCCTACAGTTTGCAGGCCAGGAGCTGTAGCTGCCACTGAAATTGCAAAATGTCATGTCTCCTCTGCAGGTTCTAGCCCCTATAATGGAGGAAGCCAACGTGTTTCCCAAATATTGGTCCCAAAGTCCATAGGACACTAACCTCTCACTTTGTCCTAGGCATATCTGTGTTGATAATTCTGGAATCGCCACAACTGCCGATGTTCTGGGGATCTTCCAGCTGGCTGCTGGCCCAGCTGCCCTGGGGCTAAAACCATGGCTCAAGCGGACCTGGGCTCAGCTCTCTGGCATGCCGGGCTGTTGGCTCCCAGAGCTCTGTGCTGGCCCCTCCTGCAGGGCTGCTGGGCTGTCCTCAGCAGAAGGTTAGCTTCTGTGTGTTTTTCTGTGGGCGCTGGGGCTGCAGAAGTTGTTCAGAGTCCCCTTTTACATGGTTTAGAGGTAATCTTTTAAGATTTTTAAGGGGGGAGAGCACCTTGGAAGTGCTGTTTCTACTCCATCATCTTGGCTACTCCCGCTTTTGTGTTTGCTTTTGACAAAGAGACTCTCACTTTAAGTAGGAGGACAGGAAACTGGGGAAGAACCCTTTACTGTTTTAAGTTCTGAACTGTTAAGTTAAACACCTACTGGACTTCAAATTTCTCAGTAAGAAAGCAGCTACTGAATTCTTCTCAGGCACTCTGTCTTATGTATCAATGATGCAATCTCTCCCCCACTAGTGTAATCAATTTCCATGAATTTCCACACAGGTGCCTCAGCAGCACTTTTGTGCATCGGTTTCTTTTTTCTTTATTTTTTTCCCCACATTTTCCCCACTTTTTTATTTTTTTAGTTTACATCATTCATTTCCACAAGATTTTGAGTTACAATTTTTCTCCCCATTTCCCCCTAACCAACACACCAAAACAGTGATCCCCTCCCCCAATATGCTCTGTCCCATATCTTCCCCCATCCCCCCTCCAACTTTCCAGTAGGGCATAGTGTATCTCTATGCACCAGGGCATATATTAGATGTCATACATATATTTATGTAAAATAATAATAATAGAAATCATCATCATCATCATCATCAACGTCGTTGTGGTCATCGTCATCATCATCATCATCATAATCATCATCATCATCATCATCTTAAATATTTGATTTTAAAACTGAATTCCAGATTTTTTTCCCTTCCTCCTTTTTCACCCACCCTTACTGGGAAGATAAGCAATTCAATATAGTTTGTACATGTGTAGCTATGCAAAACATTTCCATATTGGTTATATTATTAAAGACTGACTACATTTCCCTCCATCCTATCCCACCCCCCACTTTTTCTATTCCCTACTTTGATCAAGTAGCTTTTCAAAAGTAGGTGCTTCCAGCTTCCCTCCCCTCCATCATCCTCCCTCTCATTCCCTTTTGCCTTCCTGTTAGTCCCCTCCATTGTAACAGTTTCCCCTTGCCTCTTCTATATGAGACAATTTACCCACTTATGTCTCTGCCCATCTCTTCTCATATTTGTCTCTCCCCTCTTAATCTCACCTTTTAAGTATCATCTCTGCCTATTAAAATTTCCCTGTACCCTCATCTATGCATACCTGTACACATATATACACATACTCACATATGTATTCATAAGCCCATATACCCTCCTATGTAGACATATGTATACATATATGCATACATTACACACACACACACACACACAGACATACATGCAGACACATTTCTATTCCCTTAAACTATTCTCACACTGAGAAAAGTTTCATAAGTTGTAATTTTCATTTTTCCATGTAGGAATGTAAATAGTTCAACTTTGATAAGTTCCTTATGATTTCTTTTCCCTGTTTATCTTTTTTTTTTTTTTTGCTTCTCTTGCTTCTTGTATCTGAATGTCAAGTTTTCTATTCAACTCTGATTTTTTTTTATTAAGAATGCTTGAAAGTCCTCTATTCCATTGAATTGCCATATTTTCCCCTGAAACATGATACTCAGTTTTGCTGGGTATGTGATTCTTGGTTTTAATCTTGGGGGCAGACTCAAGATGGTGGAGTTGAAAAAGGACTTCCATGTGCCTCCTGCTTCCACTTCCTCCAACTCATGTAAAAAATAACTCAAGCAAACTTTGGAGCTACAGAACCCATAAAATGACACATGGAAGTTAACTTCCCACTTAAGACAGCCCAGCAGGCTGGGTCAGTGCAGCACTCTGGAGGCCAAGCCCAGACCAGTGAGAGCCTGAGGTATAATCCCCAGGGTGGCCACAACCAGCCACTGGCTGGAGGGACTTCAGATTACCAGAAGCTCTGGTGGTTTCCAGAATTATCAAGCTAAAGATGCTGAGGACAAAGTGAGAGGTCAGGGCAGTGTGGAATTTGGGAAATAGGAGTCTGGGAGTGTGGTCCAAACTTTACCCCCTGGAGGGAGAAGTAACTGAGGTGCCTCAGATGTGCAGCCACCACCACATGGCTGTTTCAGAGCTCCTGGCCTGAGGATTGTAGGGGAACCAAGAAACCAGTCTGAGGGGTTATCATTCTTGCTTTAAATTACTTGGATATGAATTGTGGTCTATGTTGGAGGTCCTGGGGTGTCTGACCAGTTTGATAAGAATGTGTGGAGGCTTCAGATAGGGCACCCAACTTATTGCTCCAGCAGCTACAAAACCCCCAGGAATTTGGTAAAAAGCTTTCCTCTCTGGTAGCAGACTTCTACTGTGGCAAAACCTCAAAAGTCCAATAACTGAGTGGCAACATGAGCAAGCAAAGGAAGCAAAGCAAGCAGAGCATTCCAACAGATCATTTCTATTCTGGGGACAAAAAGGATCAAAACATGGAATAGAAGGAAGGCAGCAAAGTCAGAACACCTGCACCAAAAGCTTCCAAGGAAAATATGAGCTGGTTACAGGCCATAGAGGATCTTAAGAAGGATTTTGAAAACCAAATAAGAGAAGTGGAGGAAAAATCAGGAAGAGAAATGAGAATGATGCAAGATAATTATAAAATTATAGTCAACAATCTGACTGAAGAAAATAACACCTTAAAATAGACTACCTCAGAGCATAAAAGAGGCTCAAAAAGGCAATAAGAAGAAAAATGTCTTAAAAAGCTGAATTTGCCAGATTCTCACTGATTCATTCCTTCAGTATTAAATTGGATCAAATGGAAGCTAGTGACTTCATGAGAAATCAAGGTACTATTAAACAGATCCTAAACAAATGAAAAAATATAAGTCAATATGAAATATCTCATTGGATAAACCACTTATCTGGAAAATAGATCCAGGAGAGATAATTTTTAAAATTATTGGACTACCTCAAAGCCATGACCAGAAAAAGAACCTGGAAATAATCCTTCAAGAAATTCTCAAGGAAAATTGCTCTGATGTTTTAGAACCAGAGGGTGAAATAAAGTTTTAAAGAATCCACTTACCACCTCTTGAAAAAGATCTCCCTCAAAAAACTCTTAGGAATATTATAGCCACTTTCTGTAGTTCCCAGATCAAGGAAAAAATGTTACAAGCAGCCAGGAAGAAACAATTTGAATGTTGTGGAAACACAACCAGGATAGCATAGGATATAGCAGCTTCTACACTGAGGGATCAAAGTACTTTGCATGTTATATTCCAGAGGTCAAAGGAGCTGGTATATGCATCAGTTTCAAATCAGCTCTTTTTTCTGTAGCTGATTTGAAGCTTTTCCTAATGTTTTCTCTTAACTAATTATGATTATAGACCCTTTTATACACATCCCCTGCATGCATGCTGGCTAGCTCATGTGCACACACACACACACACACACACACACACACACACACACACACACACAGACTTATGCACATGGTAACTTTGAATGCCAATCTAAGATTACATTTTTTTGAGTAGACATTCCTTTTGTGCTTTCAGTTCCCTAAAAAATGTAGTTAACAATTCTTAAAACTTTTTTTTCTCCCAAGCTATTCTTTTTCATGTGATATGATAAATATTATTACAGGGATTTCTTTAGTATAGAGAACTCCCACATGAGTAATCTGTCTACCAGTTCAAGTCCCAACCTTCTCAACAACTTGCAGCCTTACAAATTAATTTTGGAAATAAATATGTCTGGGGTCCTGCCGAGAGTATGACTTGAAATTGGGACTCAAACACAGCTCTTCATTGCTTGGAGACTGACCCTCCATGCACACTAAGTTTCTGTCCAAGTTTCAGTGCCTTTCATCGTTGAAGTATGTACCACATGCTGGGTACTGGACTAGGCTCTTAGTGAAACACTGCAACTCTCAAATAATGGAATATCCCTTGATTTCAAGGATCTTATATTTAAGAAGACAACATTTATGTATATGTATATATATATGTGTATATATATATACATATATACATGTATATATATATATATATATATATATATATATGAATCAATCAATAAAGGGGTACCTCATATATGGCAAGAATAGTGCTAGGAAATGGGGATACAAAAAGTGCTATAAGAGACTGTTTGCCTCAAGGAGTTTTGATGAATACAACATGTAAACAGATATCTACAAAGCAAGCCATATACAGGATAAATAGGAAATAATTGGCAGAGGGAAGACACTAGAATTAAGGGAGACTGGGGAAGGTTACAGTAGAATGTGAAATTTTCTTTGGGACTTAAAGGCAAGTGCAGCTAGAGTGCTGGACTTGGAGTCAGAAAAACCTGGGTAAAAATCTGGCCTCAGACACTTACTAGCTGTGTGACTCTGAGCAAGTTATTTAACCCTGTCTGCCTCAGTTTCCTCATCTGTAAAATGAGCTGGAGAAGGAAGTAGCAAACAGCTATAGTATCTTTGCAAAGAAAACCCCTAATGGGATCACAAAATATTGTACATGATTGAAATGACTCAACAAAAACAATAAAGAAAGCCAGAGTAGAACAGTGAAGGGAGAACATTCCAAGCAGGGGTGACAACCAGAGGAAATTCCCAGAGCTGACCATTGGAGTACCTTGTTCACAGAACAACCAGGATGCTAGTGTCATTGGATTAAAGAATGGTTAGATGTGTAGGATGATAACTAAAAGAGAGTAATAAAGGGTCTCTAAATACAAACACAGTATCTATGTACTTGTATATGTGCACATACACACATTTGTACATATTATATATGCAATATTATAGGGAGCCTTAAGTAGTTAGTGGCAATCAATAAGATAGTCATCTGGTAGAATGTGGCATTTGAGCTGAGATTTAAAGAATGTAGTAATTATAAAAGGAGAAGGTGAGGTTAGAGTGAATTTCTGAGAGAATTTCTACAAAGACAAGGTGATGACCTATTAGGAGTAATCTTTGAGGATGAACAAGAATTTCAGAAACCTAAAATGATAAGAATTTAAATGAATTAAGTTCAATAACACTTTGTTAAGTACTTATTATCTGTAAGGACCTCACTCTGTTCAGGGATGGGAATAAAACTGAAATAGTACTTGTCATTAAAAAAAAAAAAAAAGACTTATGTTTCTATTGGGGGGAGTGGGTTTGGCATGTAAATAAATGCTTTCCTAAAATTTCTAAGCACATGAGTACCTAAAAGGTAATTTCAGAAGGAATCATCCTTGTAAAATAAGCTAGATTTCCTGCTAGAGGTGGCTAAGCTGAGTTATGACTTGAAAGAAGCCTGAGATTTTTAGACACAGAATTTAAGATACCTATTAGACATTCAGTTTTAGACCTCTGAAAAGTAGTTAGAGATGTGAGAGATTGAAGTTCAGCAAAGAGATAGGGACAAGATTACCAGATTTATGGATCACCAAAGAGATCATAATTAAATCTCTGGTAAACTATCAAATTACCAAGTGAAGCAGTAATTCCAGAGGAAGAAATGTAACATTTTAAAAGAATTTGTTTTGATACTGATTGGAGTAGATGACTGCTGAGTTTCCAACTTTCTTATTCTTTGGTTTTGTAATTCTTTGCAATTCAGGTATGGGTATAAGTATATGTATTGGGAGGATATAGTAGGAATACATTGAGCAGGAGGATGAAATGCTAACCTGAAGGAACAAGAAGACTAATTGGTATGGCATATATTGGATTAAAGATAGTTTTTTAAAAGATCCTGGAAGTAAAGTATGGAGAAGTTATCCAGTCTAATTCTCCTTGGTTACATGAAGAAACTGAAGTTTGTAGAAGTGAGATGGCTTGTCCAGAGATATCCTGTTAAGAACAGGAACAACTGGGAGTCAGAGCTGTACTGTTACCAAAACCAATGCACCCTGTACCTTTCTATTGCTCAGGGGTTCTACATAATTTTATAGTCTCTTGCACAAGGCATGCCTGTTAATAAATGGTGGTTAATAAATACTTGTTATGTTGAATTGATAGAAATCTTACTCTTTTTCATTTTTGGATCATAAATTGTAGACCTAGGACATTCATTAGTATTAATCCACTGGGGACATAGACAAGATGGCAGAGTAAAAGTAGGAACTTGCTTGAGCTCCTGCTCCAACCATCTTCAATACCTGTTAAAAAAGACTAAACAAATTTTAGAGCTACAGGACCCACAGAGTGACAGAGAGAAACAAATCTCCCACTGAAGGCAGCCTGACAAGCCAATAGGAAGGGTCTATCACACCAGGTTGGTAGCCAAGCACACTTCCACATGAGCCACTCTGGCTGAAACCAGCTGGGCACACTTCAAGACAGTAAAACACAAGGAGCTGTAGTGGCTTCCAGACTTCTGAACTCATAAACAAGAAAGAGAAAGTAAAAGGTAAGTAGGTAACTCTGTTGGAACTGGGTGAGAGAAGAGCACCTTCCAGCCCCTATCCCCAGGGCAATAGAGGTGACCATGGCAAGGCGGCTGCATCTGCTGTTATGTGGCTTCCTACAGAGCTCCTGCCCTACAGATTATAGGGGGAACAAGGTACCATTCAGGGGGTAATCACTCTTTCTTTGACCTGTTTCAATTTGGTTCACAGTCTTGGTGGAGTTCCTGCAGTGAGGAATGCTAGCATGCGAGAGTTTGTGGTGGCTGAATAGAGGGCACCCTACACATAGCTCTGACAACATCTCTGACAACAGCTGTAAAATCCCCCCAAATTTTGGATATAGCTCTCTCCACTCTGGTAGCAGAGTTCTACCATAGCAAAGAGCTCAAAAGTCAAGTGGGCAAGATGAGGGAAAAAAGGAAGAGCTATCAGATCATAAAATTATGGGGGGCACAAAGGAGATCAAAACATGAAATCAGAAAAAGACAACAAGATCAAAACTCCTGCATCAAAAGCCTCCAAGAAAAAATATAAATTGCCCTCAGGCCATAGAGTAGCTCAAGAAGGATTTTGAAAATCAAGTAAGAGAAGTGGAGGAAAAATCGGGAAGACAAATGAGAATGATGCAAGAAAATGATGAAAAGTGAGTCAACAGCCTGCTAAAGGAGACTCGCAAAATACTGAAGAAAATAACACCTTAAAATAGACTAATTCAAATGGAAAAAGAGCCACCCCCCCAAAATAAGAAGAATGCCTTAAAAAGTCAAATTTACAAGATGAAAAAAGGAATTTTTTTAAACTCACCAAAAGAATAATTCCTTCAAAATTAGGTTAGAGGAAATAGAAACTAATGACTTTTTGAGAAATCGATGTACTGTAAAATAGATAAAAAAATAAAAAAAAATAAAAGGCAAAGTGAAATATCTCACTGGAAAAACAACTGACCTGGTAAATGGAACCAGGAGAGATAATTTTAAAATTACGGGATTGCTTGAAAGCCGTGACCAAAAAAAAAAGAGCATAGCAATCATCTTTCAAGAAATTCTCAAGGAAAACTGCCCTGATATTCTAGAACCAGAGGGCAAAATATAGATGTAAGCATTCACCAATAATCTCTTAAAAAATCTCCAAAAAAGAAAACTGTTAAGGATGTTATAACCAAATTCCAGAGTTTCCAGATCAAAGAGAAAATATTAGAAGCAGTCAGGGAGAAACTATTTGAGTACTGTGGAAACACAATGAGGTTAACACAAGATCTAGCAACTTCTACATTAAGGGATCAAAGGCCTTGAAATAAGATATTCTCTATGTCAAAGGAGCTAGTATTAAAACAAAGAATCAACTACCCAGCAAAACTGAGTATAATACTTCAGGAGAAAATGTGGCGATTCAATGAAATAGAGAACATTAAAGCATTCTTGAGGAAAAAACCAGAGTTGAATAGAAAATTTGACATTCATACACAGCAAGCAAGAGATGCTTGAGAAGGTAATCAGGAAAAAAGAAATCAAAAGGAACTTAAGAAATTTGAACAATTTATATTCCTTCATGGAAAAAAACAATAACTGTGACTTATGAAACCTTTCTCATTATGAAAATAACTGAACAAGTGTATATGGGCATATGAATACATATGTGAATGTGTGTATATATGTTTACAGGTATACATGGATAGAGGGCTAAGGTCGAATTTGGTTCGAAGGGATAATACTTAAGGGGTGAAGTTAAGAGGTGAGAGAGGAATGTGGCAAGAGGAGATGGGGAGAGACAGGGTGGGGCAACTATCTCATGTAGGAGAGGCAAGGGGAAGTTGTTGCAGGGGAGGGGAAGAACAGGAAGGCAAAAAATCAAAATCATATTCTCATTGAATTTGGCTCAGGAAGAGAATGACATACATACTAAATGGAATATCTCACCCTCCAGGAGTGTAGGGTGGAGGTGGATGTAAGGGGGGATGATGGAGGGGAGGGCATACTGGTGGAGGAGAGGTTGGAAGCACCCACTTTTGATGATGGACAGGATCAAAGTAGGGAATGAACCAGGTGGGGGATGGGATGGGTGGGAGGGAAATATAGTCAGTGTTTTACAATATATCTACTATGGTAATATTTTGCATAGCTATACATGCACAACATATACTGTATTGCTTATCTTCCAAGCAAGAGTGGGTGACATGGGAGGAAGGGAATGAATCTAGAATTCGAAGTTTTTTAAATCAAACATTTTAAATATATATATATATATATATATATATATATATATATATATACACACACATACTATTATTGTTAATAATATTTTGCATGTAATTGGGTGATAAGATGTGCAGGCATTGGGGCACAGAGATTCACCTTGCCCTAATGATAAAGTCGAAGGGGTATGGGAGAAGATATGTGAGAGACCATTTTGGATGAGGGGATATCCTGTGGGACTGCTATTCTGGGGTGGTGGGTAGGGGAAAAATGGGACAAAATTGTAACTCAAAATCTGGCAGAAATGAGTAATGTAAACCAAAAGTTAATAAAGCATTTGGAAAAAACTAAAAGAGGCAAGAGAAAACTATTTAAATGGAGGGGAAGAGCAGGAAGGTGAAAGGGAATGGGACATCCTTACTCTCATTGAATTTGGCTTAAGGAGGGTGTAACCTATGCAGTCAAATAGGTATCTTAAACTACAGGAAATTTAGGGGGAAGGGGATAAGAGTCACAGTGATTGAAGGGAGGGAAGATTGGGGGAAAGGGTAGTTAGAAGCACATACTTTTGAAAAGGGACAGGGTTAAAGGAGAAAATAGAATAAATAGGGAGCAGGACAGGAATGTGGGAAATATAGTTCATCTTTCACAGTATAACTACTATGATAATGTTTTGCATAACTACAGATGTACAATTTATACTGAATTGCTTGTCTTCCCATTGTGAGTGTGTGAGGATCAAAGAAGAGAAAGACTCTGGAAATCAAAGTTTTAAGAACAAATGTTAAAAACTTTTTTTTTGCATGCAAATGGAAAATAAGATATATAGACACTGAAGTACAGAAATTCATCTTTCCTTACTAGAACGTTAGGCTGATGCGGGAGGATACAAAATAGAACATACTGGAGGATAGGGTATTCAGTAGGCTTAGCATCTTGGGGTAGAGTTTAGGGAAGAGACAGGGAGAACAATTTGTAATTCAAAATCTTGTGGGAATGAATGTTGAAAACTAAAAATAAATTAATTAATTTTAAAAAAAGACAGAGCAAACAGGAAAGCCAAGCTTTGGGTAGGAAGCCCTGAATATGGTGTTTTGCAGAGTCTTGAGATCATGGAAAAAGAAGGAAGAATAGAAGGGGGAGGGAAAGGTGGAAGAGTAACAGCTAGTGGCCCAAAGAAGACCTCAAAGCTTCTGTTACTAGTAGGATTAGCTTGTACTACAGGCTGATCTTCCAAGAAGTTGTTGTAGCTCTTGGAACATGTGGTCACTTCCATACCAGGATGAGCTATCAGAAGATGGTCATAGATGATGTGTTAAGAAGATTTCTAATGTTAGTATTGTGAGACCCATCAGAATGTATTCCGTCCAATCACAAAGACACTCATTTATTTCAAAGGACAAAACATCATTTCATGTACTATGTTAACGCTCTTCCACTTGGGCAGTACACTTGGAGACAGGAGAATTGTATTTGAATCATTATTCTGTCTTTTGTCATCTATATGACCTCCAAAAAAAGTGCTGGATTCGGACTAATAGGACCTGGGTTCAATTATCTATTCTTATTAGCTTTTTGTGACCTTAAGTAAGTCATATAAACTCACTTGGCCTCAGTTTCGCCATCTGAAAAACAGAGCCTGAATGAGATGAAAAAAATAATCAATCCATCCAATTTGCTTATTAGATTCTGAGCTGAAATAATAAAAAAATGTGTAAAATTTGAATATCTAACTTGGGTAGGATGCCTTAACTGGGGACCTAGGAGTAGTCAAATGAGACTTGGATAATCTCATCCTGGGAATGATACGGAAAGGATTGTTAGGTTTCATTTGAACTACATGGTCTTTTCAATTCCTCCCAGTTCTGAGGTTCTGTCATTTAACAGATTCAGAAACTGAGGCCAAAAGAAGATCTTCCCAAAAAATAAACAACAGTTATCCACTCCAGCTATCTCGTTGTTGTCTTTTATTTTTGCTATAAGACTACCTTCCTCCTCATCTGATATTATGTATGAATAATGACTTCTTTTATATAATATCATAAATGGAAACCATTAATAATATGATGACTGGAATCTGGGGAAGGAATAAGGAAGATGTAGATGGCCTTCCACAGCCCATTCTCCTCTCCCATCCATCCTTCATACCATTTCCAGAGTAATATTTCTAATATACTATGAAACATCTTCTATTTCATGTAGGATGCAGTATAACATTGTGATGCTAATTTTCAAGGCCTCTCCAAGGTAGCTCTATATACCCATTCCAGATTTGCTTCACATAGTTCTTCTCAAAGTCAGAACAACTTTTCAGCATTTAGCATCATATTCCAGTCAATAAATACTTATTAAATTCCTATTATGTGGCAGTTTCTGTGGTAAATTTTGGGGATACAAATTATTTTTAAAAACTACCTAAATATTAATATTTAATGGCCGAAAACAACATATAAGAAGGGGGAAAGTGTAGAGAGGCCACCAGGGAGTACCAGGCATGAAAGCATCATATTCTGTGGAGTTTAAATCAAGTAGAGATAAAGATGGAAATTGGAGAGTGAGCTGGAGGGTCCAGATAACCCAATCTGCTATAAAGGAAAAGTTTGGGAAAATTTTAGTGCTCCTATCTGTAGTCCTCCAAACAGAGGGAAGAAAAGGATTAAGGAGCTGGGAAGTTGTTGAGTATTCAAAGTTGAGTTAACAGCATTATGATGAGATTTCAGATGGTTGGTTTTGCAGGATGGGGCATCATGGTCTTTGAAGTTCAAATCAAAGAGACCTTTGATGGAATGTAGAGATGTTATGTAACCATGAAATAGACTGTATCACAAGGAATTACATTTCTTATCTTTGGAAGTCTCGAAATGGAAGTTGTATGACTGTTGGAGATTTGGGGTCATATAGGATTGGAAAGGAGAATATCAAATTCAAAACTTGTCTCCATTTTACAGAAGAGAAAACTGAGTATCCTCAATGTTTAATGACTTGCCCAATGTCAGATCTGATTTTGTCAAGTCACTATCACTCCCTCTTTAAAAGGGGATTCATTATCTTTGCTAATATTCAATTAGATAGATAGCTCTAGCTCTTTCTAGCTGAGTGACACTTAATTTCCAGCTCCTTACTACTCTCCATTAACCTCCTGGATCAGGAATCTGTTCTTCCTTTACGGTTTTGCTGAAGGGAAGATTTTCAGATTTCATTATTTTGTAACTCTTTTGTATAATTAACCTTCAAATAATGTAAGGTATCTTCCCTTTTCTTTATAACATTTAAGCAAGACATGATATCATGTAGATGATTTTCTGTCTCTTTTCTTCTCTTTCAGTGAAATGCCTTTCAACCATTGTCCTGAGTTGCATCATGATATTTAAATTTAAGAGTAATATCTATATTTGAAACCATGATTATTTCTCAGATATTTTGATGAACTTGAATGGTACAGATTCTAACAAGTAAATGTTCAGAGACAGGATGGCCATAATTGGTTTAAGCAGAATTATACTTGAGATTCAAGCACATGTAGGGAAATATTATGACATAGAACTGGAAAAGTAGTTAGAAGGCATATTATGAAGAGCCTTGAATGCAAGTTACCTCAAATTTTTTTTTTATTGGAGAAGTGACATAATCAAATCTATAGACAAGGAAAACTAATTTGACAATAATGTATAGAAAGGTATTGAGGCATGTAGGCCGTTACTATCTTTGCTTCTTTTAAGTTAATTTATTTAATTTTAGTTTTCAACATTCACTTCCATTAAGTTTTAAATTTTCTCTCCCTCCCTCTTGTCCTCCCTCCCCAAGATGGCATGTAATCTAATATAGGCTCTACATGTACATTCCTATTAAACATTCCTATTTTCACATTAGTCATGTTGTATAGAAGAATTATAACAATTATAAACTAGCCTGCACTCTTCTCCCAGTCGAGAGCAAAAGATCCTTCCTGTATACCTTCCAGAATACCTTGGGCTGGAAACCCACCAAAATCTATCCCCTTGTGGATTCCACCACCCTAGAATTTGTTAAGATTCACTTTTCAGAGGTGTCTGAAGGATTTTTTTGGCAGAGTTCAGGTAAGTCCCTGCTTTCAGTCCACCATCTTGGCTCTGCCCCTCCATTAATATCTTTTTTTTGGAGGTCATTTATTATCAGATGCTGAATAGAAGATTGAACAGAGCTTTAAATGTGGAATAAGATAACCTGGGTTTTAATATTTGACCTGCCAATTACTGTGTAACCTCTACATACACGCATACACACGTTATAGTAGTAATGAAATTTGAAGTTCCTTTTGTATTGCTAAACTGAGAGGTCCTGAGTACTTAAAAATTAATCAAGCCTCTGTTAAAGGTATGAACCCTTTTGCTGACATAACAGGAAAGGGCTGGCTGAAACAGGAAGGAGCTAATACCTTATCTCTGTGTGTGTGTGTGTGTGTGTGTGTGTGTGTGTGTGTGTGTGTGTCTGTGTGTGTGTGTCTGTAAGGAGAAGTCCCTGCTGAGTCAGACAGATCTTGGAATAAGCTTTGTGGAGGCAGAAGCTGCGGCCAAGAGGGAAGCTGAATAGGAAAGGCCCCTTCCCCCAGGCTGTAGAGAATGATTTTGATTTTCGGAACCTGGGTGAAGTGATTTTGAATCTGGAAACAAGATGAAAATTCTGTTGAGTCTGAGGGCCATCCAGAGTTGCTGAGAATTTCCAAGGGCCAGTCAGAGCTGAGGGCCACCCAGTGTTTTTGAGGCTGTTGAGGATTTCTGAGGGCCATCCAGAGATGCTGAAGACTCAGGAAGCATGATAAAGAGATCCAAACAAATGAAAGAATAGAAGGTAGGGGGGCGGAGCCAAGATGGCGGAGTAGAAACAGCTCTTCCAAGCCTCTCTGCCCCCAGATTCCCCTCAAACTATGTAAAAGGGGACTCTGAACAACTTCTGGAGCCCCAGCACCCACAGAATGACACAGAGAAGCTAACCTCCCGCTGAGGACAGCCCAGCAGCCCTGCAGGAAGGACCAGCACAGTGGTCTGGGACCTGGCAGCTCGCAGAGTACAGAGCCCAGGAGCCGAGCCCAGGTCCGCGTGAGCCGTGAGCCGAGGTTTTAGCCCCAGGGAGACAGGGCCAGCAGCCGGCTGGAGGAACCCCAGAACACCAGGAACTGTGGAGATTCCAGAATTATCAACATAGACATGCCTAGGACAAAGTAAGAGGTTAGTGTCCTATGGACTTTGGGACCTGTATTTGGGGAATGCGTCAGCTCCCTCCCCTGGGGGCTAGAAGCTGCTGAGGAGACGCCACTGTGTAGTTTTCAGAGGCATTTCCGGCTCCCAGCCTACAAATCGTGGGGAGATCCAGCGATCAGTCTTGGGGGGTAATCGCTCTTGCTTTAACCTCCCTGGATCTGGATTGTGATCTAGGGTGGAAGTTGTGGGTGGGTTTATAGCTTGCCAGAAACGGAAGTTGCCCCCCACACGTTCGGGACGAAAATTCCTCTATCTGGCCTTAAAGCCATAGTGTGGCAACAAGCCAAAAGTCAAGCAATTAAGTGGCAACATGCCAAGGCAAAGGAAACAGAAAAATGCAACCCTAGACTCCTATTTTGGGGGCATAGAGCGGAAAAGGACTGTGAGGTCAGAAGTCCTGCTCCAAAAGCCCCAGGGGAAAACATGAGTGGGTTGCAGGCCATAGAGGACCTTAAGAAGGACTTTAAAATCAAATAAGAGAAGTGGAGGAAAAATTGGAAAGAGAAATGAGAAGGATGCAGGAAAAGTATGAAATGAGGGTCAACAGCCTGACTGAGGAAAACAACACCTTAACAAATAGACTAACTCAAATGGCAAAGGAGGCCCAAAAGGGCAATGAGGAGAAGAATGCCTTAAAAAGTCCAATTTGCCAGATGGAAAAAGAATCTCAAAAGTTCACTGAGGAGATTCATTCCTTCAGAGTTAGACTGGAGCAAATGGAAGCTAATGACTTTATGAGAAATCAAAATGCTGTTAAGCAGATCCAAACAAATGAAAGATTAGAAGGCAATGTGAAATATCTCATAGGAAAAACCACTGACCTGGAAAATAGATCCAGGAGAGACAATTTAAAAATTATTGGACTACCTGAAAGCCATGATCAAGGAAAGAACCTAGAAATCACCCTTCAAGAAATTCTCAAGGAAAACTGCCTGATGTTTTAGATCCAGAGGGCAAAATAGAGGTTGAAAGAATCCACCGATCACCTCCTGAAAAAGATCCCAAAAAGAAAACTCCCAGAAATATTATAGCCAGGTTCCAGAATCCCCAGATCAAGGAGAAAATACTACAAGCAGCCAGGAAGAAACAATTTCAATATTGTGGAAACACAATCAGAATAGCCAGGACCTGGCAGCTTCTACACTGAGGGATCGAAGGGCATGGAATATGATATTCCAGAGGGCAAAAGAACTGGGAATGAACCCAAGGGTCACCTACCCAGCAAAACTGAGTATTTTGTTTCAGGGGAAAATATGGTCATTCAGTGCAATAGAGGACTTTCAAGCATTCTTGAGGAAAAAACCAGAGTTGAATAGAAAATTTGACATCCAGACGCAAGAAGCAAGAGATGCCTGAGAAGGTAACCAGGGAAAAGAAATCAAAAGGAACTTATCAAAGTTGAACTATTTACATTCCTATATGGAAAAGCAATATCTGTGACTGATGATATCTTTCTCACTATGAAAATAATGGAAGAAGGCGGTGTGGTCATATGGATACATATGTGAATGTGTGTGTATATGGATACAGTTATATATGGATAGAGGGCATAGGTTGAATTTGTTGGGAAGGGAGAATACTCAAGGGATGAAATTATGAGGTGAGAGAGGAAAGTGGCAAGAGGAGATGGGGAGAGACAGGGTAGGGTAAACTATCTCATGTAGAAGAAGCAAGGGAAGTGGTTGCAAAGGAGGGGGAGAATAAGGAAGGCTAAAAAGTCAAAACCACATTCACATTGAATTTGGTTCAGGGAGAAAATGTAATACATACTAAATGGGATATCTCAACCTGCAGCAGGATAGGGGGAAGGGGGATGAGAGGAGGGATGATGGATGGGAGGGCATCCTTGGGGTGAGGGGAGGTTGGAAGTACCCACTATAGAAGAGGGACAGGATCATGTAGGGAATGGACCAGGTGGGGGGTGGGATGAGTGGGAGGAATTATAAGCAGCCTTGTACAATATATCTACTATGATAATGTTTTGCATAGCTAGACATGTACAACATATACTGAATTACTTATCTCCCAAGAAGGAATGGGTGACAAGGGAGGAAGGAAATGGATCTGAAATGGGAGGTCATAACATTAAATGTTTCAAATATATATAAATACTATTATTAATACTCTTTTTCTTGTAATAGGGAGATAAGATGTGCAGGCATTGGGACACAAAGATTCACCTTCCTCTAATGGAAAAGTCGATGGGGGTATGGGAGAGAGCAGATTGGAGGAAGTGATATCTTGTGGGACTACTATTCTGGGAGGTTGGGTAGGGGAATAATGGAGGGAAAATGATTGTAACTCAAAATCTGGTGGAAATGAATGATGTAAAACAGAAGTTAATAAAGCATTTGTTTAAAAAAAAATGAAAGAATAGAAGGCAATGTGAAATATCTCATGGGAAAAACCACTGACCTGGAAAATAGATCCAGGAGAGATAATTTAAAAACTATTGGACTGCCTGAAAGCCATGATCAAAGAAAGAACCTAGAAATCATCCTTCAAGAAATTCTCAAGGAAAATTGCCCTGATGTTTTAGACCCAGTGGGGAAAATAGAGGTTGAAAGAATCCTCCAAACACCTCCTGAAAAAAATCCCAAAAGGAAAACTCCTAGGAATATTATAGACAGGTTACAGAATCCCCAGATCAAGGAGAAAATACCACAAGCAGCCAGGAAGAAACAATTTCAATACTGTGAAATCACAATCAGAATAGCCCAGGACCTGGCAGCTTCTACACTGAGGGATTGAAGGGCATGGAATATGATATTCCAGAGGGCAAAAGAGCTGGGAATGAACCCAAGGGTCACCTACCCAGCAAAACTGAGTATTTTGTTTCAGGGGAAAACATGGTCATTCAGTGGAATAGAGGACTTTCAAGCATTCTTAAGGAAAAAACCAGAGTTGAATAGAAAATTTGACATCCAGATGCAAGAAGCAAGAGATGCCTGAGAAGGTAATCAAGGAAAAGAAATCAAAAGCAACTTATTAAAGTTGAACTATTTACCTTCCTACATGAAAAAACAATAACGGTGACTGATGACACCTTTCTCAGTATGAAAATAATTGAAGAAGGATATATGGGCATATGTTCACGGGTATACATGGATATAGGGCGCAGGTTGAATTTGAGGGGAAGGGATGATTCTTAAGGGGTGAAGTTAAGAGGTGAGAGAGGAAAGTGGCAAGAGGAGATGGGGAGAGACAGGGTAGGGTAAACTATCTTATGTAGAAGAGGCAAGGGGTAGTAGTTGCAGGTGAGGGGAAGAACAGGAAGGCAAAAAGGCAAAAGCATATTCTCATTGAAGTTGGCTCAAGGAGAGAATCACATACATACTAAATGGGATATCTCACCCTGCAGGTGAGTAGGGGAAATGGGGATGAGAGGGGGATGATGGAGGGGAGGACATTCTGGGGGGAGGGGAAGTTGGAAGTATCCACTATCAAAGAGGGACAGGATGAAAGTAGGGAATGGACCAGGTGGGAGGTGAGATAGGTGGGAGGGAAATATAAGCAGTCTTTTACAATATATCTACTATGGTAATATTTTGCATAGCTATACATGTACAACACATACTGAATTGCTTATCTTCTCAGAGGGAGTGGGTGACAAGGGAGGAAGGGAATGGATCTGAAAATCGAAGTTTTAAAATTAAACGTTTCATAAGATGCCCAGGCATTGGGGCTTAGAGGTTCAGCTTGACTTAATCGCAAAGTCGAAGAGGGTATAGGAGAAGATATGGGAGAGAGCAGATTGTATGAGGGGATATCTAGTGGGACTGCTACTCTGGGGTGGTGGGTAGGGAAAAGTGGGGGAAAATTGTAACTTAAAATCTGGAGGAAATGAATGATGTAAACCAAAAGTTAATAAAGCATTTGTTTAAAAAAACAGAATTTAGAAAAAAAAACTGTGGTGTCATCAAATCATTTAGAACTTATTCTGCTATTTGTCAGTCATCTCTACAATGGCAGAGAATCAGCACAGGATGGTAGACACACCAGTTTTTAAAACTAGGGAAGTTGTGTTAAGTTCCAGTTCTAACATATCTTGGCTCTGTGTCCCTGGTCAAGAAACTTCCCCTCTCAGTGGTCTCCAGAATAGAGCTTTTTAAAATTTATGCTTCTCATGGAAGCCCTTGACAGTCTGGTTTAAATCAACGGGTAACTTCGTGAAGTTATATTTTTATGTGTTAAATAAATATGATTAAAAACCAAAGTATATTGAAATAATTTTATAAGATACTTTAAAAGTTCCCAAGACTCTGAGTTAAAATGTCCTACAAATTTCAGTGAGTGTTGATTTGAATTGATATGAGGGGTTTCTTCACTTGGATTTTCCTTATACTAAGGAATTACAGATGCAGGTGGTTATGGATACATAACCAACTCAGTCTTATTTAGTATACTACCAACTACACACAACACCAGAATTCAATGACATAAAATTTCCAGCTTTGATTATGTGTTGGATCACAAGATGGTAACCTGAGAGCTGGCAGAAACATTCGATATCACCTATTCCAAGCACCTCATTTATTTTTCAGACAAGAAATTTGAAGTCCAGATAACTTAAGTGACTAAACTGATGGCAAATAGGAAGTGGTGGAAATAATATGCAGCTTCAGGTCCCCTAGCTATAAATTCTGTCGTTATCACATTCTTATTCCATTTTGGTTAGCATTGATACGGTTTTTGGGAACACAGGTTCACCTTATCAACATGATGATGGATTTAATGATAGATCTTAAATATTAAGATGAGTCACCTTCCAAACGATCTTATATCTTTCATCTCATTCACATATTACCTGAGGTAAAGTAGAAAGGTGTTGGATGCCATTCCAGCAAAAGAAAATTTCCTTCTGTCCCTGCCAACTTGATTTTCTGCCAGCCAAATCTCCAACTTCCTGTGATGAAGTGAACCTCTTCCCATTAACTAGGAGCCCTCCATCTCCTAATGTACCTGTCCTTCAAGAAAAGAGAAAGAAAATTATTGGTGGGGGGGAGTGGGGATTCCATCTCCTGCTGTACGTGTTTTAACTTCCACACTCTGTTGCATATTATACTGTCTAAAGTTCAGCCTTTAGAGCGAAGAGAAAAAATGAAATTGTCCTTCACCTCTGATCAAGTACCTTTCTTCTTGTGCTAATATTATCTCCAAAGTCCTGTTGGAAGATGAATGTTTACTTCTACAAAATTATTAATATACTTATATCTGGTTGTACCCTACATATTCCAGGCATTATGCACCCATTTATATCATGCTTTGAGTCTATGGCCTATCTCTTGTTACTCAGTTCCTTATTCCTATCCACCAGAAAACTTCCACCCCACATTCTCAATCATTCTCAATTCAATTTCCCAGCTCGCTGTGCTGCCCGCTCTCAGAGTGCTGCGTTGGCTGCTCCCTGCAGGGCTGCTGGGATGTCCCCAGCAGGAGATTAGCTAATCTGCGTTGTTCTGTGGGTGCTGGGGCTCCAGAAGTTGTTCAGATTCCCCTTTTACATTGTTTGGAGTTGGTGTGGGGCAGAGCACCTTGGCAGTGCTGTTTCTACTCTGCCATCTTGCCTACACTTTTTTCCCTATTGTTTACAAGTATGGCCATGTCTTGGCCATCCTTGAAAATAATTTCCTTTATCTTCCTATCCTTGCATCTTCTTATATCTCTTCCACCCTTTTTGGTTAAACTTGAGAAACTGTCTATTATAGATGACTCTGCTTTCTTTCCTCTGAGTCCATTTTTAACCCTCTTCAGTCTGCTTTATTTAAACCATTATTCCATCAAAATTGCTCTTCCCAAAGTTTCCAAATCTAATTCATTTTCCTCAATTCTCTTTCCTTTTGGCATCTGCAGCCTTTGACATTGTCTATTTCTATCTGTTCCTTGATACTTTCTTCTCTCTAGGGTTTTTTTTTTTTTTTTTGTGGAACAACTGTCTCCTTGATCTCCTCCTACCTAGTAGCACCTCCTCAGTTTCCCTTGATTGATCCTCTTTCAGGTCATATCTTCTACTGTAGGTTACCCACAGAGCTCTGTCCTCAGCCCCCTTCTCTTTTCCCTCTATACTACCTCACACAGCAATATTATTGGCTGGATTTAATTATCATCTCTATGTTAATGTTCAGAAAAATACCTATTGTACCCTAACCTCTCCACTGATCTCCAATCTCACTCTTCCAAAACCTTTCAAAAATCTCAAAATGGGTATCTACGAGAAATTTTAAACTTGATATGTCCTAAACTTAACTCATTATTGCCTAAGGCAACACCATCCATTCAGGCTCCCAGCTTCATAACCAAAGTGTCATCCTTGACTGGGCAACTAGTGGAGCAAGTTAATAGAGCACTAGATTTTCGATCAAGAAGATTATTTTCCTGAGTTCAAATTTTGCCTCAGACACTTAATAGCTGTGAGACCCTGACCAAATCACTTAACCCTTTTTGCCTCAGTTACTCATGTGTGAAAATGAGAAGGAAATGGCAAAAAGCACTCTATTTTTTGCAAGAAAATGCCAAATAATGTCAGGAACAATCCGATATTACTTAAAAGTGACTGAACAACGTATTTTAGTCATCTCTATCTTTCACTCTCCAAGTTAAATCTGCTGTGAAGGTCTGTTAACTCACCTTTGCAGTATCTCTCAATTGACTGTCTTTTCTCTGATACTGTTACCAAACTGGTGCTGGCCCTCATCAATGTATCATGTATTACTCTGTTGATCCATCTGTCTGCCTTAAGTTTCCCTCCACTTCAGCCCATCCTACATTCAACTGCCAAAGTGATTTTCTTGAAGTAAATTTGTCATCATGTTATCCCCACTTGCTCACCCCCACCAATCAATAAAGTGCAATGGTTCCCTATTATGTCTAGGACCAAATATCATATATTTTGCATGGTGTTCAAAGCCTTTTGTACCCTAGTTCCTCTGGCCCAACTTTTCTCATCTTCTTAAACTTTTTTTCATGGCACATATTATTTGATTCAGGGACATTGTCCCCCTTTTTGTTCCACAAAAATACACTCCATCTCTAGACTCTAGTCATTTTCACTGAGCTGTCCCACTTAACTAAAATACTCTACCTTCTTACTTCTGTATCTTGACTTCTGTTATATCCCACCAAAATTCCTGTCTTTTATAAGAAGTCTTTGTAAACTCACGTTAACTAAAGTATCTTCCTTATGTTTATTATTTCCAATTTTTCTTGTATGTAACTTATTTGTACATATTTTTGCTTGTTGCCTTACCTATTAGATTGATAGCTCCTTGAAGGCATAAACTAACTTGTCACTCTTTTTTTGTTTTCTCAGAATTTAGCAAATTGCATGGAACATAATATTCACTTAAATGCTTATTAACTTGACTGGACTCCAATTTTCCAATGAGATTTTTATCTCATTGGTGAGAATATTCTCTCCAGTTATGTATATTGCAATTTATCAATATCTTCTCATCCCATTTGAACCTAGGACTCAGTATCTCCTAACTGGACATCAACTAGCTAGTTACTCTCTACTGACATTGTGAGTTGTACCAGTAGAGTACCCGGGTTAGACACCAGTCAACACTTGCTTTCTTCAGATGGTTAGCCTGCCTACCTCATTAATCACACATTGCATTAGTTATATTCTTTACTCTTTCTCTTCATAATGAGTACTTAATATGAGAGAGAGAGAAAGAGAGAGAGAGAGAGAGAGAGAGAGAGAGAGAGAGAGAGAGAGAGAGAGAGAGAGAAAATGAATTCAAACTTTAATGTTTCCTAAACATGTTTCCCATGGTTAGAAGTTTGATCCTGGAAAGCACCTTGACTTGACATATGGCTGTATGGTGGTGCCAATAACCTTCAGCCAATATATCCTATAATCTTCTTCTGAGCAGCAAAGTCATTCTCTTTAGTAGCTTTTTCATATATTAGAAATATGGTGTTTTAAATAGCCTAAAGCATTGGCAGCTATCTCCTCCATTTCTGGGACTGAACATTTTGCATGAAGATGACTGGAGGATGGTGTTTGATTTAAAAGGTTATCCAATTTGCTGTCAGAACAGTGGCCAAGATTCAGGTGGTAGAAGAGGGAGTAAATGGAGCAAAACATGCAAATTGGGGAGAATTCACATTTTCTTTCTCATCACACAGAAAAAAAATAAGCAGAATGAGTGTTATCATTTTGTGGTGATTACAAAGAAATAAATTACAGATGCCTAGGTTAATTTGGTTTGGGAATTCTAATTACAAAGAGTTGGAAACTTTGAAGAAGATAAAATATTTTCTGTCCACAGTATTAAAAACATTTCAAATCACTTCTTTTTTAAATTTTCAAATGCTGAAAAACAAATGATGGTTCTGTCTATGCATCATATAAATATGTTTTTCAAGACCATGAGTGTTTGCATACTCTACTTTCTTTGAATCTTTTAATTGTATCTAGAATTATAAAAGCTTAGAGAGAATGAGGTTTTCTAAGGATTGAAAGGGGCTGGCTGAAAAAGGCTGCTCCATAAATTTCACACTCTTTGTATAAGGTATTTGTCATCTTCAAGACTAGGTTTTATGTTCTTCAAGGACAAGTTCCATGTTTTCTTCATCTCGGTAGAAACTAAGTTCCAAAAGGATTGTTCCACACATCATAGGTTACTAAGATGATAATGTGCATTTTTGTCGATTTGGGGACTCATATACCAAGGAAAATTTCAACCAATATATAGCTTAATGTTTCTGTTTTTAAAAGTTCCCTCATTTTCAGATAAGATACTTAACTGATCATCTGCCACGAGTTTCATTACTATCTTTAAACATAAGACACCCAAATGTTTATCTGCAGCTTCCCATAGTAACCTTTCACCCAGGGTGGAGCTCGATGGTGCAATGCATAGAACATTGGGCCTGGAGTGAGAAAGGACTCAGTTCAAACCCTGCCTCTTGCATTTCTGATTTGGGGGACACTGAGGAGGGAGACCACTTCAACCTTACTCAACTCCACTTTCTTCATCCATAAACTAAGGGGTGATAATAGCTATCTGTCTTAGAGTGTGGTCAGAGAAGTTGATATTTTCAAAATTTAAAGTTCTATATGAATACTGCTGCTATTTTTACTGGTGGTGTGGTTGCTGCACCACCACCACCACCACCACTACTTGTGTTCTTTACTGCATTAGAATATAAACTCCTGGGGTGGCTAGGTAGCACAGTGAGTAGAGCGCCGGCCCTGGAGTCAGAAGGACCTGAGTTCAGAGCCGGCCTCCCACACTTAATCCACACAAACAAAAACCTAGCCGTGTAACCTTGGGCAAGTTACTTAACCCCAATTGCCCTAAAGGGGCGGCTAGGTGGCGCAGTGAGTAAGAGCGCCAGCCTCAGAGCTGGGATGACTCAAGATCAAATCCAGCCTCAGAAAATGAGCACCCACACATAAATAATGACTAGCCGTGTGACCTTGAGCAAGTTACTTAACCCCAATTGCTTTAAAAAAAAAAGAATATAAACTCCTAGAATGGAGGGGCTATCTTTGTTTTTGTATCTGTATCCACAGAACTGAACACTGTGCTTGACATATAGGAAGTCAGCCAGTCGCCAAAGATTTATTGAGTGCCTGCTCTGTGCCGGTTTTATGTCAGGTGCTGGGGATCTAAAAGGCAAAAGATAATCCTAGCTCTCAAGGAGTCCACAATCCAAGGGCTCCTGAGGATTTAATTTTTTATTCATTCATTCATATTTTAATTCATCCATTAATTTATTCATTCATTTTATGTCTAGTTGTGACTGGCCAAACCTTCTCTATGGATAATGATGACCATACCTAGAACATTTTATTCATTTCTGTGTACCTTAATTGGATTGCAAAATAGGAAAGTGTCTAAATGAAGATAGGCAGGATGATCAAGAGTTTCACATGAAGATTAGATGAAATAACTGGGAATATTTAGATCATAAATGAGAAAATTTGGAGGAGCATGAATATATTTGAAGATAACTAGCTTCTGGGTTGATTTGGGAAAAGAGAACCTGACATCTGATGGAGTAAGGCAGAGACTTGGAGTCAGGAACTCTTGAATGCAAACCATTTCTCAAACTCTTATTAGTTTTGTGAACCTAGGCAAGTCATTTAATATCACTGCTCTTAATTTCCTCAATTGTAAAATAATGACTGTAGTATCAATAAAATTTTCAAAATATTTTTTTTCTAATTTTTATTTATTTATTTTTAAAATGCTTTCTTGACTTCTGGTTTACATCATTCATTTCTGACAGATTTTGAGTTACAATTTTTCCCCATTTCCCCCCTACCCACCACACCAGAATAGTGGTCAGACAGGGTATCTCTTCCTCCAATCTGCTGTCTCCTATATCTTCTCCCATACCACCTTTGACTTCTCCAGTAGGGCATGGTGGATGTCTATGTCCCAATGCCCATATATCTTATTTCCCAATTATAAGTAAAATAGTATTTATAACAGTATTTATGAATTTTTTAAAGCAATCGGGGTTAAGTAACTTGTTCAAGGTTACACGGCTAGCCATCATTTGTGTGTGGGTTCTCATTTTCTGAGGCCGGATTCGATCTCGGGTCATCCCAACTCCAAGCCGGGTGCTCTTACTCACTGTACCACCTAGCCGCCCCATATTTATGCATTTTTAAACATTTGATTTTAAAACTTTGAATTCCAGATTCATTCCCTTCCTCCCTTGTCACCCACAGTTACTGGGAAGATAAGCAATTCAGTATATGTTGTACATGTGTACCTATGCAAAATATTAACATAGTAGATACATTGTAAAAGATTGACTATATTTCACTCCCTCCTATCACACCTCCTACTTGTTATATTTCCTACTTTGATCCTGTCCCTTTTCAAAAGTGGGTGCTTCCCACTTCCCTCCTCCCAGCCTGTCCTCCCTTCCATCATCACCCCTATTATCCCCTTCCCCTCTACTCTCCTGTAGAGTGAGATATCCTATTTAGTATGTGTGTCATTCTTTCTCTGAGCCAAATTCAATGAGAATATGGTTTTGCTTTTTTGCATTCCTGTTCTTCCACTCCACTTTAACCATTTTCCCTTACATCTTCTATATGAGATATTCTACCCCATTCTGTCTCTCCCCTTCTCCTCTCATTATATTCTTCTCTCACCTCTTAATTTCCCCTTTTAAGTATCATTCCTTCCTATTAAATATAACCTGTGCCCTCTATATATGTATAACTTTAAACATATATACACACATTCACATATGTATTCTTAAATCCATATACACGTCTTCAACTATTTTCATACTGAGAAAAGTTTCATCAGTTATAAACATTGTTTTTCCATGTAGGAATGTAAGCAGTTTAACTTTGATAAGTTCCTTGTGATTTCTTTTCCCCGTTTACCTTCTCAATCTTCTCTTGTTTCTTGTACCTGAATGCGAAATTTCTGATACAACTCTGATTTTTTCATCAAGAATACTTGAAAATTGGGAAGCAGAGACAAGATGGCAGAGTAGAAAAAGCACTTCCTCAGAGCTCCAGTCCACACTACTTCAAAATCATTTAAAAGAGGGACTATGAAGGAGTGCTGGAGCTCCAGAACCCACAAAATAACAAAGAGAAGCTAACCTTCCACCAAGGACAGCCGGGCAGCCCAGCAGGGAGCAACAAGTGCAGTACTCTGGGAGCCAATAGCATAGCTTTCTGGGAGTCAAGCCCAGGCACGAGTGAGCCGTGGTTTTAGCCAGAGGGCAGTCAGAACAGAAGCTGGCAGGAAGGACCCCAGAAAACAGCAAAAGCTATGGAGTTCCCTGAATTATCAACACATAGATGCCTAGGACAAAGTCAAAGGTTAGTGCCCTATGGACTTTGGGACTGCTTGGAAGATTTCATCAGCTTCTTTCCCTGGGGGTGAGAAGTCCCTGAGGAGCCGGCGAAGCTCGTGCCACTTTGCAAGATTTCAGCTTCTGCTCTTGGCCTGCAAAATGTAGGTAGATCCCACAAAGAGTTTGAGGAGTAAGCGATCTTGGTTTAACATGCTTGGATCTGGATTGTGTTCTGGGGAGGAGGCCTTGGGATGTGTGACCAGCTTGCCAGAGTGTGTGGAGACAGAGGAAAACCAACTAATACTTCCTGAAGTTGAGAAAACCACAAAATTTGGGACAGAAGTTCACCTGGCTGGTGGCCAAGTCCTACTGTGGCAACAAGCAAAAAAGTCAAGTAATTGAGTGGCAACATGCCTAGGCAAAGGAAATAAAATAAACAGAAAAAAGCAACATTAGACTCCTCTTTTGGGGGCAAAGAGGATCAAAGCAAGGAACAGGAGGAGGACTATGAGGTCAGAACTGTTTAGGAAAAGCCCCAAATTAAAATTTGACCTGGCTACAGGCCATAGAGGACCATAAGAAGCAGATAAGAGAAGTGGGGAAAAATTGGGAAGACAAATGAGAAAGATGCAAGAAAAGTATGAAATGACATTCAACAGCCTGACTGAGGAAATTAACACCTTAAAAATAGACTAAATCGGGGCGGAGCCAAGATGGCGTGGTAGAAACAGCTCATCCAAGACACTCTGCCCCCAGATTCCCCCGAAATTATGTAAAAGGGGACTCTGAATAACTTCTGGAGCCCCAGCACCCACAGAACGACAGAGAGAAGCTAACCTCCCGCTGAGGACAGCCCAGCAGCCCTGCAGGAAGGACCAGCACAGCAGTCTGGGAGCCAGCAGTGCACAACACGCAGAGCTCAGGAAGCAGAGCCCAGCAGAGCCCAGGTCCACATGAGCCGAGGTTTTAGCCCCAGGGCGGCAGGGCCAGCAGCGGCTGGAGGAACCCCAGAACACCAGGAGCTGTGGCAACTCCATAATTATCAACATAGACATGCCTAGGACAAAGTAAGAGGTTAGTGTCCTATGGACTTTGGGACCTGTATTTGGGTGAATGTGTCAGCTCCCTCCCCTGGGGGCTAGAAGCTGCTGAGGAGACACGCCATTCTGTAGTTTTCAGAAGCAGCTCCAGCTCCTAGCCTGCAATTAATGGTAGGGAGATTCAGCTATCAGTCTTGGGGGGGGGGGGGTAATAGCTCTTGCTTTAACCTCCCTGGATCTGGATTGTGATCTAGGGTGGAAGTCGTGGGTGGGTTTACAGCTTGCCAGAAACGGAAGTTGCCCCCCACAAGTTCGGGACGAAAATTCCTCTATCTGGCCTTAAAGCCATAGTGTGGCAACAAGCCCAAAAGACAGGTAATCAAGTGGCAACATGCCAAGGCAAAGGAAACAGAAAAATGCAACCCTAGACTCCTATTTTGGGGGCATAGAGTGGGAAAAGGACTGTGAAGTCAGAAGTCCTGCTCCAAAAGCCCCAGGGGAAAACATAAGCAGGTTGCAGGCCATAGATGACCTTAAGAAGGACTTTAAAAATCAAATAAGAGAAGTGCAGGAAAAATTGGAAAGAGAAATGAGGAGGATGTAGGAAAAGTATGAAATGAGGGTCAACAGCCTGACTGAGGAAAACAACACCTTAAAAAATAGACTGACTCAAATGGCAAAGGAGGCCCAAAAGGGCAATAAGGAGAAGAATACCTTAAAAAGTCAAATTTGCCAGATGGAAAAAGAATCTCAAAAGTTCACTGAGGAGATGCATTCCTTCAGAGTTAGACTGGAGCAAATGGAAGCTAATGACTTTATGAGAAATCAAGATGCTGTTAAGCACATCCAAACAAATGAAAGATTAGAAGGCAATGTGAAATATCTCATGGGAAAAACCACTGACCTGGAAAATAGATCCAGGAGAGACAATTTAAAAATTATTGGACTACCTGAAAGCCATGATCAAAGAAAGGACCTAGAAATCACCCTTCAAGAAATTCTCAAGGAAAACTGCCCTGATGTTTTAGATCCAGAGGGCAAAATAGAGGTTGAAAGAATCCACAGATCACCTCCTGAAAAAGATCCCAAAAAAGAAAACTCCCAGGAATATTATAGCCAGGTTCCAGAATCCCCAGATCAAGGAGAAAATACTACAAGCAGCCAGGAAGAAACAATTTCAATATTGTGGAAACACAATCAGAATAGCCCAGACCTGGCAGCTTCTACACTGAGGGATCGAAGGGCATGGAATATGATATTCCAGAGGGCAAAAGAACTGGGAATGAACCCAAGGGTCACCTACCCAGCAAAACTGAGTATTTTGTTTCAGGGGAAAATATGGTCATTCAGTGGAATAGAGGATTTTCAAGCATTCTTGAGGAAAACACCAGAATTGAATAAAAAATTTGACATCCAGACACAAGAAGGAAGAGATGCCTGAGAAGGTAATCAGGGAAAAGAAATCAAAAGGAACTTATCAAAGTTGAACTATTTACATTCATATATGGAAAAGCAATAACTGTGAGTGATGATATCTTTCTCACTATGAAAATAATGGAAGAAGGGTTTGTGGTCATATGAATACATATGTGAATGTGTGTGTATATGGTTACAGTTATATATGGATAGAGGGCATAGGTTGAATTTGTTGGGAAGGGAGAATACTCAATGGATGAAATTATGAGGTGAGAGAGGAAAGTGGCAAGAGGAGATGGGGAGAGACAGGGTAGGGTAAACTATCCCATGTAGAAGAAGCAAGGGGAAGTGGTTGTAAGGGGGGGGGGAAGAATAGGAAGGCAAAAAGGCAAATCCACATTCTCATTGAATTTGGTTCAGGGAGAGAATGACATACATACTAAATGGGACATCTCAACCTGCAGCAGAATAGGGGGAAGGGGGATGAGAGGAGGGATGATTGGTGGGGGGAGCATCCTTGGGGGGAGGGGAGGTTGGAAGTACTCACTATAGAAGAGGGACAGGATCATGTAGGGAATGGAGCAGGTGGGGGGTGGGATGAGTGGGACGGAATTATAAGCAGCCTTGTACAATATATCTACTATGATAATGTTTTGCATAGCTAGACATGTACAACATATACTGAATTACTTGTCTCCCCAGAGGGAATGGGTGACAAGGGAGGAAGGAAATGGATCTGAAATTCGAGGTTTTAAGATTAAATGTTTCAAATATATATAAATACTATTATTAATACTCTTTTGCTTATAATCGGGAGATAAGATGTGCAGGCATTGGGACACAAAGATTTACCTTCCTCTAATGGAAAAGTTGAAGGGGGTATGGGAGAAAGTATGGGAGAGAGCAGATTGGAGGAAGCAATATCTTGTGGGACTGCTTTTCTGGGAGGTTGGGTAGGGGAATAACTGGGGGAAAATGATTGTAACTCAAAATCTGGCAGAAATGAATGATGTGAAACAGAAGTTAATAAAGCATTTGTTTAAAAAAAAAAGAAAAAAATAGACTACCTCAAATGGCAAAAGAGGCTCAAAGAGGCAATTAAGAGAAGAATGACTTAAAAAGCTGAATTTGCCACCTGGAAAAAAGAATCTCAAAAACTGACTGAGGGGAATCCTTCTTCAGAATTAGACTGGAGCAAATGGAAGCTAGTGACTTTATGAGAAATCAAGATGGCATTAAGCAGATCCAAGCAAATGAAAGAAGAGAAGGCAATGTGAAATATCTCATGGGAAAAATCAGTGACCTGGAAAGTAGACCCAGGAGAGACAATTAAAAAATATTGGACTACCTGAAAGCCATCATCAAAGAAAGAACCTAGAAATCATCCTTCAAGAAATTCTCAAGGAAAATTGCCCTGATGTTTTAGAACCAGTGGGCAAAATAGAGGTTGAAAGAATCCACAGATCACCTCCTGAAAAGGATCCCCAAAAGAAAACCCCTAGGTATATTGTAGCCAGGTTGCAGAATTCCCAAATCAAGGAGAGAATACTACAAGCAGCCAGGAAGAAACAGTTCCAATGTTGTGGAAACACAAACAGGATAACACAGGATCTGGCAGCTTCTACACTGAGGGATTGCAAGGCATGGAATATTATATTCCACAGGTCAAAGGACCATGGATTAAACACAAGAATCATCTACCGAGCAAAACTGAGTATTATGCTTCAGGGGAAAATTTGGTCATTCAGTGGAAAAGGGGACTTTCAAGCATTCTTGAGGAAAAAAACAGAGTTCGATATACAATTTAACATTCAGATACAAGAAGCAAGAGATGCTTGAGAAGGTATACAGGGAAAAGAAATCACTATGAACTTATCAAAGTTGAACTATTTACATTCCTACAGGGAAAAATAGTAAGTGATGAAATTTTTTTTTCAGTATGAAAGTAGTTGAAGAAGGGTATATGGGCATATTAATACATATGTGAATGTGTGTATATATGTTTTCAGGTATAAACAGATAGAGAGCACAGGTAAAATTTAATAGGAATGGATGATACTTAACAAGTTATATTAAGAGGTGAGAGAGTAATGTGGTGAGGGGGAATGGGGAGAGACAAGGGGGTGAACTGTCTCATGTAGAGTATGCAAGGGAAGTTGGTTGCAGGGGAGGGGAGGAACAGGAATGCAAACAGGCAAAACTTTATTCTCATTGAATTTGGACCACGGAGAGAATGGCATGCATACTAAATATGGTGTCTCACCCTATAGGAGCATGGGGGGAGGGAGATGTGGAAAGGTATTAGAGGGTAGGGCAGGCTAGGCAGGAGGGAAGTTGGAAGAACCCACTTTTAAAAAGGGACAGGATCAAGGCGGGTAGTGGACCAGGTGTAAGGTGAAATGGGAGGAAGGGAAATATAGTCAGTCTTTTACAATATATCTTCTATGCTAAAATTTTGCATAGCTACACATGTAAATCATATACTGAAATGCTTATCTTCTTTTTAATATCCATTTAGAAAAATATATAAATATTATGATTAATAATATTTTCCATATAATTGGGAGAAAAGATGTGCAGGCAATCAGGTGGGGTATTCACCTCGCCCTACTGGAAAAGTCGAAGGGGGGTTTGGGAGAAGAGATAGGGGAGAGCAGATTAGTTGAGGGTATATCCTGTATGACTTTTATTCTGGGGTGGTGGGTAGGAGAAAAATGGGGAAAAATGTGACTTTAAATCTGACGGAAATGAATGATGTAAACAAGAAGTTAATAAAGCATTTGGAAAAAAAAGAATACTTGAAAATCCTCTATTCCATTGAATAGCCATATTTTCCCCTGAAATACGATACTCAGTTTTACTGGGTAGGTGATTCTTGGTTTTAATCCCAGCTCCTTTGCCTTCTTGAATATCATATTCCAAGCCCTTCAATCCCTCAGTGTATAAGCTGCCAGATCCTGTGCTTTTCTGATTCCATTTCCACAGTATTCAAGTTGTTTCTTCCTGGTTGTTTGTAATATTTTCTTCTTGATCTGGGAATTCTGGAACCTGGATATAATATTCCTAGGTGTTTTCTTTTTGGGATCTTTTTCAGGAGGTGATTGGTGGATTCTTTCAACCTCTGTTTTTCCCTCAGGTTCTAAAAGATCAGGGCAATTTTCCTTGAGGGTTAGTTGAAGGATTATTTCTAGCTACTTTCTTAGATGATGGTTTTCAGGGAATCCATAAAATTTTAAATTGTCATTCCTGAATCTATTTTCGAGATCAGTGGTTTTTCCAATGAGATATTTCAGTTTTTTAAGATGGTGCAGAAGAAACAGCACTTCCAAGGCGCTCTCCCCCACAACCCTTCCAAAAAATGTAAAAGGTGGACTCTGAACATCTTCTGGAGCTCCAGCACCCATAGAACAACACAGAGAAGCTAACCTCCTGCTAAGGAGAGCCTGGCAGCCTGGCAGGGAACAACCAGCACAGCTTTCTGGAATCAGATAGCGCAGCACTCTGGAAGTAGCCAGAGCAACACTCTGGGAGCCAAGGCCAGGCCCTTGTGAGCCTCGGTTTTAGGCCCAGGGCAGCCAGGCCAGCAACCAGGTGGAGGGACCCCAGAACACCAGCAGCTGTGGTGATTCCAGAATTATCAACACAGATATGCGTAGGACAAAGTTAGAGGTTAGTCCCCTATCAACTTTGGGACCAGTATATGGGAAAAAATGTTGGCTACTTCCCTTGGGGACAAGATGTGGCTGAAGAACTATGACACAGACACCATTTTGCAGCTTCAGTGGCAGCTTCAGCTCCTGGCCTGTGAACTGTAGGCAGATCCAGCAATTATTCTGGGGGTTAATCACTCTTGCCTTAACCTCATTGGATCTGGGTTGTGGTCAGCAGGGGAGGTCTGGGGTGGGTATCCAGCTTGCCAGAGGGTATAGAGGCTTTACAGAGGCCTCACAACTAATACCTCCAGAAGTTGTGAAGACCCAAACATTCAGGATGGAAGCTCTCCTGTCTGGTGGCAGAGTCCTACTATGGCAACAAGCTCAAAAGTCAAGTAATTAAGTGGCAACATGGATAGGCAAAGGAAATAAAATAAACAGAAAAATGCAACATTAGACTCCTATTTTGAGGGCAAAGAGGATTGAAGCATAGAACAGGAGGAGGTCTGTGTGATCAGAACTCCTGCACCAAAAGCCCCAAATGAAAATACTAGTGTGTTACAGGCCATAGATGACCTTAAGAAGGATTTTCAAAACCAAATAAGAGAAGTGGAGGAAAAATTGGGGAGAGAAATGAGGATGCAGGAAAATTATGAAATGAGAGTCAACAGCCTGACTGAGGAAAATAACACCTTAAAAAATCGACTAACTCAAATGGCAAAGAAGGCACAAAAGGGCAATGAGGAGAATAATGCCTTAAAAACCCAAATTTGCCAGATGGAAAAAGAATATCAAAAGCTCACTGAGGAGATTCATTCCTCCAGAGTTAGACTGGAGCAAATGGAAGTAAGTGACTTTATGAGAAATCAAGATGCTGTTAAACAGATCCAAACAAATGAAAGAATAAAAGGCAATGTGAAATATCTTATGGGAAAACCACTGCAAAATAGATCCAAGAGAGATAATTTAAAAATTATTGGAGTACCTGAAAGCCATAACCAAAGAAAGAACCTAGAAATCATACTTCAAGAAATTCTCAAGGAAAATTGCCCTGATGTTTTAGACCCTGAGGGCAAAATAGAAGTTGAAAGAATTCACAGCTCATCTCCTAAAAAGATCCCCAAAAGAAAACTCCTAGGAATATTATAGCCAGGTTCCAGAATTTCCATATCAAGGAGAAAATACTACAAGCAGCTAGGAAGAAACAATCTAAATATTGTGCAAACACAATCAAAATAGCACAGGACCTGGCAGCTTCTACACTGTGGTTTTGAAGGGCATGGAATATGATATTACACAGGGTAAAAGAGCTGGGATTAAAGCCAAGAGTCACGTACTCAGCAAAACTGAGTATTTTGTTTCAGGTGAAAACATGGTCATTCAGTGGAATAGAGGACTTTCAAGCATTCTTGAGGAAAATAGCAGAGCTGAATAGAAAATGTGACATTCAGACACAAGAAACAAGAGTTACCTGAAAAGGTAATTAGGGAAAAGAAATCAAAAGGAACTTATCAAAGTTGAACTATTTACATTCCTATATGGAAAATGAATAATTGTGACTGATGAAACTTTTCTCAGTATGAAAATAGTTAAAATAGAGTATATGGGCAAATGAATACATATGTGAATGTGTGCATATACGTTTACAGTTATACATGGATAAAGGGTGCAGATTCAATTTGGTGGGAAGGGATTTTCCTCAAGGGGTGAAGTTAGGTGAGAGAGGAATGTGGCAAGAGGAGATGGGGAAAGACAGGGTAGGGTAAACTATCTCATGTAGAAGAAGCAAGGGGAAGTGCCTGCAGGGGAGGCAAAGAGCAGGAAAGCAAAAAGGCAAAGCTATATTATCATTGAATCTGTCTCAGGGAGAGAATGACATACATACTAAATGGGATATCTAACCCTGCTTGAGAGTAGGGTGAAGGGGGATGATTGGGCATGATTGAGGGGAGGGCATTCTGGGGGGAGGGGAGGTTGGAAACACCCACTATTGAAGAGGGACAGGATCAAAGTAGGGAATGGACCAGGTGGGGGGTGGGATGGGTAGGAGGGAATTGTAAGCAGCCTTTTTACAATATATCTACTGTGGTAAAGCTTTGCATAGCTATACATGTACAACACATACTGAATTGCTTATATTCTCAGAGGGAATGGGTGACAAGGGAGGAATGGAATGGATCTGAAATTCAAGTTTTTAAAATTAAATGTTTCCAATATATATAAATACTATTATAAACACTATTTTGCATGTAATTGGGAGATTAGGTGTTCAGGCATTGGGGCACTGAGACACACATCACCCTAATGGTAAAGTCGAAGTGGGTATGGGAGAGATATGGGAGAGAGGAGATTGCATGAGGGTATTTCTTGTGGAACTGCTATTCTGTGGTTGTGGGTAGGGGAAAATGGGGAAAAATTGTAACTCAAAATCTGGCGGAAATGAATTATGTAAACCAGAAATTAACAAAGCATTTGTTAAATAAAAATATTTTTGTTCATTTGGGTCTTCCTCCCACTTCTTTGATCTCTTTGGGATATAACCCTAGAAGTGGTATTGCTGGGCATAATTCCAGATTGCTCTCCAGAATGATGGGATAAGTTCACAACTCCCCCAGCCAGGCATTAGTGTTCCAGTTTGCCTATATCCTCTCCAGCATTTGTCATTTTCTTATTTTTTTCTTCCTTGCCAATCTGACTGGAGAGATGTATCTCAGAGTTGTTTTGGTTTGCATTTCCCTAATCAATAGTGATTTAGAGCATTACTTCATATGCTTATAGATATCTTTAATTTCTTTCTCTGAAAACTGTCTGTTCATATGCTTTGACAATTTATCAATTGTGGAATGACTTATATTCTTATAGATTTGACTTCATTCTCTATATATTTTAGAAATGAATCCTTTGTCAGAAACATAGGTTGTAAAAGTTCTTTCCCAATTTCCCACCTCCCTCTTGGTCTTGGTTACATTGGCTTTGTTTGTACAGAAGCTTTTCAATTTAATGTAATCAAAATTATCCATTTTGAATTTTATAATGCTCTCTAATTGTTGTTTCATAATAAAGTCTTCCCCTCTCCAGAAATCTGACAGGTAACCTATTCCTTGCTTTCCCTGATTGCTTACAGTATCATACTTTATACCTAGATCATGCACCCATTTCTTATTTATTTTGAGGTTAGATTTATGAAGTTCAGAAAGGGGGAGATTAAGGTCCCCCACTAGTATAGTTTTGCTATCTATTTCTTCCTCTAATTCCTTTAAGTTCTCCTCTAGGAATTCAGATGTTATACCACGTGGTGCATATATATTAAGTAATGATATTGCTTCATTCTCGATTGTGCCTCTTAGCAGGATATAGTTTCCTTCCTTATCTCTTTTTATTAGATCTATTTTTGCTTTTGCTTTATCTGAGATAAGTATTGATATCCCTGCTTTTTTAATTTAGCTGATGCAAAATAAATTATACTCCAACCTTTTATCTTTACCCTGTGGGTATCCCATTGTTTCAACTGTGTTTCTTTTAGACAGCATATTGTAGGATTATGGTTTTTAATCTATTCTGCTATCTGCCTCTGTTTTATGGGAGAGTTCATCCCATTCACATTCAGAGTAATGATGACTATCTCTCTCTTCCCCTCCATCCTATTCCCTCCCCTTTTTATGTTTTTGTTTCTTCCTTCTCCCTTCCCTGCCTTGAAGTTTTCCCTTTTGACCTCCCCCTCCCTCAGTGTTCCCACACCTTGACCCCCCTTCTTAACCTAACTTCTCCCCTTACTACTATTTCCCTCCCCTCTAATCCCCCCTTTAGTCTCCTCCTTTTTAAATCCCCCACTATAATAAATTTTTATACTCATTAGAGTAAGTTACTCCCTGTTTGATTACAAACCAATGAGAATTAATTTCAAACAGTGCTCCTCTTCCTCCCTACTTTTCCTCTATTTAATGAACAGGTGTCTATTCACATTATAATCTTAAAATTCCCTGATTAAGTTGATCCCTCTTTGAACCAGAACCAGTGAGAATAGTGTTTAAATAATGTTCCTCTCCCTCTGTCTTCCCCCTCTACTATAATGTGTTTGATGCTTCTTTATTTGGCATATTTTATCTTTTCCTATCTCATCTTCTCCTTTTTCCCATTACAGTCCCTTTGATATCCTTAATAGTTTTTTTTTTTTAAGTCTTCAGGTTAGTGCATTCCTACCCATACCCTCTATCTATGTATAACCCTTTTGAAGGTATAAGGGTTATGGGATTTAAAGATCTTCCATGCCCCATTGGACTTACTGACATAGCAGGAAGGGGCAGGGCAAGAGGAAGAGGATAAAAAAGCTATAGTTCCGGTGGGGACTGTTGGTGGCCGCAGCAACAGCAGCAGCAGCAGTAACAGCCGAGGTAGAGGTGGAGGCACAAACCCGTTTTTGAGCCAGCCAGAATTTCTGCTAAGAACTCTTGTTGGGGACTGCCAGGGACTGGAACTTCGGGGGGCCAGAGCTGTCGTGAGCATGCTTCCTGGACTCTGAGCAGTTGCTGTGATTGGGGAGAGAAGGACCTTTGCCTGAGGTAGCCTGTTCTGTTTTGAAGGCTTAAGATTGTGGTTGGTTACTACATTAACTACTTGTGCCAATTTCATAACTACTCTGATGGCTTTGACTTTCTGGTTTTGGGACTCAGTTATTTGGTATTTTAATAAATGTTCTGGCTTTATTCCCCATATAGAGAACCTGATATATTTTGTTATTAATAACCACATAAGCCTATTTATAATTGCCATAGGCATAGTGCATATTGCATTGTTAATACAGAATGTCATGATAATCATAAAAATTTCAATATTGACAGTTATCAGCTCCTCATATAGGGATGTGAACATTTTGCTCTTGTTCCATCCCAATTAATCAGCATGTGTGTATGAGTGTGGGTGTGTGCACATATGTATGTGTGAATCCTTGTATGTGTTTATGTATATTTATTATATTTTATTAATTATTATTATTAATTTTATTATTATTTTATTTATAATTTATAATTATTTATAATTTATGATTATTTATTATTTTTATTATTATTAATATATTATTAATAATAATTATTATTAATTATATTTTAATATATCAATATATTATATTATGTTTATGTATGTGTTTTCCTTGTTTAACTTATTATGTCTGTCTTGAGTCTTGTAATTCCAGATCTAATTTTCCATTGAGCTCTGGCTTTTTCATCAGAAAAGTCTGGAAGTCCCTTATATCATTAAACGACCATCTCCTTGCATGAAAGATTATCCTCAGTTTTTCTGGGCAGTTAATCCTTGGATGTCGTCCTAGCTCTCTTACCCAACAAAATATCAAATTCCAGTCACTCCTCTCTTTTAATGTAGAAGCTGCTAGGTCCTGTGTGATCCTAACTATAGATCCATAATATTTAAATTGTTTCTTTTTGGCTGCTTGCAGAATTTTTTCCTTAATTTTGTAATTCTGGAGTTTGGCTAATATATTTCTTGGAGTTTTCAATTTGGGATCTCTTTCAGGAGAAGTCTGGTGAATTCTCCCGATAAGTATTTTATCTTCTGATTCCAGGACCTCAGGACAGTTTTCTTTGACAATCACTTGGTGGATGTTGTCTAGGCTGCTTTTTTCATCATTGCTTTCTGGTACACCAATAATTCTTAAGTTATCTCTCCTGGATCTGTTCTCTAGGTCAGTTGTTTTTCCAGTGAGATATTTTACATTTTCTTCCAATTTTTCGAACGTCTTGATTTGTTTGATTGACTCTTGGTCCATCATAGAGTTCTGAGTTTCAATTTGATTAAATCTAATTTTTAGCGAATTATAGTCTTCAGTTACTTTTTGAAGGTCCTTTTTAGGGAGGTATTTTCTCCAATAACTTCGCTAATTTTACTTTTTAAGGATTTATTTTCTTCATTGAGACTTTTTTCCAAGTTTGTCACTAACTCCCTGATTTTGTCTTTCAAATCTTTCTTAATCTCCTCCAAGAATAATATTTGGGCTTGAAACCAGTTCATATTTCCTTCTGTAACCTCAAGTGTGGGTAAAGAGTCCAAATTGTCCTGTGTATTTGGTTGTTCTTGATGTACATAGTAAGCTCAGATAGATTTTCTTGCCTTCCCCTTCTCCTTCTCAGCTTCCTTACTTCCCATTGTGATTTCCTATTTCTTAATTTCTCAGGCTCTTAGCTAAGGGCCTAGTTGTTGACTTTGAATGATGTAGGCTCTGGGTGTCTAGTTTGTGTCTAATGCAGGAATCTCAGAGAGGAATGTAGATGTGCTCAGAAGTCTTTGGAAGTTCATGTACCTTACCACTTCATTTTCTGCCTCTATAGCTCTGGGCTATAAGCAGGCTTTTGTTGGTGAGGTGGGGCTTGTTGGGACCCCTCCCTCTCTTCTCTTCAGACTCCTGGCTGTCTCAGTTACCTCAGTTTCACTCCTTCTTGGAGACTCCCAAGCCTAAGCCTATTTCTACTAACTTGGGAATTCAGTCTGGGTGGGAGACTTATCTTTTGGTTTTCTACTTCATGAAGGAAGGGTGAGAGGATGGGAGCAACTAGAATTACTTTGCCGTTCTAGCCCCTGTATTATACAGGCAGGCCGTTTGTAAACTTCCAGGCTGGGAGCTGATCGCTGCAGGAAAAGCTGCTCTCTCAGCTGGGGGCCCAACTCTCCTACCTGGCTCCAATGATTCCTCCTGTTCCCTCTTGAGATGATGGTTTGATGACTGTGATTATTCCTTGGTAACTCTGCAGGTTGGGGTTTCTTCTCTCTCTGGTGTAGTCTGCTTGTCTGCTCTTAAGTTTGAGCTTTGCAGACCCCACATCTAACCCCATGTGCTCTGCACTAGTCCTGTCCAGAAGCACTGGGCACTATCCTGGGCTGGATTCTGCCATGCTCTGTTCCAAAGTGGATTTTGTCACTCCAGAATCCGTTTGGATTCACTTTTTAAGGTTTAGTGACAGAGGAGCTTAGCAAAGTGACTGCTTCCTTTCTGCCATCTTGGCTCCAGCCCTTGCTTTTTAATTTTATTACATCCCATGGCCCAACCAACCAGGCACCTCTCAATGAGTACCTTGGACAGATCCAGTATTCAATACCTCTCCTTTGAGAGGAATATTGAGAAGATAAAAAGGGAGTTCAACGTATCTAAATATGTTGAATGCTATAAACCTAAAGAAAATATCACAGCTAATGGGTAATTCAGGAAAGAATTACTTTCAAAATTGATAGGAAACAATTAGATTGAATGAGGAAGCACAAAGAAAATGAGTCCTCAAAAAAAAAGATAAATGTCTGTAAAATACAGAAAGATAGTAATGTCACACCATTTCAAACTCATCCAGCTGCCCTTCAAACCCCTCCCCATTCAGAAGCCAAACCACTTTGTCACTATTATCTCACAGGACTCCCTTTCATCTTATCAAAGCTCCACTAAATACTTATGGGGGGCAGCTAGGTGGTGCAGTGAGTAGAGTGCTGACCCTGGAGACAGAAGGATCTGAATTCGGGTCTGGCCTCAAACAGTTAAAACACACAAACAAAAATCTAGCCTTGTGACCTTGGGCAAGTTACTTAACCCCAATTGCCCTCCAAAAATAGAAAAATAAATAAATAAATACTTATGCTCACCCTTTTCTACACATATTACATTTCTCCTCCAGTGGTTCATTACTCACATGCTCATGCCCCTTCAACCCACCCCCCTCCTGCCCATAGGTATAAAGGAAAATAGAGGCATGATAATAATTATAAAATTTTCCCCTTTTAGGTTCTTTTAATTTGTAAACTTCATACATGCTTTATCTCATTTAAGACCAACACACTGCGTTAGGTTGGTTGGTTGTTGTGGAAGAGGACTAAAATATAATTTCTATGGTCTGGTCAAGATACAGGGTGTCTGATCATGGGTGATCAGACCAATATTACCTCCAAAGTCTCTAACACATGTCAGACACAAAGAGTCCATATGACCAATTGTAGTGGAGATGGTTCTAAACTTGCACATGTCATTTCTTTTGAGCTACCATAATTTTGCTTTACTTATACATCACAATACCTTCTTTGATGTGGGCACATCATGAGAGGTACTATGCCAGTGTCTCCCATATCTCCCAATCCATTCCAAAATACTTCAGAAAGACCTGGAGAATTTCCTTGTATTGCTTCTTCTGACCAACATTTGTCTTGTGTAAATTATCTGTGAAAGATTATTTTAGGTAATACAGGAATTATTTCCATTTTGTGGATGAGGAAACTGTGGTTCTTAGAGGTATTATGATTCATACAGTCATTAAGCAAGCATTAATTAAAAAGTGGTGGTGATTCAGAGACAGAGTTCTCATGTGCCAGGCAAACACACACATATAGATATGTATGTATGTATGCATGTATGTATGTTTATATATATATTAGAAAACAACACATGCAAAGATAAGGAAATACAAGAGTAATATAAGGTAAACTTAACATTATATCTCCATTAATTTTAGGAATTTCCAGCAATTTGCAGGATTTAGGGTAGACTTGCTTCCTGTAAAATATGGCATGTGATCTACTCTTGAAGGAAGCCAAAAGTTTTCTTGGTAGATGTAAAAAGGAAGAGCATTTCTGGTATAGGATGGGGTTAGCAATTGGAAAGTTATGGTGCTTGGAGAAAGGTCAAATATGAGGAAAAGTAAGTAAGAAACTAAGTAAGTAAGTAAATACTCTGCAAGAACATGTGAAAAGGAGTAATATAGAGAAAACCTAGGAGAAGAGATTGGAGCAAACTGTGAAGGACTTCATATGCCAAGAAACAGGAGAGTTGGTATTTTATCCTGGGAAAAGAGTTCCCAAGGAACAGGAGTTTCTTGACTTAGGAAAATGACATAATCAGATCTGATTTTTCAGATGACTATGTTTTAGATGAATATTTTGTGAGCACAGATCACTGGATTATAGATTTTTAAATCTGGTAGAACCTCTTTTAGTTATACCAGTACTTTCCATGACCCCATTTGGAGTTTTTTTTTTTTTTTTTTAAGATACCAGAGTGGTTTGTCATTTCCTTCTACCGCCCATATAACAGATGAGGAACTGAGGAAAACAGGGATAAGTGACTTTTCTGGGTTCTCTCTAGTAGAAAATGAAGGCCATCCAATATCACCCTATCATTTCAAAACTGAGGAAAAAATGAGACAGAGATAATTGCCAATGGTCAGATAGGAACTAGGTCCCAAGGAAATAAATTTGTAGTAGTTTAATGCAATAATCTAGATGATGAAACTACTACAGCAGGCCTCGTTTTGTTCTGTTAAGCACAAATGAGGTGACATAGAGAACAAAGCTTTGTTGTGATGGTGAGGATGATGTGATGCTCAAAAAAAAAAAAAAAAGCCTGGCTCCATTATTACAATTTTAGAGATGACTGATGATAATACTAGCTTCACTTGCATAGCAATTTAAGAATTTTAACAAGATTTGCTCACAACAACATTGCTAGGTAGGTAGTGCAAGGGCTTTGCCCCCACTGTACCAAGAGAGAATGGGGGGTCTCAGGACCACAGCTATTTAGTGAAGCTTAAGTTACTAGGAAGCATTTGTTTTTATACCAGGTTTCCCATTTCAGAGCCTTTCCACATTCTACTAGGCCATATGGATGAAGTAGCAAGTCCAGAAGAGGCAAGAGGAGACAGTGTCTTTTGGACTGATTTATTCAACCCTCAGCAATATCCATAAGCATCCATTAAAAAGTATTTATTAAGAAACTTATATGTACCATCAATTGAACTAAGCACTACGGGATTTCTATAGCACACATATATAGATGTGTATGTGTATTTATATAACAATGCAATAATTTATAATTTAATAGGAAAATTATAAGAGAGTAAAAATAAATATAAAGAGAAAAATATAAAATAGATATACAATAGTGAAATACAAAATTGTTAGGGAGGGAAGGAGGGCATTAACAATTTTGGGAGGAGATATTAAGAAAAATTCCTGTAGAAAGGCAGTTTGAGCTGTATCATGAGAGGAATTCTAGGGGAAAAGAGGCAAAGAAGGAATGCAGTAACAATTAAGAAAATCCTGAAATTTTGGTTATTAATGAACCTATATTGTCGCTCTTTTTTTTTTTTTAAAACAAATACTTTATTAACTTCTGTTTTACATCATTCATTTCCGCCAGATTTTGAGTTACAATCATTTTCCCCCCATTATTCCCCTACCCCACCTCCCAGAATAGCAGTCCCACAAGATATCACTTCCTCCAATCTGCTCTCTCCCATACCTTCTCCCATACCCCCATAGACTTTTCCATTAGAGGAAGATGAATCTTTGTGTCCCAATGCCTGCACATCTTATCTCCCAATTATAAGCAAAAGAGTATTAATAATAGTATTTATATATATTTGAAACATTTAATGTTAAGACCTCGAATTTCAGATCCATTTCCTTCTCCCTTGTCACCCATTCCTTCTTGGTATATAAGTAATTCAGTATATGTTGTACATGTCTAGCTATGCAAAACATTATCATAGTAGATATATTGTACAAGGCTGCTTATAATTCCCTCCCACTCATCCCACCCCCCACCTGGTCCATTCCCTACATGATCCTGTCCCTCTTCTATAGTGGGTACTTCCAACCTCCCCTCACCCCAAGGATGCCCTCCCATCCATCATCCCTCCTCTCATCCCCCTTCCCCCTATCCTGCTGCAGGTTGAGATATCCCATTTAGTATGTATGTCATTTTCTCCCTGAACCAAATTCAATGTGAATGTGGTTTTGCCTTTTAGCCTTCCTTATTCTCCCCCTCCTTTGCAACCACTTCCCCTTGCTTCTTCTACATGGGATAGTTTACCCTACCCTGTCTCTCCCCATCTCCTCTTGCCACTTTCCTCTCACCTCATAATTTCATCCCTTGAGTATTCTCCCTTCCCAACAAATTCAACCTATGCCCTCTATCCATATATAACTGTAACCATATACACACACATTCACATATGTATTCATATGACCACACCCCTTCTTCCATTATTTTCATAGTGAGAAAGATATCATCAGTCACAGTTATTGCTTTTCCATATAGGAATGTAAATAGTTCAACTTTGATAAGTTCCTTTTGATTTCTTTTCCCTGATTACCTTCTCAGGCATCTCTTACTTCTTGCGTCTGGATGTCAAATTTTCTATTCAACTCTGGTTTTTTCCTCAAGAATGCTTGAAAGTCCTCTATTCCACTGAATGACCATATTTTCCCCTGAAACAAAATACTCAGTTTTGCTGGGTAGGTGACCCTTGGGTTCATTCCCAGTTCTTTTGCCCTCTGGAATATCATATTCCATGCCCTTCGATCCCTCAGTGTAGAAGCTGCCAGGTCCTGGGCTATTCTGATTGTGTTTCCACAATATTGAAATTGTTTCTTCCTGGCTGCTTGTAGTATTTTCTCCTTGATCTGGGGATTCTGGAACCTGGCTATAATATTCCTGGGAGTTTTCTTTTTGGGATCTTTTTCAGGAGGTGATCGGTGGATTCTTTCAACCTCTATTTTGCCCTCTAGATCTAAAACATCAGGGCAGTTTTCCTTGAGAATTTCTTGAAGGGTGATTTCTAGGTTCTTTCTTTGATCATGGCTTTCAGGTAGTCCAATAATTTTTAAATTGTCTCTCCTGGATCTATTTTCCAGGTCAGTGGTTTTCCCATGAGATATTTCACATTGCCTTCTAATCTTTCATTTGTTTGGATCTGCTTAACAGCATCTTGATTTCTCATAAAGTCATTAGCTTCCATTTGCTCCAGTCTAACTCTGAAGGAATGAATCTCCTCAGTGAACTTTTGAGATTCTTTTTCCATCTGGCAAATTCGACTTTTTAAGGCATTCTTCTCCTCATTGCCCTTTTGGGCCTCCTTTGCCATTTGAGTTAGTCTATTTTTTAAGGTGTTGTTTTCCTCAGTCAGGCTGTTGACCCTCATTTCATACTTTCCTGCATCCTTCTCATTTCTCTTTCTAATTTTTCCTCCACTTCTCTTATTTGATTTTTAAAGTCCTTCTTAAGGTCCTCTATGGCCTGCAACCCGCTCATGTTTTCCCCTGGGGCTTTTGGAGCAGGACTTCTGACCTCACAGTCCTTTTCCCGCTCTATGCCCCCAAAATAGGAGTCTAGGGTTGCATTTTTCTGTTTCCTTTGCCTTGGCATGTTGCCACTTAATTGCTTGACTTTTGGGCTTGTTGCCACACTATGGCTTTAAGGCCAGATAGAGGAATTTTCGTCCCAAACGTGTGGGGGGCAACTTCCGTTTCTGGCAAGCTGTAAACCCACCCACAACTTCCACCCTAGATCACAATCCAGATCCAGGGAGGTTAAAGCAAGAGCGATTACCCCCCAAGACTGATCGCTGGATCTCCCCACGATTTGTAGGCTGGGAGCCGGAAATGCCTCTGAAAACTACACAGTGGAGTGTCTCCTCAGCAGCTTCTAGCCCCCAGGGGAGGGAGCTGACGCATTCCCCAAATACAGGTCCCAAAGTCCATAGGACACTAACCTCTTACTTTGTCCTAGGCAAGTCTATGGTGATAATTCTGGCGTCTCCACAGTTCCTGGTGTTCTGGGGTTCCTCCAGCCGGCTGCTGGCCCTGCCGCCCTGGGGCTAAAACCTCGGCTCATGAGGACCTGGGCTCGGCTTGGCTCCTGTGCTCTGCGCGCTGCCGGCTCCCAGACCACTGCGCTGGTCCTTCCTGCAGGGTGCTGGGCTGTCCTCAGCGGGAGGTTAGCTTCTCTGTGTCGTTCTGTGGGTGCTGGGGCTCCAGAAGATTTTCAGAGTCCTTTTTTACACAGTTTGTGGAGAATCTGGGGGCAGAGAGGCTTGGACGAGCTGTTTCTACTCCGCCATCTTGGCTCCGCCCCCCTATTGTCGCTCTTTTTAGTGATTTTCTCCTCTGTTTTTAATTATCCCCTCAAAAAATATCAGTGATATGATTCAAGATTATGGGAAAGGTTCTATTTTAAGCTGTTTTGCTTTAAAAATATTGGCAATCATTATTTTAAATTTATGTTCAAAAGTTTTCAAGATTTTCAAAGTTGGGGGGGGGGGCACAGACAAGATGGTGGAGAAGAAACAGCACTTCCACAGCGCTCCAGCCCATACCACTTCAAAATTATGTAAAAGGGGACTCTGAGGAACCTCTGGAGCGCCATAACCCACAGAACACCACAGAGAAGCTAACGACCACTGAGGACAGCCCGGCAGACCAGCATGAAGCAGCCAGCACAGTGCTCTGGGAGCCAAGCCCAGGACCCTCTGAGTCAGATTTTTTAGCCCCAGGGCAGCCAGACCAGCAGCGCACTGGAGGGAACCCAGAACACCAGCAGCTGTGGCTTTTCCAGAATTAACAACATATAGATGTCTAGGACAAAGTGAGAGGTTAGTGCAGTATGGACATTGGGACTCATTAGTTGGGGGAGCACATAGCCTCTTTCCCTGGGGGTGAGAAGCTGCTGAGAAGCTTCAGCCCAGCCACGGAAACATGGAACAGCTTCATTTCCTGCCCTGCTAAATGTAGGTGGATCCGGCAAGAAATCAAGATGCTGATAAACTGATCCAAGAAACTTAAAGAATAGAAGGCAATATGAAATACCTCATGGGAAAAACCACTGACCTGGAAAATAGATCCAGGAGAGATAATTTAAAAATTATTGGACTGCCTGAAAGCCATGATCAAAGAAAGAACCTAGAAATCATCCTTCCAGAAATTCTCAAGGAAAATTGACTTGATGTTTTAGATCCAGAGGGGGAAATAGAGGTTGAAAGAATCCAGAGATCACCTCCTGAAAAAGATCCCAAAAAGAAAACTCCTAGGAATATTATAGCCAGGTTCCAGAATTCCCAGATCAATGAGAAAATACTACAAGCAGCCAGGAAGAAATGATTTCAATATTGTGGAAATACAATCAGAATCGTATAGGACCTGCCAGCTTCTACACTGAGGGATCACAGGGCATGGAATATGACATTTCAGAGAGCAAAGGAACTGGGATTAAAACCAAGAATCACCTACCCAGCAAAACTGTATATCTTGTTTCAGGGAAAATATGGTCATTCAGTGGAATAGAGGACTTTCAAGCATTCTTGGGGAAAAAACCAGAGTTGAATAGAACATTTGACATTCAGACACAAGGAATAAGAGATGCTTGATAAGGTAAACAGGGAAAAGAAATCGAAAGGAACTTATCAAAGTTTAACTTTTTCATTCCTAAATGGAAAAACAATAACTTTAACTGATTAAACCTTTCTCAGTATGAAAATAGTTGAAGAAGGGTATATGGGCATCTGAATACATATGTGAATGTGTATATATGTTTACAGGTATACATGGATAGAGGGCACAGGTCGAATTTTCTGAGAAGGGATGATACTTAAGGGGTGAAGTTCAGAGGGGAGGCAAGAGGAGATAAGTAGAGAAACGGGAAGGTAAACTATCTCATGTAGAAGAGGCAAGGGGAAGTGGTTGCAGGGGAGGGGAAGTACAGGAAGGCAAAAAGGCAAAACCATATTCTCATTGAATTTGGCTCAGGGTGAGAATGTTATACATACTAAATGGGATATCTCACCCTGCAGGAAAGTAGGGGGGAGGGGGATGAATGGGGGATGATGGAGGGGAAGGCATGCTGGGGGGAGGGGAGGTTGGAGGCACCCCCTTTTGAAGATGGACAGGATCAAAGTAGGGAATGGACCAAGTGAAGGGTGGGATTGGTGGGAGGGAAATATAGCCAGTCTTTTACTCTCTCTCTCTCTCTCTCTCTCTCTCTCTCTCTCTCTCTCTCTCTCTCTCTCTCTCTCTATATATATATATATATATATACATATATATATACTATGTACTGAAATGCTTATCTTCCCAGAGGTAGTGGGTGACAAGGGAAGAAGGGATTAGATCTGGAATTTGAAGTTTTAAAATTAAATTTTTCAAATATTAAAAAAAAAAGATTTTCAAAGTTGAACTCCTGGGTAGATTGTCTGGAGAATTTAAAATATTCCTCATATCCTTTTAGAAATAAATAATATACCTCCTCTTTTCAGCAGTAGCACCTCTATTTTCTCATAATTCTATAGCTGCATGAGATTACATAATCATATCTGCCAGTGTTTTAGTATTTTGAGATTTAATTCATCCTGGCTTGTTAACTTACAGGAAATACATTTTTCTCCTCCCTTCCACATGTCCACACACTCACCCTTGATTAACCCTGGAATCAACTCTCTATCATCCCATCTTTGCTCTATCCCTTCTTATGCAAAGATAAATTATTTTGGTAAATAATAAAATAATTAAGCCAGTCTTCTTCCTGTAAACATTTTTTTTCCCTCAGAAGATGGTTTTAAGATTAAAATTTTGCAAGTCCTTAAAATAAATTTTCCCAATGAGGAGTAAAATGGCACCTCTTTAAGGATCAGCATGAACTTCCAGAGAACTGAAGAAAAAAGAGATTGTACTTGTTCTACTGGAGACAAGAGAATGGATTTAGAAGCAGTGGGTATAAGCATTGAAGAGGGAAATGGATGTGTGACAAAATGGGCATGGTAATGATATGAAGGCATCCAAAAATGGGAGCATTTCAAATGAAATTTGAATTACCAGTTATGAATTCTATGGATGAAATTCTCTGTCAGGTAAGGGAATCTGAGTTCAGGCAGCTAACTGGCATTGGAAGAAAATGGGCCTGGAGTCAGGAAGACCTGAATTCACACCCCAACTCAAACAGTTGTTAGCTGTGTATCCTGAAAAAATATATATACATATAAGTCAACTTTTGCCTACATTAGTTTTCTCAACTGCAAAATGAAGATACTAACAATACCTATTTTCTAGAGCTGTGAAGATTCCTGAGTTAATTGATATTTGTAAATGATATAGCACATTGCCTAACACATACTTGTAATAATAGTATATATGCATGCCCACTAGTTTGGACAAAGCAACCAAGTCCTGCTTCAGTGCCAGCAGAGATTCCTATAATCTCCTTCTGAGCATTTCTTTGACACCCTTACTATCAGTGGCCCCCATGACTTGCTCCTGCTTTGCTAGTGATGGAGTTGTGCTTACATATCCTGTGCTAGACCATACTGCACTCTCACCCAGGTGTGACAGATTTTTCCTGAAGACCTCCTGAGTTGGCTCTCGAGTCTGTGGGCTGAGAGATTTGGAAACTTTGAAACTCCCATTGCTGCCATTGATTCAGTTGTGGTGACACTTGCTACTGGTTTCCAAGGGTCCTTTCTGCACTGGCTCAACCTGTGTTAGACTGTGCTTTTCTCTCACCCTGGTCCAACCAACCTTTCCTGCAAAGTTATGAATTGTCTTGGGCTGGGAATTTGTTTGACTCCATCTTTTTGTGGGTTCTACTGCTCTAGAATTTGTTAAAAGGCATTTTTAAAGGCATATGGAGGGTTTTGGGGAGAGCTCAGGCAAGTCCCTCCTTTTACTGTGCTATCCTGACTCTGCCTCCCTACCCCTCTCCTTTTAAACAACTTTTCTAAAGGTAATTATGTATGCATGATATTCACTGGAGAGAACCAGAGCAGAACTAGGAAATAACAGTACCTGAAAGTGCACATTGGTTCTCCTAGAATCTTGATTCAGAATAGTAGTCACCTTCTGGCCTCATGGCTCACAATTCCAGTCAGGAGTTGGAGAAATATATTTGGATAGGGTTCTACAGATGAATGAATAGGAAAAATCCAGTGCACTTAACCCCCCCTCTTTTTCTTTTAGCATATAATTTAATTATATTCAATTCTAAGGATAATTTATTTCTTTTTTTAAGGTTCAATAAACTTTATTAAGGGCACAATATGGCTCTTGGCTTGAGGTAAATGCTCTTGGGATCCTCACAAGTATTGACTGGCTATGAAAGGCAGCCAGCCCCTTAAAAGTGAAAGAAGAAAAATCAAGATAATAGCAACATGGGACCATGAAGGAATGAAAGGAAGATGTCAGGTGTCCTTGTAAACATCAGGTGACTTCTGGCCTGGCTAGCATTCATGCCTCAGTGGGGGTGGCTGATTCAGGTGTTCACAGTGAGGAGGGAAATCCCATTTTATGACTCAACAGTGAGAAGAGGAAGTGAGAAAAGAGGGAGAGACATTCTAGAGAGAGCCCAGCCAGAGAGAAAATACCCTGAAGCTAAGCAAGCCAAATGCTTACTTTCACACAGATGGGAATGTGGGTGCTGGGTAGGTGAGAGTTCCTGGGTCCCTAAATCCCAGAATAAAAGGGAGAGCAGACTTTCACTGAGGTATAGTAGTAGGTAAGGGAATGAAGGAAGACCTGGGGGTGGCTATGCTCTTTTTTTTTAAATTCCTTTCTGACTTGGGCCTTAGTTAAGGAGCTTCCCTTCTCCTACCCCCAAACCTGGGAATTCCTGAAGCACAAAGGATGGATGAGAGAGGGGGGATGGTCCAATCAAGAAAAGTGAGCCAAAGTAGCAAAGGGAGAGAGCACGTGCAGAAATCAGGATTCTAGTTCTTTTTTGTCATCCATGGTCTCGAAAGTGGAATCATTCTTCATAATGCAGAACCGAATGTAGTGGTCAAAATACCTCTTTTGCTCTGAGCTGTAGACCACTGAGACTGGGATGGCCACCAAGCCTTTATTCTTGATCATCCACTTGATAAAGCGAGAGTCATAGGCCTCCCCATCTGAATCAGGGAGTTGGGGCATCTTTTTCTTGAAGGTACAGATGTCCACAATGAGGAAGTAGGTGCCCTGAGGGATGATGGTCGTCATGCAATGGTCTGCAGACTGTTCATCATGTGATCCTGTTTTTTCTGAATATCCTTATGCAGCTGGACAAAATAGCTCTCAGGCTGACCAAAGACCCACAGCTCCTGCTCAAAACTGGAAGACACAGCTTCCTGGGCCTTTGTGGGGCAGTGATATAGGCAATTCTGGTGAACAGTCCGAAGATGCTTCATTAGATGATCTGGGCCCAGGACCCAGCCCACCTTCCAATCTGTGACACTAAAAGTTTTTCCTGCACTGACAATAGTCAGGGTGTGTTCCCACATTCCTGGAAGACTGGCTATACTGATGTGTTTCTCTGCATCATACACCAGCCACTGGTAAACCTTATCACTGAAACACAGGATGTTGTGATTTTTGCACAGCTCTGCTATTAATTCCAGTTCTGCTCTGCTGAACACCTTGCCCAAAGGGTTGTTGGGTGAATTGATGATGATGGCCTTGGTCCGAGGAGTGAACTTGAGGGCCAGCTCAGCTGGATCTAGCTGCCAGTCTCCACTGGACATCAACTGGCTGTCACAGGCTGGTGGCAGTCATAGTGGCACAAGCATGGGACAGCCACCAGCCATCTTTGTCATGGGCTTATAGCAGTCAAAATAGGGTTCAATGAGAATGACCTCATCTCCTTCATCCACTATGGCCTGAAAAGCATAAAAGAGGGCCCCATAGGCACCCACTGTCACAAGCACATTCTTTAGGGGATCCAAGTCTTGTTCCAGCAGTTTCCCAAAGAACTGAGCCAGGATCTTTAGAAGAGGAGGGTGACCAAAACCACGTGTGTACTGATTGAGCATGATGTCTCCACTGACAGCCTCTTTGAAAGCTTCCATGGTGAATTCTGGCAGTGCAAAGTCAGGGAAGCCCTGGCCCAAGTTCACAGCTTTATTCTCATTGGCTAACTGCACAAACTCCACCCAAGGATTCTTGTCAATGCCTTCCAGCCTTCGTGCCTGAAACTGCTTGGCCATTTTGACCTGAAGGGGTAAGAAGAGAGAAGAGCTAGGGCACGTGTACTGGGAGGAGGAGGAGGATAATTTATTTCTAAGGAAACTACCCGGAATAAACCAATGTCAATCCTAGAGAAGAAAGGATCTCTGATGAAGGGGATCTCAGAACATAAATTCTAAGGCCCAAAAAGAACAGGTTTCTGTCTTCCCATTAATGAATATGTGGTGACAAAATTGGGGAAAAAATTCCAAGAGGATGGTGTGAAGCTATGTAAACTTCTCTTCATGTCTTCCTTGTAATTTAGATTCCTTCCTTGTATGCAGATAAACATTTGGCAAATGATTTGAAAATGTCAGCTAATCTTATTTTAATTAGAACAAATAAGAATGATGTGAGAGTGTTTCCAACTTTAATGCAGAACTCCTAACAACTATAAAATGGAGTTTCACAGAAAAATCACTTTTTAAGTTAGGAAAGGGAAGAAAAAAAAGAACCTGAAGTGAATGAATGAAAATAAATTGTTGAGGGAAAATGAGTATGAGTAGGGAGCCACGTGTATATTTCAATTCTTCATTGGATCTTTGATATAAGAGATGTATGTATCCACAGTATTGTGTGTGCATATAATAGAGTCTTTAATATAGAAAATATTTGAGGAGTGTGTTTTTTTAAGACTGCTAGATTAAGAGGATCTACATTATAATTGTTACTTTTGTACTTAATACCTTGTGATAAAGCATTAAATTTGGAGTCAGAGAAACCTGGAATCTTGCCTCAATTGCTGACCTGCCACATGACCCTAAGTGCATCACTTAATCTCTCTAGACCACAGTTGCCTCCTTTGTAATTATAAGATTTGTACCTGATGACATGTAAGGCACTTTTTGGTTTAGACCATGACCCTAGCATCCTATGATGTCAGCATTCATCTAATTCAATCCATTTCTGAAAGTTTCTTAATACGATGTCACCTAGTTACTGTTTACAATTTTACAATGGTCTCAACCTCTAGGGACATGTAAGAATATTTCAGAAGAAATTGGGAAGGATGCCTGTGTTGGGAGAATTTGAATAGAAAAGGCATTTGACTTGTTTTGGACCCAGAATCAGAAATTGGAGCAAAAGACTGGACCAGGTGTGGATGTGTGTGGGGTAGATGAAAACAAAGATTTCAAAGATGTAGAAACATGCACATTTATGCTTGATTTAAGGATTTTTTAAAAGTAAAAACAAAACACAACTTAGTAACAGAGCAACAGCAAAGAGAAATGAGCTATTGGAAGAAGGTGAGGTCCCCCTTTTTCGATAAGTTCAAGCAAAAGGAAAAGAAAAGGATGACTCCTTCAAACATTTTGTAGTGCTAATTACAAAATGTTTCTAGGGCACTGGTTTGGCCAGATAGACATTGATGTCTTCCAACTTTAATGTTTTTTTTTTTAATTCCATACCAAGTATATAGCCATAGACCCTGAGCCCAGCAAGTATCTGAAATTGGCGATCATCTCCAGGCTTTTAAAGATTTTCCACAACAGACTTAATTATGAGCGTCACAACACCACCTAAGAGGCATTGAGGATACAAGAGCCTGTTCTGTCAATGATTCAACAGAGTGCAATGCAGTTTTCTGCTTCAAATGTAATGAGGCACCTTTCACACATTTCCTACATTTGGACATGCACTCAGGGGAGATGGCACAGTGAAGAACACATTTGTTTAGTCTACTGAAAAGAGGACTAAACTCAGAATTAAGGAATTTGGCTTTGGCTCTGCAACCTTGAACAAGTTACTTATATAAGCCCTAGTTTCTTCTATGTAAAATGAGGGTACCAGACAAAATGGTTTCAAATGCTCTTCTCATGAATCTGAGAATGCTAGGATGAGAATTTCTTAAACATCAAACAGTCAAAGAATGGCACTAACTGCCTTTATAAGTAGGGAGTTTCCCATCAATGCAGGTAATCCAAATAAAACCACAATGTAGAAAAAAAATCACTTAATTACTGCTAAGGTTACTTCTAACTATAGAGATCATTTTCAATGTTCAATAAAAAGAAACAGAGACACAGCTAAAGTGACTATTGTTTTTGATAATAGTAGTAGTGTTGGTGGTAGGTTTTTTTGTAGAAACTTGTGATGCTTCATCATGATGAGAAACACTGGAGCACATGGAATTTGGAGAATTCTCCTCTACCAATGCCAAACCACATTTTTCAGAAACATATTATCTTACGGAAGAGTCTGGTGGCACTGAGGGTCTATGAGACCTAGCCAGGGTCACACCAGAAAATACCAGATAATTAGAAATTCAAGATTGGATAGGACCTCAGCAGATATATACATATACATATATATGCATGTGTATATACATGTATGTCTGTGCATACATATATACACACATGTTCACACATATGTATTTATATATGCATATGTGTATCACACAAATACATACACACATAACCCATATTAAAAATAACCCCCACCACAACAAACCTGCCATTTGCCATGGATGGGCATGAACTTAAGTATCCCTGACCCAATACATGACCAACATCCACCCAAGTCTAGCCCAATATATACCACAAGGCTATCCATACAACACTAGAGTGACAATGAATGAATACACTTGTTATAGACTAAAACCTCAAAGAAATGAAACAACAACAACATACTCACATGATATTTTATTTTTGTAGGACAACCATTACTTGAATATTTTATTATTTTTCAACAATATTTATTTTTTCAATTACATACAAAAATTTAACATTAATTTTGATATTATGAGTTCCAAATTCTCTCCTTCCATAACTCCGTTCCCTCTTCCTTCTCTGAAATGGAAAGCAATTTGATATAAGTTCTACATGTGCAATCATGCATATTAAAAAAAAGATAAAGTGAAAAAATGATATGCTTCATTCTGTACTCAGATTTCTTCAGTTCCATCTCTGGAAGTGGATAGCATTTTATCATCATGAAACCTTTCTCATATTCTTGGATCATTGTATTGCTGAGAATAATAAGAGTCATTCACAGTTGATGATCATAGGATATTGGTGTTTCTCTGTACAATGTTCTGGTTCTGCTTACTTTATTTTGTATCAGTTCATGTGAGTCTTTTTTTTTTCCAAATGCTTTATTAACTTAATGATGGTTTACATCATTCATTTCTGCCAGATTTTGAGTTACAATTTTTTTCCCATTTTCCCCTACCCACTACCCTAGAATCACAGTCACACAGGATAACCCCTCATCCAATCTGCTCTCTCCCATATCTTCTCCCATACCCCCTTCGACTTTTCCATTAGGGCAAGGTGAATCGCTGTGCCTCAATGACTGCACATCTTATCTCCCAATTACAAGCAAATTATTACTAATAATAGTATTTATATATATTTGAAGCATTTAATTTTAAAACTTCAAATTCCAGATCCATTCCCTTCATCTCTTGTCACCCACTCCCGCTGGAAAAGATAAGCAATTCAGTATATGTTGCACATGTATAGCTATGCAAAACATTGTCATAGTAGATATATTGTAAAAGACTGATTATGTTTCCCTGCCACCCAAGCCACCCCCCCACCTGGTCCATTCCCTACTTTGATCCTGTACCTCTTCAAAAGTGGGTGCCTCTAACCTCCCCTCCCCCCAATATGCCCTCCCCTCCATCATCCCTCCCTTTCATCCCCCACCCCCCATACTCTCCTGCAGGCTTCTATATCCCATTTAGTATATATGTCATTCTCTCCCTGAGTCATACCTCTGAATTACTTGGTCCTGGGCTCTGCTCCCAGAGTGCTGTACTGGCCGTTCCCTGCCGGGCTGCCAGGCTGTCCTCAGGGGGAGGTTAGTTTCTCTGTGTCGTTATGTGGGTTCTGGAGCCCCAGACATTGTTCAGAGTCTCCCTTTTACATGATTTTGAAGTGGTGTGGGCTGGAGTGCCATGGAAGTGCTGTTTCTACTCTGCTATCTTGGCTCTGCCCCCCCCCATGTAAGTCTTTCTAGCTTTACTGAATGTATATTATTCAAAATTTATTTTTTAAATTTAATTTTATTTTGTCATAAAGTATTATTTAATTTTTCCTATATAGCATGCAAAGAAAACATTTGACATATTTTTTACAGTATTTTTCATTCCAAATTTCCCCTCCTTCCTTGTTTCTAAGAATGGCAATCCATCTGATATTAGGTTATTTATGTGCAAGCATGTAAAAAATCATATTAGTCACAGTTATGCTAAAATAAACAGATGAAAAGGAAAACAATACAAAAATAAAGTAAAAATAGTATAATTCAATCTGCATTCAGACTTCATCAGTTCTTTATCCAGATATAGATAGCATTTTTCATCATGATTCCTTTGTAATTGTTTTGGGTCTATGTGTTGAGAAGAGCTAAGTCAGGCAGAGTTGGTAATCATGTAATGTTGTACTGTGCATGATGTTGTTCTGGTTCTGCTAATTTCATTTTGCATCAGTTCATCCAAATTTTTCCAGATTTTTCTGAAATCTGCTAATTTAGTGTCTCTTAATCCACAATAGTATTTCATTATATTTTATACCACAACTTATTCAGTCATTCCCCAATTGATAAGCAACTACAAATTTCCATTATTTTGCCACCACAAAATGAGCTGATATATATATATATATATATATATATATATATATATATATATATATGTAATAATTAATTTCCCCTTTTTATGATATATTTGTGATATGGAGCTAATACTGATATTATTGGGTAAAAGGGCAAGTTCATTTTGGGTGCCATTTGAGCATATTTGCAAATTGCTCTCCATAATGGTTGAATCAGATCACAATTCCACAGGCAATATATTAGTGTTCCAATTTCCCCACATCCTCCAACATTTATTATTTTCTTTCTTTTTTTACCTATTAGCCACCCTGATAAATATAAAGTGGTATCTCAGAATTGTTGTAACTTACATTTCTCTAATAAAAAGTGATTTAGAGTATTTCTTTTTGGAAACTTTTTGCTCTTTTTTATTAATTAGTTTACATCATTCGTTTCCACAAGATTCTGAATTATACATTTTCTCCCTATTTTCCCTACCCACCACCCGAAACAGTGATCCCACTGTATGCACCCTCCCCCGATCTGCTGTCTGCCATATCCTACCACATCCCCCCTCTGACTTTCTAGTAGGGCATGGTGGATCTCTATGTCCCAGGACCTGTACTTCCCAGTTACATGTAAAATAATAATAATAATAATAATAATAATAATAATAATTATTATTATTATTATTATTATTATATATGTACATATATATAATATTTGATTTTAAAACTTTGAATTTCAGATTATTTCCCTTCTTCCCTCATCACCCACCATCATTGGGAAAAATGAACAATTCAATATAGGTTGTATATGTGTAGCTATGCAAAACATTTCCATAGAAGATATTTTGTGAAAGACTGACTATATTTCCCACCATACTATCCCACCCCCCACTTTTTTTTATTCTCTTCTTTGATCCTTTCCATATGCAAAAGTGGGTGCTTCCAAATTCCCTACCCCCCAGCCTGTCCTCCCTCCCACTATCCACCCTCCCATCCCCTTCACTCCTTTTCTCCTGTAGGCTTAGATACACCATTTGGTGTGTATGTCATTCCCTCCCTAAGCTAAATTCAATGAGAATAAGCTTGACAAATGCCTTTTGCCTTCCTATTCTTCGCCTCCATTGTAACAGTTTTCCATAGCCTCCTTTTTTGAGATAATTTACTCCATTCTGTCTCTACCTATCTACTCTCATTATATGCATATTTCACCTCTTAATATCACCTTTTAAGTATCATCTCTTCCTATTCAATTGGTCCTTTGCCCTTCGTCTATGAATACATGTACACATATATTCACACTCTCACATGTGTGTTCATACACTCATACACCCTCCTATATAGACGTGCATACATATGTATACATATATAGGTGTATATATATACATACATACATACATACATACATGCATTCCTATTCCCTACAACTATTTCTCATACTGAGAAAAGTTTTATGCATTACAATTATCATTTTTCCATGTAGGAATGTAAATAGTTCAACTTGGATAAGTTCCTTATAATTTCTTTCCTCTGTTTACCTTCTCATGCTTCTTGTATATTAATGTCAAATTTTCTACTCAACTCTAGTTTTTTTCCATCAAGAATGCTTGAAAATCCTCTATCCCACTTAATGACCATATTTTCCTCTGAAACATGATGCTTTGTTTTGCTGCGTATGTTATTCTTGCTTTTAAACCCAGCTCCCTTGACCTTTGGAATATCATATTATGATATTAGAGAAATAAAAATCAAAAGAAATCTGAGGTACCACGTCTCTCCAGTCAGATTGGCTAAGATGACAAAACAGGAAAATTACAAATGCTGGAGTAGATGTGGGCAAATTGGAACTCTAATGCATTGCTGGTGGAGTTGTGAACTTATCTAACCATTCTGGAGAGCAATCTGGAATTATGTCCAAAGGGCTATAAGTAATATCATACCCTGTGACCCAGCAATACCACTTCTAGGGTTATATCCCAAAGAGATCATAGAAGTGGGAGGAAGACCTATATGTACAAAAATATTTATAGCAGCTCTTTGTGTGGTTGCAAACAATCGGAAATTAAAGGGGTGCTGATCAATTGGGGAATGGCTAAATAAGTTGTGGTATATGCATGTAATGGAATAGTATTGTGCTATAAGAAACGAGGAGCAGACAGACTTCATATTTACCGGACATCTTTATACAAACTGATGCTGAGTGAGAAGAATAGAACGACGAGAAATTTGTATACAATCACAGATACACCATATGTGTGATGACCAAATATGACAGACTGGACTTTTCTCAGCAATGCAGTGATATAAGTCAATCCCAAAAGACTCATGAAGGAGAGAGATGCCTACATCCAGAGAAATAACTAGAAAGAACTGAGTTTGAATCCTGATGAAAGCAAACTACTTTATCTTTTGCTTTTCATTGTTTGGTTATATTTCCTCTTTACCATTTTCCCTTCCATCTAGTGCAATACTACTTTGTAACCTGACTAATGTCTAATGTGAAAGTATTTGCAGATCCTATACTGTACTATATGCCAAAGGGGGGGGGGGAGTGGGGAAAGGGAGGGAAGGGAAAATTGAAACTCAAGGAACTATAAAATTGAATCCTGTAAACTAAAAATAGGCAAATTAATAAAAACAAATAAAAAATTAAAAAGAAATTAAAAAAAGAAATAAAAAAGAATGCTTGAAAATCCTCTACTCTATTGAATGACCATATTTTGCTCTGAAACATGGTGCTCCATTTTAAACCCAGCTCCTTTGACCTCTGGAATATCATATTCCAAGCACTTTGATCTCTCATTTAGAAGCTGCCAGATCCTGTGTTATCCTGATTATGTTTCCACAGTATTCGATATGTTTCTTTCTGGCTGCTTATAATATTTTCTCCTTCATCTGTGAACTCCAGAACCTGGCTGTAATATTCTGAGGAGTTTACTTTTTGGGATTCTTTTCAGGAGGTGATTGGTGGATTCTTTCAAGCTCTTTTTTTGCATGTTGGTTCCAAAACACCAGTGCAAATTTCCTTGAGAATTACTATAATGATGATTTCTAAGTATTTTTTATCATGTCTAATAATTTTTAAATTATCTCTCCTGGATCTATTTTCCAGGTCAGTTGTTTTTGCAATGAGATTTTTCACATTGCCTTCTATTTTTTCATTTGTTTGTATCTGTTTAATAGTATCTTTATTTCTCATAAATAGCTTCCATTGGCTTCAATATAATTCTGAAGAAATAAGTCTCTCCAGTGAGCTTTTGAGATTCTTTTTCCATCTGGCAAATTTGGCTTTTTAAGGCATTCTTCTCCTCATTGCCTTTTTCAACTTCTTTTACCAAATGGGTTACTCTAATTTAAAAGGTGTTATTTTCTTCTTTCAGGTTGTTGACTCTCATTGACACTTCACACTCGATATTTTGCAGCTTCAGTGGCGGTGTCAGCTCCTGACCTGGGAACTGTAGGTAGATCCAGAGATCAGTCTTGACGGTTAATCCCTCTTGCTTTAACCTGCTTGGATCTGGATTGTTGGGGGGGGGGGGGGCGTCTGGAGTGGGTATCCAACTTGCTAGAACCGGAAGTTGTGAAGACCCCAACATTCGGGATGGAAGCTCCCCTGTCTGCAGAGTCCTACTATGGCAACAAGCTCAAAACTCAAGTAATTAAGTGGCAATATGCCTAGGCAAAGGAAAAAAAATAAACAGAAAAATGCAACATTAGACTCCTATTTTGGTGGCAAATAGGATCAAAGCATGGAACAGCAGGAGGACTGTGAGGTCAGAAATCCGGCTCCAAAAGCCCCAAAGGAAAATATGAGTGGGTTATTGGCCATAGAGGACCTTAAGAAGGATTTTAAAAATAAAATAAGAGAAGTGGGGGAAAATTGGGAAAAGAAATGAGAAGGATACAGGAAAAGTATGAAATAAGGGTCAACAGCCTGTCTGAGGAAAATAACATCTTAAAATATAGACTAACTAAAATGGCAAAGGAGGCCCAAAAGGGCAAAAAGGAGAAGAATGCTTTAAAAAGCCAAATTTGCCAGATGGAAAAAGAATCTTAAAAGCTCACTGAGGAGATTCATTCCTTCAGAGTTAGACTGGAGCAAATGGAAGCCAATGACTTTATGAGAAATCAAGATGCTGTGAAACAGATCCAAACAAATGAAAGAATAGAAGGCAGTGTGAAATACTTCATGGGAAAAACCACTGACCTGGAAATAGATCCAGGAGAAATAATTTAAAAAAATATTGGGCTACCTGAAAGCCACGATCAAAGAAAGAACCTAGAAATCTACATTCAAGAAATTATCAAGGAAAATTGCCCTGATGTTTTAGATCCAGAGGGAAAAATAGAGCTTGAAAGAATCCACAGATCACCTCCTGAAAAACATCCCAAAGAGAAAACTCTCAGGAATATTATAGCCAGGTTCCAGAAATCCCAGATCAAGGAGAAAAAACTACAAGCAGCCAGGAAGAAACGATTTCAATATTGTGGAAACACAATCAAAATAGCACAGGACCTGGTAGCTTCTAAACTGAGGGATAGAATGCCATGGAATATGATATTCCACAGGGCAAAAGACCTGGGATTAAAACAATGAATCACCTACCCCTCAAAACTGAATATTTTGTTTCAGGGGAAAATGTGGTCATTCAGTGGAATAAAGGACTTTCAAGCATTCTCGAGGAAAAAAAACAGAGTTGAATAGAAAATTTGACATTCAGACACAAGAAGCAAGAGATGCTTGAGAAGGTAATCAGGGAAAAGAAATCAAAAGGAACTTATCAAAGTTGACCTACTTACATTCCTACATGGAAAAACAGTAACTGTGACTGATGAAACCTTTCTCAGTATGAAAATAATGGAAGAAGGCTATATGTGCATATGAAGACTTATGTGAATGTGTGTATATATGTTTACAGTTATACATGGATAGAGGGCACAGGTTTAATTTGGTGGGAAAGGATGATACATAAGGCGTGAAGTTATGAGGTGAGAGAGGAAAGTAGCAAGAGGAGGGGAGAGACAGCATAGGGTAGAAGAAAGAAGGTGAAGTGGTTTCAGGGGAGGGGAAGAACAGGAAGGCAAAAAGGCAAAACCATATTCTCATTGAATGTGGCTCAGGGAGAGAATGACATACATACTAAATAAGATATCTCACCTTGCTCAAAAGTAGGTGAAAGGGGTATGAGAGGAGGGATGATGGAGTGTAGGGCATTCTGGGGGGAGGGGAGGTTGGAAGTACCCACTATCAAAGTGGGACAGGATCAAAGTAGGGAATGGAACAGGTAGGGGGTGGGATGGGTGGGAGGGAATTATAAGCAGCCTTTTATAATATATATACTATGGTAATGTTCTGCATAGCTATACATGTACAACACATACTGCATTACTTATCTTCCCAGAGGGAATGGGTGACACGAGAGAAAGGGAATGGATCTGAAATTCGAGGTTTTAAAATTAAATGTTTCAAATATATATAAATACTACTATTAGTACTATTTTCCATGTAATTGGGAGATAAGATGTTCAGGTATTGGGGCACAGAGATTCACCTCACTCCAATGGTAAAGTCAAAGAGGGTATGGGAGAAGATATAGGAGAGAGTATATTGGATGAGGGGATATCTTGTGGCACTGCTATTCTGGGGTTGTGGGTAGGGGATAAATGGGGGAAAACTGTAACTCAAAATCTGGAGGAAAAGGATGATGTAAACCAGAAGTTAATATAGCATTTGTTTAAAAAAATAAAATAAAATAAAATAAAATGGGATGTCTAAGCTTGTTTGTTGATCATGACTTCCAGGTAATCCAATTAGTCTTACATTATCCCTCCTCAATCTATTTTCAAGGTACATTTTTTCCTCATGAGATATTTTGTATTTTTTCTCTATTTCATTATATATATATATATATATATATATATATTTTTTTTTTTTTTTCTTGATTTCTCATGTAGCCATTAGCTTTTACTTGCCCAGTTCTAATTTTTAAGGAATTATTTTCTTCAGTGAGCTCTTGTAACACCTTTTGCATTTGCCAAAATCTACTTTTTAAGGGTTTTTTTTTTTTTCAGTGAAATTTTGTAGATGTCCCTCTGAGTATTTTGTGCTTCCTTTACTAATCTATTTTTTTAGGATTTTATTTCAGCACTCTCATTTCATTTCCCAATTTTCCCTCTGTCTCTTTTTCATTTTTGAAATTCTTTTTTTTTTTTCCAGGATATTTTTTTTGTGGGGGACTGAGACAAATTCTTGTGTTTTTTTATTTTTTTTTGATACTTTACTTGTAGATATTTTGACATTTTTGTCCTCTCCTGGGTCTACTGATCTGTCACTGACCACAAGTGCTCTTTTTAACCCTGGAACTGTGACAAAGATCCCTGTTCTTTCATGGTTGCATGCTCTAGTGTTCTTTCTAGTCCTGGAACTGCAATTTGGACCTTTCACTTAAATCCCAGTGTGAGCAAAGTAATGGAATCCTGTCCCTAGTATGAGCAAATTGTCTCCTGTAATATTCTTATGATCAGCTCCTTGGCATCTGTGGACTGAGAGTTCTGGAAGTTGTGCCTGATGATTAATTTTCCCCTAAGGTCTACTTTAGCTTGCTGGGGTAAGATCTCATTACTGGCTTCCTCTGGGGCATGGGGCCTTACTTACATGTGTGATTTCAATAGTTAAATATAGACATAATAATAAATAATAAGATATACAAAATTTATTAGTAAATATGAGCATATCTTTATCTTAGGTCTCTTTGATCAAATATTAAGTAAGGCTAGAGTTCTGTGGGTTCATTTTAAGTTGGAGAGAGGGAGAAACTTCTCCTAATCTCCATTTCCCTTTGCCTTTACTGATCCAGTGCAGATAAGATTTACAGCTTCCCCCAGGCAAGCAGAATGGAAACTCATTGCCAACTTCTGCTTTTTTCAGTCTGACTGACGAATCATGACAGGAGCTCACAGAGCTGTGCCCCACCCCCTTCTACCAGCCTTTCAATTAATCAAGAGTTTATTGATGTAGAATTCACAGACATTCATCCAAATCCATCTTGCCACACTGATTGAGACTTCCTTGCTATTATCATCTCTACCCTGTTGGTAGTCCCAAAGTCCAGAAGTTTTCTTCCTTTAATTATCAATCACATTTCTATGATATTTTAATGCTTAAAGATTAAAAAAAAAATGCTTTCCTATATATTCTGATGCACTGCATTGTAGAATTTTGAGGGAACAGAGTACAACGATACCCTCATTTTCCAAATAGGAAAGCAATACCATGTGAATGGGAGTGATTTATCAAAGATTATACAGCTAGAAATTATTCAAACCATCCCCAGTGGTGATTTTCTAACTTCCAGTTCAAGGCTCTTTCCATTTTGCCACATCCCCACCCTCAAAGCCATTTAACTGCCTTGATTCATTTTGGCCAGCAGGTGTCAGGTGATAATCTGAAGTCTTTCCTTTTGATATGATTTCTGTTCAGGGCAGCCTTTCCTTGCCTGTGGTAAAATAGCTCCTCCTGCTACCTCCAGCAGAGGAATCACAGATAGGATTAGACCTGGCCTCTAGGTTTAGACTCAGAAAATGAATTATTGGGTGGAAATATTATTATTTATTTTCAGAAATCCACTTCTTTGTTGTGAGCATCAGTGTTATCAATATAGACTACGTGAAAAAAAAAAAAAGTAGATACAAATCTTTCATTGTTACAGTTGGAAGCATTCTCAGAGAACCCTGAGCGACATATGATTGATGACCAGAAAAATAACTAGCTTCAGGTCAAGTATTTCAAAAGCTAGACACAAACCTGATATTCCTAAATCTTTCTGCAAGCCTCTGCCTGTTGCACAACACTGCCTCTGAAAAGTTCCTTCTATATTTAATTCATTATCTACAATTCAGTTCATCAATACATTTTAAATCATCTCATGATCTTATATTATTTTTAAAAGGCAAAAAACATAAAGGAAGTCCATTTTGTCTGGGGATAGAACCTTTAAGACTTGGAAATTGATTGAATATAGGTGGAGGTGAGGGAGGGTGAGCCCACGAATATGACTTGGATATTTTCAAACCTGGGTAATCAGAGAGATGAGGATGTCATTGACAGAAATAGGAAAGTTAGTTCAGCAGGGATGATAAGTTTAGTTTTGGTCATGGTAATCTTGAAATTAATCAATCGAAAATCATTTATTATCACAGACTCTGTGTCAAACACTGGCAGTATTCTCAGTGTGAGGCATTCAAAGAGAAACCAAAAAAAGTACCTGTCCCCAAGAAAGAATATTCTACTGTGAGGGAAAAAAAGGCAGAAAACAAGAATTTATTAAGCACCCACTATTATGGGCCAGACATGGCCAAGAGTTTTAGGATTCTATCATTTCCCAAGCTTGGGAGGGGCCTGCTTTTATTATCTCCATTCTACAGAAGGAGTCATGTGGTCGGTGACTGGTCAAACATCACATAGCAAGTGAGTGTCTGCATTCAGATTGGAATTCAGGTCTTGCCATCTCCACACCCAGTGCTCTACATTTTGCAAAGGGGATGGACACATTTTCCTCTGAAGCTAAAGCATATGAGTCTTTGCAAATGAGGTTTTGCAAACATAAATGAAAATTTGAAATATAAAATAGTCAAAAGGATGTCTTTTATGATCCATGGCCTCAATTTTTGTAGAAAATTGAAAAATATATATATATATATAAAGTCATCAGTGGAGGGGAATGGGATATACACTCTGAGAGCAGGGAGGATCAAGAGAGGCCTCATGTAGAAATTGCCTTGAGCTAAATTTTGAAAGAATATAGAGGTGCTAAGAGGTAGAGATGAGCATGGACAACATTAGAGATAAGAGAGGTAACCTATAGGTATTTAATAAGTACTTTTTTTTTGTCAAGTTGATAAGTGAGGAATGCAAAGGCATATTTTTTTCAATAGTGATATTTTATTTGCATTGCTAGCAATTGTTCCAAATAAAGAAAGACAAGCATCACCCAGACAACAATGGAGAATACATAAGATTAGTACCTTCACACACACTCCCTGGAACATTCATTTGTTGCAGAAGACAATGTAGAAGGACATTTGTGAGAAAGAGGCAGCATATAACCCTTGAGGAACACTAAAGGAAAAAGGAGGAAGGTATTTCATCAAGTCATTGGATTATAGGAGGGTAAGATACACTAGTAAAATGGTACAAATGAAGAATAATAAATAAATCACCTGGGTGCTTCATTAGCAACTTCCTGGTGTTGGGAGTCATTTAGGAAGGCAAATTGGCTACATCCAGGTGAGGGCATGGAAAAGTGTTGAACAGGGTAGGAAATCAGGGGTGGTAGGCAATTCACATAAATAGAAGGAAAATCCAAATTGATGAGATCACCAATATATTTAATTATTGGGGCAAGTAGATGATGAAAGAATGAGAAAGAGACAGACAGAAATAAAAAGAGGGAAATGAGAGATGGAGAGACATGGACAGAGAAGCAGAGGAAGACAGAAACTAAGAGAAAAAGACAGATAAATACAGAGATAGCATTGTTGGGGGGTATTAATAATTATGGGATGTTAGATGATTGATAAAACAATTAGGGAGTGTTGTAGTCAACAGGATTCAGAGAAAGGAAAGGAATACATCATATAATGGAATAGAGACTATTGATAAGAAGTTAGAAAACAGTTTTGACAGCTGTACAAAGCTCAAGGAGAATAAATACTGAGAAATGGTCATGTTTTGAAATGTCATTGATAAATTTGTTTTTATATCACATGAATTTCTTTTGTGTGCTTCCCCTTTCAGAAATCATCTATATATAGTACTGAATGATATGTCTTGACATCTAGGTAGTTATATAGATACAATTTGATCTTTCTATATACATATACATATTCATATAGGTACACACACATATATGCTCTTTGTGTGTTATATTTTGTATTTCACCACATAATTGTCAACATGGAACAATTATCACACCCTGTCTTTTCAGTCCAATAATTGGTTTATGACCTTTCTTTGAGTAATTATCTCATGGCACAATTCTGTTCATCAAGCTGCTTAAATTTTTTTTTAAAAAAGCAATGTATTCACCAGTTGCATATGGATACACATTTATCTCTCATCCCATTGTTAGTTGCAAGTTTAGAATTCTCAGTTCACATACATAATCAGCATATTTCTGAAAGTTGACTTGCTTGGTTTGTTTAGAGGTCCTGCAGTAATTATGATATTGTGTAATGGAAATGCAAATTTAAAGATCTTCCCTGCCCCTAGCTTAAGTGCACCTGGAGCCTGTGGTGGGAGGCTTGTTTTTCAGGAAAGCCCATACCTTGATACTTTGTGATTGGGCAGTGGGTCCAGAAGGTTGTTACATTCTTTGAGCTAGGAGAAGGCTATATAAACTCTGATGAGGGGCTTTGCTTTGGGGCTCACTTTGAGAAGTGTTGTGTGATTTGACCAGATGAGACTCTGGGAAGCCGTTGTTGAGAGCCCCCCGGCTTTGAAAACCCAGATGTTGATGCTTCCCTCTCTGGTAACTGTGATTTGGTATTGATATAATGGTTGGACAGTTTGGAAGCCTGTCTGTTTGATCTGTAAGTTCTGTAAATCTGAGGTTCGGTGTGCTGACCTTTTTCCCCTGAACTAGGTAATGTGTGTTTGTTTGATTAAAGTAAGCTTGTTAACCCATTTTGAGTTGCTTTCCTTTTGAAAAGCAGATCTAAGAATCTGTGTTGGCAGTCACTCTGGGGATATTGGGGTGTTGCTGCTACAAATGGCGACGAGGGATGGGATCTGCTGAGTAAAAGGAAAGTATGGGGGCTGGGATAATTGTTTGTTTCCCAGTTGTGGTAGCTGTGATTCTATGGAGCCATGGAGCAGGAGAGAGGAACAGCCTGCATGCTGACTTCACTGAGCTGAGAGCAGGAATGGTGAGCTGCCTGCATGGAGACCTGTGGAGAAGCCTGGAGCTGCTGCCTTCTGTTGGAGGAGAAGGAACCCAGGAGTTTGGAGTTCAGCCACAGGACAAGGACTGTGTGGCAAAGCAGGGGCACTGAATGTGTTTCCTTGCTGTATTCCACAGTTTGGGACCCAGGGGGAGGATGGACTTGTGACTGGTGTGTGGGGTGAAGTGCCATGGACCCCAAGCACCCCACTTTGGTTTTGTTGCACAGCCCCCTCTCTGGACTTGGAAGCAGGGGCTGGAGCAGTGTGAGGGGAAGGACACCCCGCTCCTCCCAAGAGAACTTTATGTGATAATGCTTTGTATTTTGTGAATTGATGTGATAATGCTTTGTATTTTGTGTTTAAGGCCCAGTGGCCACTTTGGTAACTTTAGATGTACCTTGAAAATATGACTTAAGGGATGGTTAGTGCTAATTGAAATGTAAACTGTCTGTGCTATGGGCATACTTAGTAAGACTTTACTGAATAAGTGACTAATTGTACTTTGAGATATTGTTACAGATAAGAGACTAATTGAGCTAATCAAGACTTTGCCCCATGAGTGGAAGACTTGGACTATTGTATTTTGAGATTATATTGTGATTTTCTTATGTACCTGGAAAATGTGACCTAAGAGATGTTTAGTGCTAATTCAAATGTAAATTGTGTATGCTATGGGCATGAAAGATCTTGGGGCCGAATGTAATGGAAATGCAAATTTAAAGATCTTCCCTGCCCCTAGCTTAAGTGCACCTGGAGCCTGTGGTGGGAGGCTTGTTTTTCAGGAAAACCCATACCTTGATACTTTGTGATTGGGCAGTGGGTCCAGAAGGTTGTTACAGTCTCTGAGCCAGGAGAAGGCTATATAAACCCTGAGGAGAGGCTTTGCTTTGGGGCTCACTTTGAGAAGTGTTGTGTGATTTGACCAGATGAGACTCTGGGAAGCCGTTGTTGAGAGCCCCCCGGCTTTGAAAACCCAGATGTTGATGCTTCCCTCTCTGGTAACTGTGATTTGGTATTGATATAATGGTAGGACAGTTTGGAAGCCTGTCTGTTTGATCTGTAAGTTCTGTAAATCTGAAGTTTGGGGTGCTGACCTTTTTCCCCTGAACTAGGTAATGTATGTTTGTTTGATTAAAGTAAGCTTGTTAACCCATTTTGAGTTGCTTTCCTTTTGAAAAGCAGATCTAAGAACCTGTGTTGGCAGCCACCCTGGGGATATTGGGGTGCTTGCTGCTACATATTGTCACAACCAAGTGAAGGGCTGTAGGCTCAAGGGGAGCAGGCAGCCAGACGAAGGTTCCCTGAGTTAGTCATATGATATGTTAAGAATGGCACCTTCCCAATTTTTATGTATATTCATGAGTATTCAATGCATCCTAATTTTTCAGCAAACACAATTTATTACAATTATTTTTAAGTAATAATAGCAAAATTAAAAAAAAAAAAACTTCACATAATGGTCTCCCCCCACTTTTTTGCCAAAAAAATCACCATCAACTCTCTGACAATTATATCATGAAATACAATACACATGTTATGTATGTATGTATGTATATATATATATATATATATATATATGTATGTATAACCTTCTCTTAATACATTTCTTTATTTACCCTTCTTCTCATGGAGTAAATTAATAACAAAATAAGATTTTTTTTTTTACAAAAAAGAAAATAACACCCTCACAAGAATAAGTGAAGAGTTTGGCCAAACAAATTGTCTCAGTCATATCCAAAAATGTATATATTCTACAGAATTTTAAACTCATCAACTCTCAGAGGAGTGTAGTGGCGTGTCCCAATGTCATTATTGTAGAGTTGCATTTGTTGTTGCCTGAAATCGGAAGCCTTTCAAAGTTGGTTTCTTCTAGAGTAGATAGTGTTTTATGAATTATTCAAATCAGTTATTAGAGGCATGCTTAATTTCTTTTTTTTTTGGGGGGGGGGTTAACAAGCTTACTTTAACCAATCAAACATATATCATTTACCTAGTTCAGGGGAAAAAAGGTCAGCACCCCGAACTTCAAAGTGTAGAGACAGAACTTACCCGACAGAGAAACAAACAGATCAAGCAGACAGGCTTCCAAACTGTCCAACCATTACATATATCCATACCAAATCACAGTTACCAGAAAGGGAAGCATCAACATCTGGGTTTTCAAAGCTGGGGGCTGCCCAGAGTCTCATCTGGAAAATCACACAACACTTCTCAAAGTGAGCTTCCAGCCCTCTTAATTTCTGCTGAAACTCTCCATTTCATAACTTTAGTGACATTACAATATCCTATTATCTTATACCACAAGGTGTTCAAGCATCACTAAAGAGGATACTCCTTTATTTTCTAATTTTGTCTTATCATAAAAAGAGCTGATATATGGAGGAATATGTCCTTTTTCTCATTCCTGATTTCCTTATTCTTTCCTCATTAGAAAAACAGGAAATGAGGATGGTTAAACAAGTACATAGGACAAGTAAAACCACCCCTATTCCTAAGAATCTTATTCTTTGCTGTATTTGTCCAGGTAATTTTCCCTGAGCTCTTTTTATCCAATCAACAATGTTTTTTTGCCGAAATACTGAGGGGTGGAGCCAAGAGGGGAGAAAGGAACCAGTAACTTCTCTAAGCTCCACTGTGAATCCCATCACTAAACCTTAAAAATTGAATCTGAGAAGATGGCAGAAAGGAAGCAGTAACCTCACTGAGCTCCTCGGTCACTAAGTCTCAAAGGGTGAATCTGAGCGGATCCCGGAGTGACAGAGCCCACTGGAAGATGGAGCATGGCAGAGTCCAGCCCAGGAGGTTGCCCAGTGTGTCCAGACAGGACGAGTGCAGAATGCGTGGGGTCTGCACAACTCAGACCTAAGAGCAGACAAGCAAACTACACCAGAGAGAGAAAAAGCCCCAGCCTGCAAACTTACCAAGGAGGAATCACAGTCATCTCACCTTCATCTCACAAGGGGAGGAGAGGAATCCTTGGGGCCAGGTAGGACATTCTGGCCCCCAGCAGAGATAGCAGCTTCTCCTGCAGCAATTGGCCCCCAGCATGGAAGATTAGAAACTGCCTGCCTGTATAATACAAGGGATGGAATGGCAAAGTAAATACTAGCTGCTCCCAATACTCCCATCCCTCCTTCAAGAAGCAGAAAACCCAAAGATAAGTCTCCCACCCAGATTGAAATCCCAAGTTAAAGGAAATAGCCTCAGGCTTGAGAGTCTCCAAAAAAGGGGTGTAACTGAGACAGCCAGAAGTCTGAAGAGAAGAGAGGGAGGGGTCTGAATAAGCCCCACCTCACCTCACCAACAAAAGCCTACTTATAGCCCAGGGGTATAGAGGCAGAAATCTGAAGTTGTCAGACACCCCCACCTAGGCATCTACATTCCTCACTGATTTCCCTGACTTAGCCATAAACTAGCCACCCAGAGGTATTCAAAGTCAAAGATCAGGCCCTAAACTCATGGCCTGAGAAACTAAGAAACAGGAAATCACAATGGGAAGGAAGGAAGCTGAGAAGGAGAATGGGAAGGCAAGAAAGTCTATTCGAGCCTACTATGTAGTGCAAGAACAACCAAATGCACAGGACAATATAGATTCTCTACCCACACCTGAGACCACAGAAGAAAACATGAACTGGTCTCAAGCCCAAAATAGCATTCCTGGAGGAGGTTAAGAAAAATTTTGAAGACCAAATCAGGGAAGCAGTGACCAACTTGGAAAAAAAAGTCTCAAAAGTAAAATTAGTGAAGTAATTAGAGAAAATACCTCCCTAAAAAAGGACCTTCAAAAATTAACTGAATACAATGAATCCCAAAAAATTAGATTGAATCAAACTGAAAGTCAGAACTATATGATGCAGCAAGAGTCAATCAAACAAAACAAGACGTTCGAAAAATTGGAAGATAATGTAAAATATCTCACTGGAAAAATAACTGACCTAGAGAACAGATCCAGGAGAGATAACTTCAGAATTATTGGTCTACCACAAAGCCATGATGAAAAAAGCAGCCTAGACAACATCTTCCAAGAAAAATGTCCTGAGGTCCTGGAATCAGAAGATAAAATAGCTATCGATAGAATTCACCGGACTCCTCCTAAAAGAGATCCCAAATTAAAAACTCCAAGAAATATAGTAGCCAAATTCCAGAATTACAAGATTAAAGAAAAAATTCTACAAGCAGCCAGAAAGAAACAATTCAAATATCGAGGAACAGTTAGGATCACACAGGACCCTAGCAGCTTCAACATTAAAAGAGCGGAGGGGCTGGAATATGATATTTGGTAGGGCAAGAGAGCTAGGACTACGACCAAGGATTAACTACCCGGCAAAACTGAGCATAAACTTTTAGGCAAAGAGATGGTCATTTAACGAAATAAGGGACTTCCAGACTTTCCTGATGAAAAAGCCAGAGCTCAATGGAAAATCTGATCTTCAACTACAAGACTCAAGAAAGACATAAAAAGGTAAACAAGGGAAACACAGACTCACACATGCATAAGTGCACACACCCACACTCACAAACACATGCTCATTACTTGGGATGAAACAAGAGCAAAATGTTCACATCCCTATATGTGGAGCTTATAACTGTCAATATTCAAAATCTTTATGATTATCATGACCTTCAAAAGGGTTATACTTAGATAGAGGGTGCGGGTATGAATATACTAACTTGAAAACTAAAAAAAAAAACATATTAAGGGGATCAAAGGGACTGTAATGGGAAAAGGGAAAGGATGAGATAGGCAAAGGTAAAATATGCCATCTGAAGAGGCATCAAAACACACTATAGAAGAGAGGAAAGAAAGAGGGTGAGGAACATCATTTAACCACTATTCTCACTGGTTCTGGTTCAAAGAGGGATCAACTTAATCAGTGAATTTAAGATTTTAATGTGAATAGACACATAAATTCATTAAATAGAGGAAAAGGAGGGAGGGAGAAGAGCACTGTTTGAAATCTACTCTCATTTGTTTGGAATCAAACAGGGAGTAATTTACTCTGATGAGCATAAAAATTTATTGTGTCCTAAAGATAGTGGGAGGGTAAGGGGGGTGAAAAGGAGGAGACTAAAGGGAGGGATTAGAGGAGAGGAAAATAGTAGTAAGGGGAGAAGGTAGGTTAAGAAGGGGGGTCACTGGGTGGGAACACTGAGGAAGGGGGTGGTCAAAAGGGAAAACTTCAAGGAGGGGAAGGGAAAGGGAAGAAACAAAATCATAAACAGGGGAGGGAATAGGATGGAGGGGAAGAGACAGATAGTCATCATTACTATGAATGTGAATGGGATGAACTCTCCCATGAAACAGACACAGATAGCAGAATGGATTAAAAACCATAATCCTACAATATTCTGTCTACAAGAAACACATTTGAAAGAAAGGGATACCCACAGGGTAAAGGTAAAAGGTTGGAGTAAAATTTATTATGCCTCAGCTAAAGTAAAAAAAAAACAGGGGTAGCAATACTTATCTCAGATAAAGCAAAAGCAAATATAGATCTAATTTAAAGAGATAAGGAAGGAAACTATATCCTACTAAAAGGCACCATTGAGAATGAAGCAATATCACTACTTAATATATATGCACCAAGTGGTATAGCATCCAAATTCCTAAAGAAGTTAAAGGAATTAGAGGAAGAAATAGATAGCAAAACTATACTAGTGGAGGACCTTAATCTCCCCCTATCTGAACTCGATAAATCTATCCTCAAAATAAACAAGAAAGAAGTTAAGGAGTCAAATAGAATCTTAGAGAGACTAGATATGATGGATCTCTGGAGAAAACTGAATGGGGATAAAAAGGAATTTACTTTCTTCTCAGCAGTATATGGAACATACTCAAAAATAGACAATGTACCAGGGCATAAAAACCTCACAATCCAGTGCAAAAAGGCAGAAATATTAAATGCATCATTCTCAGATCATGATGCAATAAAAATTATATGCAATAAATGGCCAGGGAAAGATAGACTAAAAACTAATTGGAAATTAAACAATTTAATCCTCAAGAATGGATGGGTCAAACAAGAAATTATAGAAACAATCAATAATTTCATTCAAGAGAATGATAATAGACAACATACCAAAATTTGTGGGATGCACTAAAGGCAGTTCTCAGGGGAAGTTTTATATCCCTGAGTGCATACTTAATTAAAGCAGAGAAAAGAGAGGTCAATGAATTGGACATGCAATTGAAAAAGCTAGAAAAAGAACAAATTGAAAATCCCCAATTTAGTACTAAATTAGAAATATTGAAAACCAAAGGAGAGATTAATAAAATTGAAATTAAGAAAGCTATTGAATTAATAAATAAAACTAAGTGATGGTTTTATGAAAAAAACAAAAAAATTGATAGACCCTTAGTCAATATGATAAAAAAAGAAGAAAACCAAATTATGAGAATCAGAAATAACAATGAAGAGGAAATAAAAAAATAATGAGAAATTATTTTCCCAATTGTATGCACATAAATATGACAATCTTAGTGAAATTGATGAATATTAATTATGATTAACTGAAGAGGTAGTGAATTACCTAAATAACCCGATCTCAGAAGAAGAAATCAAACAAGTCATCAATGAACTCCCTAGGAAAACATCTCCAGGGCCAGATTGGTTTACTAGTGAATTCTATCAAACATTTTAAGAAAAACTGATTCCAATACTCTACAAACTATTTGGGAAAATTAGTGAAAGAGTCCTACCAAACTCTTTCTATGACACAAATATAGTACTGATTCCTAAATCAGGAAGAGATAAAACAGAGAAAGAAAATTATATTCCCCTCATGAATTTAGACACAAAATTTTTAAATAAAATATTAGCCAAAGACTTGAACAACTTATCACAAAAATAATACACTCTGATCAGATAGGATTCATTCCAGGAATGCAAGGATGGTTCAATATTAGGAAAACCATCAGTATAATTGAGCATATCAACAATACAACTAGCAGAAACCACATGATCATTTCAATAGATGCAAAAAAGGCTTTTGACAAAGTACAACATCCATTCCTATTAAAAACACTAGAAAGTATAGGAATAAATGGAGCCTTCCTTAAAATAGTTGATAACATCTATTTAAAACCATCAGCAAATATTATATGCAATGGGGATAAACTAGAACCCTTTCCAATAAGATCAGGAGTGAAATAAGGGTTTCTGCTGTCACCCCTCTTATTCAATCTGGTACTAGAAACACTAGCAGTAGCAATCAGAGAAGAAAAAGAACTCAAAGGAATCAAACTGGGCAAAGAAGTGACCAAACTATCATTCTTTGCAGATGATATGATGATATACTTAGAGAATCCTAGAGAATCAAGTAAAAAAACTACTTGAGACAATAAATGTATTTGTCAAAGTTGCAGGATATAAAATAAACCCACATAAATCCTCAGCATTCCTCTACATCTCTAATGAAACTCAACAGCAAGAGATGGAAAGAGAAATCCAATTTAAAGTCAGTGTGGACATTATAAAATATTTAGGAATCCACTTGTCAAAACAAACCCAGATTCTATATGATCATAACTACAAAACACTTCACACAAATAAAATCAGATCCAAATAGTTGGAAAAATATCAATTGCTCCTGGCTGGGTTGAGCTAATATAATTAAAATGACAATTTTACCCAAACTAAACTATATATTTAGTGCCATACCAATCAATTTACCAAAAAACTACTTTTTGGAGTTAGACAAAATAATAACAAAATTTATTTGGAAAAACAAACGGTCTAGGATATCAAGGGCATTAATGAAAAGAAATGCTAGGGGAGGTGCACTAGCTATGCCAGATCTTAATCTGTATTATACAGCAGCAGTTATCAAAACTGCTTCCTACTGACAAAGGTGTAGAGTAGTGAATCAATGGAATAGATTAGGTGCAGGAGACCCAGCAGTTAATGAATATAGTAATCTATTGTTCGATAAAGACAAAGACCCCAGTTTTGGGGATAATAATGCACTATTTGACAAAAACTGCTGGGAAAACTGGAATACAGTATAGCAGAAATTGGGCATAGATCATTATCTAACACCATATACCCAAATCAAGTCTGAATCTGTGCATGACCTAGGTGTAAAGGATGATACTGCAAGCAATTTGGGAAAGCAAGGAATACTTTACCTGACAGAGTTGTGGAGAGGGAAGACTTTAGGACCAAACAAGAATTAGAGAGCATTTTCAAATGCAAAATGCATAATTTTGATGACATTAAATTGAAAAGCATCTGTACAAACAAAGCCAATGTAACCAAGATCAAGAGGGAGGTGGGAAATTGGGCAAGAATTTTTACAACTTGTGTCTCGGATAAAGGACTCATTTCTGAAATTTATAGAGAATTGAGCCATATCTATATGAATCCAAGTCATTCCCCAATTGATTAATGGTCAAAGGATATGAACAGGCAGTTTTCAGAGAAAGAAATTAAAGATATCTATAAGCATATGAAGAAATGCTCTAAATCACTATTGATTAGAGAAATGCAAATCAAAACAACTCTGAGGTACCACATCTCACCAGTCAGATGGGCCAAGATGAAAAAACAAGAAAGTGATAAATGCTAGAGAGGATGTGGGCAAATTGGAACACTAATACATTGCTGGTGGAGTTGTGAACTTATCCAACCATTCTGGAGAGCAATCTGGAATTATGCCCAAAGCGTTATAAATAATTTCATACCCTTTGACCCAGCAATACCACTTTTAGGGCTATATCCCAAATAGATCATAGAAGTGGGAGGAAGACCCATATATACAAAAAATATTTATAGCAGCCCTTTTTGTGTTTGCAAAAAATTGGAAACTAAAGGGGTGCCCATAAAGTGGGGAATGGCTAAACAAGTTGTGGGATAAAAATGTAATGGAATATTATTGTGCTATAAGAAATGAGGAGGTGACAGATTTCATAATTACCTGGAGAGACTTATACAAACTGATGCTGAGCGAGAAGAGTAGAATCAGAAGAAATTTGTATAAAATCACAGACATATCATATCTGTGATGACCAACTATGACAAACTGGACTCTTTTCAGCAATGCAGTGATATAAGTCAATCCTGAAAGACTCAAGAAAGAGAGAAATGGGCCATTCAGAGATATAACTAGAAAGAACTGAGCCTGAATCCTGATGGAAGCAAACTAAATGATCTTTTTCTTTTCATTGTTTGGTTTTATTTCTTCTTTACCATCTTTCATCTCACCTAGTACAATATGCCTTTGTAATTAGAATAATGTCTAATATGAATGTATTTGCAGATCCTATACTGGACTATATGCTGGCATTGTGGACGGGGGAAGGGAAGTAAAGGAATTTTGAAAATCAAGGAACTATGGAATTGAATCTTGTTAACTGAAACTAAACTAATAAATTAATTTTAAAAAATTGAATCTGATCCAATTCTGGAGTGACAGAATCCACTGGGAGATGGAGTATGGCAGAATCTAGCCCAGGGAAGTGCCCAGTGGTTCTGGGCAAGGGGAGTGTGCAGCATGTGTCTGTACAGCTCAGACTTGAGAACAGACAAGCAGACTACACCAGAGAGAGAAGAAGCCCCAGCTGGCCAACTTACCCATCCCAAGCATAATCATAGCCATCAAAACAGCATCTCACCAGGGGACAGGAGGAATCATTGGAGCCAGGTAAGAGAGGACTCAGGTCCCCCAGCAGAGACAGGAGCTTCTCCTGGGGTTATCAGCCCCCATCCAGGAAGTTTAGAAATTGCCTGCCTGTTTCTCCAGGGGCTAGAATGACAAAGTAAACTCTAGCTACTTTGGTTCCTCCTTCATGAAGTAGAAAACCCAAATATAAGTGTCCCACCCAGAGTGATATCCTAAAATAGTGGAAATAGCCTCAGGCTTGGGAGTCATTGATAAGTGGTGTAACTGAGGCAGCAAGGAGTCTGAAGCGAAGAGGGGGAGGGGTCCCAACAAGCCCCACCTTGCCTGACCAGCAAAAGCCTGCCTGAGCTGTAGCCCAGGGATACAGAGGAAGAAATCTGAAGTGGCCAGATCACCTCTCTTCCACATACTACTCTGTGTGCATCAGCATACCTTGCTGAGTCTCTTGCCTTAGCCTCAAACTTGACACCCAGAGGCCACAGCATTCAAAGTCAACAACCAGGCCCTTAGCTCACAGCCTGAGAAATTTAGAATCAGGAAATTACAATGGGAAGGAAGAAAGCTGAGAAGGAGAAGGGTAAGGCAAGAAAAACTATCTGAGGTCATTATGTAGGTCAAGAACTACCAAATACAGAGGACAACTTGGTCTCTTTACTCACATCAGAGACCACAGAAGGAAATATGAACTAGGCTCAAGCCCAAATAGTATTCTTGGAGGATCTTAAGAAAGATTTTTAAGACCAAATCAGGGAGGCAGTGAACAAATTGGAAAAAAAAAAGTTTCACTGAAGAAAACAAATCCTTAAAAAAGTAAAATTATTGAAGTAATTGGAGAAAATACCTCCCTAAAAAAGCATCTTCAAAACTAACCAAAGACTATAATTCACTAAAAATTAGAATCAGTCAAACTAAAACTCAGAACTCTATGATGCATGCAGAGTCAATCAAACAAAGCATGAAGATTGAAAAAAAATTGAAAGAAAGTGTCAAATATCTCACTGGAAAGTCAAATAACCTAGAGCATAGATCCAGGAGAGATAACTTAAGAATTATTGGTCTTCCAGAAAGCCATGATGATAAAAGCAGCCTGGAAAACATTCCTCCAAGATATTATCAAAGAAAACTGTCCAAATTCTTGGAATCAGAAGATAAAATAGTTATGGAAAAAATTCACCCAACTCCTCCTAAAAGAGATTACAAATTGAAAACTCCAAGAAATATAGTAGCCAAATTCCAGAATTACAAGCTTAAGGAAAACATCCTTCAAGCAGCTAAAAAGAAACAATTCAAATATTGTGTATCTACAGCCATGATCACACAAGACCTAGCAGCTTCTATATTAAAAGAGTAGACAGATTGGAATTTGATATTTTGTAGGGCAAGTGAGCTAAGACTAAAACCAAGGATTAACTATCTGGCAAAACTAAGCATAATCTTTCAGGCAAGGAGATGGTTATTTAATGAAATAAGGGACTTCCAGACTTTCCTGATGAAAAAGCCAGAGTTCAATGGAAAATTTGATTTCCAATTCCAAGACTCAAGAAAGACATAAAAAGGTAAACGAGGACAACACAGACTCACTCATACGTACATGCACACACACACACACACACACACACACTCATGCACACATGCACATAACTTACGTATGCAACATATGTGTGATGACAGACTGTGACAAACTGGACTCTTCTCAGCAGTACAGTGATATAAGTCAATCCCAAAAGACTCATGATGGAGAGAGATGTCTACGTCCACAGAAAGAACTAGAAAGAACTGAGTTTGAATCCTGATTGAAGCAAACTGCTTACTCATTTTCTTTTCATTGTTTGGTTTTATTTCCTATTTACCATTTTTCATTCCATCTAGTACAATACGCCTTTATAACCTGACTAATATCTAATGTGAAAGAATTTGCATATCCTATATTGGACTATATGCCATTGTGGAGTGTGAGGAGAGGTTGGAAAGGAAATTTGAAACTCAAGAACTGTGGAATTGAATCCTGAAAACCAAAACAAATTAATAAAAATATATTAAAAATATTTTTTTACCTCCGAATTTGGTAGTAGATATTGCTGACTTTCTTGATCCATGAGGTGAGACCAATTCTCTAAATAATTTATGTCAAGGGATGTGTTTCGATCACCCCATAGGCCATTAAGATGATTTCTAATTTGAATTAGGTTATATACTGATTCATTTTATGGTTTGTTTACCATGTAGATATAGATATATATATATATATATATATATATATATATATATATATATATATATATATATATATATATATATATATATATATACAATCACATACTTACCTTTGTCTAACTTCCATTAATTCAATCTCCTCAGCTATAGCAATTAAATCACCTCTAAGCATATTTTTTGCTTTATAAAAGCTCTTGTTTATTTCTGATTATAACAAAAATACTCATGAAACATTGACAGACAATTCATGTAAAAATTGAGCTTGCACTATCTGATTATGTACAGTGCTAATGGATACAGAAATAGCAACACTGCTTACTATAGTAGTAATTAACACAATTATCCCAACAACAATTCAGGATATACACCTCTTTTTTCCATTGTAATCCAATAATTGATTAATTGAATTATCAGCACAAGAGTGAAACCAATGCTCACTCTCTACAGGTATGATTAGCATACTAGGTCTTCTAATAACAAATAGCAATTTCCCTAAAGAAATATTATCAAGACATTCAAAAACCTTACATTTTGTACATGTGACATTGTAATGCTTATTAGTTGTAGCGATATTTGCATTGCTATGATTACCCCACATGAATGCATACCGCCCTCCTAAAACAAGCACATACAAAGCTATGGTCAGTCTTGCTCAAGTATGTCCCATTAGGAGCAAAAATAGCAAAAATGCTGTTATCAAGGCCCATGGCAAAGGGATTTATCATATTTCTGAGTTTCCTCTCTGTGAATGTCCAAACCAATTTTGTTTTGGATACCTACCATGCCTATGTTTGATGTTAGTGTCATTGTGCCGGGAAATGTAGGTTTGCTTTTCCACCTGATGGAAAACAGGTACCTCAGTCCTACAATTTAAAAATGGGATATCTGCTTGACCTGAAGATGAGTCCCACTCGTCTCAGTCTGGACACATATCTGGTGTTCATCCCACAGTCCTGAACAATTTGAAAAAGTCCCCAAAATCCCCATAGTATATGTTGTGATGTTCTCAAAGTGTACTAAATCCTTAACTCTGAAAATTCCTTTAGCATGGGTGTTCCCATTCAGCTTTCCTTTATTTCTCAGCTTTTGTATAGATATATAAGATAAACAGGACTGTCCACTAGGGCCTGTTGGAGTCTGCCCCAAGGATGATACTCATAATGATACTTAATTATTTGTACTAAACTACATGAGGAGATATTAAAAGTAGAAAAACACAAAGGTGGTTTGTCGACTAACCCAGTAAATTTAAAATCAAGCACTGGATGGGTCACATTTGTCTTACATATAACAAGATCTTTGGCAATAAGGACTGACCCGTTTCCTTCTAAAGTGATATCTGGAAGAAACTCTCCCTACCAAACCATCTCCACCCAAGGTGAATGATCTGGGACTGCCAAATATCTTGTAGAGGCAGCTATTAAAAGCTGAGCAAAGATAGTAGCGATCACCATCTGCTTTCCCTTATTTAGGCTCTGGTTCCTCCTCCACTGCTGACCTCCTCTAGTTCTGGTTCATGTGAGGCTGAATGTCCAGTCTCTACATTGTTGACACAGTCCTTGTTCTCCTTTCTGGTATCCAGACTTCCTTGTTTTTATCTGTGGAGATACACAAATAGCCTCTGGCTCAACTGTTACTCTGTTTGGGTCACACCTTTGTCCCTTATCTTTTTTCCACATCACTTATTCAGTAACTGCAGTTGCCTGTGGCTGAGATCTTTTAGAATTAAGAATTGTGTGTTCAGTAATACCCCAGAATTTTTCTGCTGATGTTTTATTTTCCTGATCTAATGTCAAATAATTTATTACATATAGTGACAACCCCAACATTTGTCTTGGGGTACCTATACTCCAAATTCCACCTTTTAATTTTTAGAGTGCAGTTTTAAGCATGAGGTTTTATCTTTCAACAATTGCCTGACCTGTGGGGTTGTAAGGAAGCCCAGTAACATGGTGAATACCCTGTTGAAGACAGAATTCAGCAAAGTTTTTGAAGTGTAAGTGGGGCCATTGTCAGTCTTTAATTGTTTTGGCACACCTGCAGCAGCAAAGCATGTAATAAGATGTTCTTGAACATGAGATGCTTTTTCCCCAGACATAGCATTTGCCAATGTAAACCCTGAATATGTGTCCTCAGTGACATGTATATATTTCAGTCTCCCAAAAACAGAACAATGAGTAACATCAGACTGCCAAATTTCATTGGGTAATAATCCATGAGGATTTACACCCTTGAGTATAGAGGGATTGCAAATAACACATGATGGACAGCTTTTAACTATTTGTCTAGCTTGTTCTCTAGTGATATCAAAGGTGCTAACAAACGTTCTAGCAGATTTATGAAATCTATGATGGAATTCCTTTGCTAATTCTAATGATCTCACAAGGATTTGATCAGCTATGTGATTACCTCCAAAAAGTGGTCCAGGAAGAACAGTATGAGATAGGAAATGCATAATGTAAAATGGATGTGATCTATTTTGTACAATATCTTGTAAATCACAGAACAATGTGTAAAACTGAATATTATTTCCATGTATATTGGATGTTTCTATATTTTGAGTTACTTGGGTTGCATATTGAGCATCTGCAATAATATTAATAGATGGAGGAAATAGAGTAAGAACAGATATTATAGCTGTGAGCTCTTTCTTTTGGGTGGAATCATAAGGAGTGGTGATCATTTTCATAACCTGTTTATCAGGACAGTATACAGAAGCCCTATTGTTTTTAGTGGCATCAGTGAATACATTAAATCCTAAAACAGGTTGATCCTTACATACCCTAGTGATTATGAACTCATTGTTTCTTAAGAATCTGAAAATGCCTTTTGGTGTATAATGTTGTATGGGGATAGCATATATTAACAACAATTGCCAAGTTTCTCAATTCTCAATCAATTGTTGTATTTGGTCATGAGTATAAGGAACTTTTATAACTTCAGGCAATTAACCACTTAGGCAAAAACATTTTCTGATCATTTTCTTTATGAGCTGACCCACCACGTGGGGGTATGTTTGTAAAGAATATTTTGGCTGATGTGAAATATAACACCATTCAATCACTAAATTATTTTGCATTAAGACACATGTAGGGCTGTATTTTGTGTTCAGTACAGTGAGTTGTATTCCTGGAGAGTGGTCTACCCTATATGTAATTGCAGGTATGATAGGTTCCTGAATGTAATTCAATGCATTCCTAGCTTCAGGTATAAGAATTCTAGGAGAGGGAGTAGTAACAGCATTTCTGCATAGCTCCACTCCCACCATTTCCAAATTTATGTAAGAGGGGAATCTGAACAACCCGTGGAGCTCCAGAGCCCACAAAATGACACAGAGAAGCTTCCCTCCCAATGAAGGCAGCCCAGCAGCACGGCAAGGAGCTGCCAGCACAGCACTGTGGGAGCCAAGCCCAGGCCTGAGGTTTTAGTCCCATGGTGGCCAGAACAGCAGCTGGGTAGAGGGAATCCAGAACACCAGCCGCTGTGGCATTTCCAGAATTTTCAACATATAGATGCCAAGGATAAAGTGAGAGGTCAGTGCCCTGTGGACTTTGGGAATGGTTGGGAGAGCAAGTCGGCTTCTTTCCCTGGGGTGGAGAAGCAGTTAACACACTTCAGCTCAGCCTCCTTGTTGCATCTTCAGCTCCTGGCCTGCCCACTGTAGGGGTATCCAGCCATCATTCTGGGGCGTAAGCACTCTTGCTCTAACCTTCCTGGATCTGGATTGCGATCTGGGGTGGAGGTCTTCGGGTGTGTGACCAGCTTGCCAGAGCATGTGGAGGCTTCAGAGAGGGTAACAACTAATACCTCCAGCAGCTAAGAAAACCCCAGCATTTGGGATGGAAGCCCCCCTGGCTGGTGGCAGAGTTCTACAGTGGCAACAAGCCCAAAATCAAGTAATTGAGTGGCAACATGCGTAGACAAAGGAAACAAAATAAACAGAAAAATTCAACATTAGATTCCTATTTGGGGGGCAAAGAGGATCAAAGCATGGAACAAGAGGATAACTGTGAGGTCAGAACTCCTGCATGGGAAGTCCTAATTGAAAATATGAACTGGTTACAGGCCATAGAATACCTAAAGATGCAGATAAGAGAAGGGGAAGAAAAATTGGGAAGAGAAATGAGAAAGATGCAAGAAAAGTATGAAATGAGAGTCAACAGCCTGACTGAGGAAAATAACACCTTAAAAATAGACTAAATCAAATGGCAAACGAGGCTCAAAAAGGCAATGAGGAGAGGAATGCCATAAAAAGCCAAATTTCCCAAATGGAAAAAGAATCTCAAAAGCTCACTGAGGAGAATCATTCCTTCAGAATTAGACTGGAGCAAATGTAAGCTAGTGACTTTATGAGAAATCAAGATGCTGTTAAGCATATTCAAACAAGTGAAAGAATAGAAGGCAATGTGAAATATCTCATTGGAAAAACCACTGACCTGGAAAATAGATCCAGGAGATATAACTTTAAATTTATTGGACTACCTGACAGCCATGATCAAAGAAATAACCTAGAAATCATCCTTCAGGAAATTCTCAAGGAAAACTGACCTGATGTTTTAGAACCAGAGGGGAAAATAGAGGTTGAAAGAATCCACCAAACACCTCCTGAAAAGGATTCCAAAATGAAAACTCCTGGGATATTATAGCCAGGTTCCAGAATTTACAGATCAAGGAGAAAATATAACCATCAGCCAGGAAGAAACAATTTGAATACTGTGGAAACAAAATCAGGATAGTGCAGGATATGTCAGCTTCTACACTGAGGGATTGAATGGCCTGGAATATGATATTCTAGAGGGCAAAAGAGCTGGGATTAAAACCAAGAATCATCTACCTAGCAAAACTGAGTATCATGTTTCAGGGGAAAATAAGGTCATTCATTGGAGTAGAGTTCTTTTAAGCATTCTTGATCAATAAACCAGAGTTGAATAGAAAATTTGACATTTAGATACAAGAAGCAAGTGCTGCTTCAGAAGATAAACAGGGAAAAGAAATAACAAGGAACTTATCAAAGTTGAACTATTTACATTCCTACATGGAAAAATGAAAACTGTAACTGATGAAACTTTTCTCAGTATGAAAATAGTTGAAGAAGGGTATATGGGCATATGAATGCATTTGTGAATAGGTATATATACAAGTATACATAGATAGAGATCTACTATGTTAATGTTTTGCATAGCTACACATGTAAAACACATACTGAATTGCTTATCTTCCTAGTAAGGGTGGGTGACAAGGGAGGAAGGGAATGAATTTGGAATTCAAAATTTCAAAATCCAATGTTTAAAAATATATAAATACTATTATGAGTATTACTTTTTGGGACATATGATATACAGGCATTAGGCACAGAGATTCACCTTACCCTACTGAAAAAGTTGAAGAGGGTATGGGAGAAGATATGGGAGACTGCAGATGGGATGAGGGAATATCCTGTGAGGTTGCTGTTTTGGGGTGGGAGGGGTAGGGAAAAATGGGGGAAAACTGTAACTCAAAATCTGGTGGAAATGAATGATATAAAGCAGAAGTTATATGTATATATAACTTCTGCTTTATATCATTATATATATATATTTTTTTCCTTTTTGGAGGGCATTTGGTGTTAAGTAACTTGCCTAAGGTCATACATCTAGGTTTTTTGTGTGTGCGTTAGGTGTCTGAGGCTGAATCCGAACTCAGGTTGTTCTGATTCCAGGGCTCACTGTACCAACTAGCCGCCCCTATAAAGCAGAAGTTAATAAAGCATTTGGAAAAAAAAAAAAAAAGAATTCTAGGTGAATTAAGGTTGGTATCACCTTCCGGTAATTGGTATAATGGTGTTAAATATTCATTTTAAATTACAAGACTAGATCTGATCCAATTTATATCCCCTATCCCCTATAGGCTTTTGCAAGTCATTTAATATTTTGATATTATGTTTTCTGATTTCTAATTTTTGCAGACCTAAAGTAGTATTCTGTACCTTATTACCTAAATACATAAAAGGGGCTATCTTCTGTGTCTTTTCAGGGGCTATATTAAGTCTCACAGAAGCAAAATTATTTGTAACCTCCTCTAATATTTTCTCTAGGGTAATCACATCTTGGTGTGCACATAGAACATCATCCATGTAATGAATTAAGTAAGCTGTGGAGTATTTGTTTCAAGTTGATTCTAAGGCCTTTGCCACAAACTTTTGACTTAATGGGGGACTGTTTTTGATCCCTTGGGTTAGTACCTTCCAACAGTATCATTTTAGGGGCTCTTGTAGATTTATGTAAGGTATGGAAAATGAAAATTTTTCTTGGTCCTGACATTAGAGAGGTATGCTATAGAAAGAATCTTTTATGTCTATCACCCATAAAGGACATTGTGATGGTACCATATAAGGAGATTGTAAACCAGGCTGTAATGCTCCCATATCCTTCATGACTTTATTTTCTTCTCACAAATCCATAAACATCCTCCATTTTCCTGAATTCTTTTTTCTGATTGCAAATTTGGAGAATTCCATGCACTATTTGTAATTTCAATATGACTTAACTTCCGTTGTTCTTGCACAATGTCTAATAGGGCAACAATTTTTTTCTGCACTTAGGGGCCACTGAGCTACCCATACTGGTTGTGTGGTAAGCCATTTGATAAGATCAGCTGTTGGCTGCCCATCAGTCAGGGCCCCTCCTGAAAATTTGTCATTATGGTGTCCTAAAGTTGTGATAAAATATCTCTGCCCCATAAAGCCATTGGCAAGAAAGCAAAACAATATGTCTGGAACTTTCCTGACATGCCCTCAAATTCCCAAGTAAGTTTTCTCACTCTTTTTAAAGGTTGACTAACTTCTCCTACTACTTTCATATTTATATCTGATTTTTGAACAGTCCACTTTGGGTCCCATTGTTCCTGATTGATATTGGTCAGATCTGCTCCTGTGTCTAAGAGACGCTGAATTCTCTTGCCATCCACATGTATATGAAGGGTGGGTCTTGAGGTCATAATGATTTAAGACAACATGACCTCTGGATTCTGTTTTTGAAATATCCATTTTTCCTGTTTTATTTGGACGACGTAACTGCTGGGATTCATAATTTTAATTTTAATCTTATTATAATCTTCCCAGCCTTTTTGTTCCACATATGTTGGAGTGAATTGTATTTCCATGTATTCTCCTTCTGAGGTTAAATAAAGTACCCCCAAGACAGGAGCAGGAGAACTCCTAAAAAGCACTTCTCCTTCCTGGCCTGCGTAAATGCATAAAATTTAACCTCAGGCTATAAGATAACAGCAGTTACTTCAGAGGTGGAGGGATCCAAATCAGCTTCCCCTCCTGTACTTTTAGAGTGAACTTTGGACACCCTGCTGTTTTTTGTGTGCCCCAGACTTGGCCCTTGAGGCTGTTCCCCGAATTTCTAAATCTACATTCTGAAGCCCATAAAAGCCCTTATGACATTTCAGGCATTTTGATTTTGGTCATAATTCACTATTACTGCTGCCCACTTGAAATTCCCTTTTGAAATATCCCACTTTGCCACATTTATAACAATTCTTATTTTGCCTATTTGTGGCTACTTGTGCTTCTGCTATAATTTGTACTTGAAAGACCCATAGAATTTACCTCCATAGATTTTCTAATTAATTGATCCAAGGAGTCCTCAGCAGGAAGTTCCAAAAAAGCTTTCTTATGATCTAAATTGCAATTCCCTCTAGCTATTTGTCTTACAAATTCTTCCAATCCTACTGTACTTCCTAAGGTATGCTCAGCTGCTTGTTGAATTTTTGCCACAAAATCAGGAAATGATTTCTCAGGTCCCTGCATGATATCTGTGAATTTTTTTTTTTCCTGCTTGACCAGAACTGGTTATCTCTTTCCATGCTTGTATGGCAAAGTCTTGAATAGTACTATATACTGCCACTGAATAGTCCATTTCTGTGTTGGGCAGCATATTAAAACCATCACCCAAAAGCATGTAAATACTGGGTGCGTTAGGTCCTTCTGCCAAAATAAGATCATTTAGCTTGTTATGACATTTTTCCTTATAATTGGCTTCCTACTGTAAGTAGTCCCCTGGGGTTAGGCATATTTTAGCTGTTTGCCTCCAATCATATAGTGTCAAATATGTGGCTGCTAAATTTTCCAGTAATGACACTTTATGAGAAGCTGTTGCCCTGTACTCCTATACAAGCCTTTTTTACCTCCTTAAGATCTTTTATATTCAATTTTTGCCATGTTCTATTGCCTTGGGCGTCTATTATAACACCCTATGCCAACAAATTACAGCCTTTAAATCCCATTTCTCTTAATGTCTGTCCTTCCTCTTTCATGAGTTTTTAAAAAAGGCATATTTAATTCTGAAAATATGGTGGGACTGCCACTAGGCTTCCTAGACTTTTCTGTTCCCCATGCGGTATTATAGGGTAGACTTGGACTGAGGTTAAGAAGTTTAGTATTTTCTAGGTGTTTTTTTTTTCCCCCCAAATTCAGGAGGTGTGGTCTCTTCCTGATCACTGCCTTCATTCTCACCCATAACATTCAATATATCTTTAAGACTTGTTTTATGTGCTAGGCATACTTTAATGACATTATAAATTGCAAATATGGAACCAGACTCACTATCCTGTCCATTCTCCTTAAAGTAATTATCTAAGGTCTCTCCCACTGCTTCCCAATCATGTCCTTTGATCTAAGAGACACTAGGGAACCATGGGGCTGCCTGATAAATAATTTTTAATTTTTTTAAAGTATCTATTGCTTGACTGAAATCGCTTTCATACACACTACAAGTTGTAATATTCTCAGATCTTTTCCTTCATTTTTTAAACCCTTCACTAAGCTTCCTCCCATACTACGTGTCTGTGAACTCTGATTATGAAAAATTGAGCATGCCGATGAACACCCTTCTAGAGCCTTTCCCTTACCTTGAGAGAAATCCGTTGTCCCTCAGATTTCATGCAAACCCCCTTCCTGCCGGCAAATCCTGGGGTTCTGAAACTAGAGGTTCAATCAGCAGTCTTGATGCCCCACATTATGCATGCCACTTACTGCTGCCAGCTGAGTTGGTGGGCTAGCAAGCAGTGAGAATAATGAGGTGGGGATGTAATCAATAGTCTCCTTATTACAGGACGATTTCATACAGAACCAAATATGCAAGGAGCTCACAAAGTTTTTTATGCCTCCCAAGAGAATGTAAACACCCCAAAAGAATGTAGACAATGTAGGAAGATCCTGCATCAAAGGAATACAGATAATATAGGAGACTCCCATAATCCATTTATTATTTACCCTTGATTAAGATTAATTATTTATTAGGGTATTATTCTCAGACCATATCTGGAGGCATAAAAAAAAAAAAAGTTTACATACCCTCTTGCTTAACTGCCCTGTAACATTTTCAGGTAGCTGTATAGGACAGGTGAGCAAGGTCAAGGGACCCCAAAATTAACCCTTCAGAATACATCCTCTTGCTTGTCTGCCCTGGAGCCTTTCAGAAAATAACATAGGGAAGGGGAACATTTCATTTGAAACCGAGAAACTTTTGAAAGTTTGCTTCAGAAATCAACCAGCACAGCTCTCTGGGAACTGAACCCAGCCACATGGGAGCCAGGGGTTTTAGTCCCAGGGCAGGCTTGACTAACCACCAGGTAGAAGGACTCCAGATAACCAGCAGATTTGGCAGTTTCAAGAATTTTCAACACAGAGATGCTAAGGACAAAGAGAGAGGTCAGTGCAGTCTGGACTTTTGGATCCAGTAGTTGGGAGTGCAGTCAGCATTTTCCCCCAGGGCAAGAAGCCTCTGAGGAGCTGTGGCTGTGCAGCTGCTGCAACCCAGCAGCTTCAGTTCCTGGCCTACAGAGAGTAGGGGGACCAAGAGACCAGTCTGAGGGGTAATTGTTCTTGCTTTAAGCTGCTTGGATCTGGATTGTGGTCTAGAGTGGAGGTCCTAGGATGTGCAACCAGCTTGCCAGAATATGTGGAGGCTTCAGAGAGGGCACCCAACTAATAACTCCAACAGCTAAGAAAACCCCAGCATTTGCGATGAAGCTACCCTGAATGGTGGCAGAGTACTACTCTGGCAAAAAAGCCCAGGGGTCAAGTGATTGAGTGCTCTCATGAGCCGGCAAAGAAAGCAAAATAAACAGATTCACCCAACTTTACACTCCTATTTTGTGGACAAAAATGATCAAAGTATGGAGCAGAAGAGAGACAGTAAAATCAGAACTCCTGCACCAAAAGCTTCAAAGAAAAATACAACCTGGTTATATGCCATAGAGGATGTTAAGAAGCAAATAAGAGAAGTGGAGGAAAAATTGGGAAGAGGAATGAGAATAATTCAAGAAAATTATGAAATCAGAGTCAACAGCCCGACAGAGGAAAATAAAAGCTTAAAAAATAGACTAACTCAAATGGCAAAAGAGCTTAAAAAAGTCAATGAGGAGAAGAATGCCTTAAAAAGCCAAATTTACAAGATGTAAAAAGAATATCAAAAACTCACTGAGGAGAACCACTCCTTCAAAATTAGACTGGAGCACATGGAAGCTAGTGACTTTATGAGAAATCAAGATGCTATTAAACAGATCCAAAGAAATGAAAGAATAGAAGGCAATATGAAATATCTCATTGGAAAAAATAATTAGCTGGAAAATAGATCCAGGAGAGATAATTTCAAAATTATCAGATCACCTGAAAACCATGATCAAAGAAAGAACCTAGAAATCATCCTCCAAGAAATTCTCAACGAAAACTGCCATGATGTTTTAGAAACATGGCAAAATAGAGGTTGAAAGAATCCACCAGTCAACTCCTGAAAAAGATCACAAAAGGAAAATTCTTAGGAATATCATAGCCAGTTTCTGAAATTCCCTGGTCAAGGAGAGAATATTACAAGCAGCAAGGAAGAAACAATTTGAATATTGTGGAAATACAATCAGGATAAAACAGGATTTGGTAGGTTCTGCACTGAGGGATTGAAGGTCATGGAAATGTGATATTCTGCAGGTCAAAGGAGCTGGGATTAAAACCAAGAGTCACGGGGCGGCTAGGTGGCGCAGTGAATAGAGCGCCGGCCCTGGAATCAGAAGGACCTGAGTTCGGAGGCGGCCTCCGACACTTAATCCGCACAAACAAAAACCTAGCCGTGTGACTTTGGGCAAGTTACTTAACCCCAATTGCCCTAAAGGGGCGGCTAGGTGGCGCAGTGAGTAAGAGCGTCGGCCTCGGAGTTTGGATGACCCGAGATCAGATCCGGCCGTGTAACCTTGAGCAAGTTACTTAACCCCAATTGCTTTAAAAAAAAAAAAAAAACCAAGAGTCACTTACCCAGCAAAACTGAGTACCACCCTTTTCAGGGGAAAATATGTTCATTCAGTCAATTAGAGGACTTTCACATATTCTTGTTGAAAAAGAACAGAGTTGAATAGAAAAATTTGACATTCAGATACAAGAAAAAAGAGAAGCATGAAAAGGTAAACAGGGAAAAGAAATCATAACGAACTTGTAAAGTTGATCTTCTTACATTCCTACACAGAAAAATGATAATTTTAACTGAAGAAACTTTTCTCTGGATGAAAATATAGGAAGGGAATAGAAACACACACACACACACACACACACACACACAAACACACACATATATTTCATATGTCTATATAATAGAATATGTGGGTCTATGAATACATATGTGAATGTGTGTAGATGTTTATAGGTATACATAGATAGAGGGCACAGGACAAATTTAATAGGAAGGGATGATACTTAAAATGTGAAAATAAGAGGTGAGAGAGGAATATCATGTGAGGAAATTGGGAAAGACAGTGTGGGATATACTATCTCATAAAGAAGAGGCAAGGGAAAATGGTTACCACAGAGGGGAAGAACAAGAAGGCCAAAGGGAATGGGTCAACCTTATTTTAATTGAGTTTTGATCAGAGAGGTAATGACATGCATACTGAATAGGATATCTCACCTTACAGGATAGTATAGGGGAAGGAGATGAGAGGGAGGATGATGACAGGGAGGGTAGGCAGGGGGGTGGAAGTTTGAAGCACCCATTTTTGGAAAGGTACAGGATCAAAGTAGAGAATAGAACAAGTGGCAGGTGTGATAGGAAGGAGGGAAATATAGTCTGTCTTTTATAATAAATCTATTATGGTAACGTTTTGCATAGGTACACAACCTATACTGAATTGCTTATCTTCCCAGTAAGGGTGGGTGACAAGGGATGAAGGGAACGAGTCTGGAATTAAAAGTTTTTAAATCCTGTGTGTGTGTGTGTGTGTGTGTGTGTGTGTGTGTGTATACATACTATTATTAATACTATTTTACATGTAATTGGGAAATAAGTCATATAGACACTGGGGGCATAGACATCCACTGTGCCCTATTGGAAAGTCAGAGGGGTTATGGGAGAAGATATGGGAGAGAGCAGATTGGAGGTGGGGATGTCCTGCAGGACTTCTATTTTGGGGTGTTTGGTAGGGGAAAAAGGAAAACATTTATAACTCAAAATCTGGCAGAAATGTTGTAGCAGTAAGCACCCCAGCATCCCCAGAGTGGTTGCCCACCCAGGTTCTTAGATCTGCTTTTCAAAAGGAAAGCAACTCAAAATGGGTTTACAAGCTAACTTTAATCAAACAAACATATATTACCTAGTTCAGGGGGAAAAGGTCAGCACCCCGAACTTCAGAGTATACGGACAGATCAAACAGACAGGCTTCCAAACTGTCCAACCATTATATCAATACCAAATCACAGTGACCAGAGAAGGAAGCATCAACATCTGGCTTTTCAAAGCCGGGGGGCTCTCAACAACGGCTTCCCAGAGTCTCATCTGGTCAAATCACACAACACTTCTCAAAGTGAGCCCCAAAGCAAAGCCTTTCATCAGGGTTTATATAGTCTTCTCCTGGCTCAGAGAATGTAACCACCCTCTTGACCCACTTTCCAATCACACAGCATCAAGGTGTGGTCAACCCTGAAAACCAAGCCTCCTACTACAGGCTCCATGTGACCACGTTTAGCCTATTAGGAGGAAGAGAACATTTTCGAATCAATGAAGGTTTTCAGAGTCTCTTAAAGCCAAACAAAGTTTCTTAAGCCAATCAAAGGGCCTAGGGGCAGGGAAGATCTTCAAATTTGCATTTCCATTACAAATGTATGAAGTAATACAAAAGTTACTAAAGCATTTGAAAACAAAAAAGAAAATTTGAGATAAGAATTACACAGGCCAACAGAGAAAACTTTTGGGGTTTGGTTAGTAATGGGGGAAAGGGAATATTGCTTCCATAAGTTCTGTTCTTTCTGCTTATGCCACAAATATTCAACTTCAAAACTATGCATTCTATTCTAGGCCTTCATTGCCTTATACTTGGATAATTATAATAGTCTCTTTAAATTATTTTCAATTAACTCATTTTTTTGTATTTTCTCTTCCTCCTCTCCCCTATTACAAATGAAAAACAAAACAAAACAAAACCTTCTAAACATGTATAATCAAACAAAGCAAATTATATCGCTGGCAAGTTGCAATCTCAATAGAACATGCCCTTAAGGAGGTGGGCAGGTTGTTTAATTGAGACATTTGGAATGAATGGTCATTGATTTGGTTGGAGTTCTGCTCCCTTGTACCTTTTCTCTTTCTATCAATCAGAGCCCAATGAAAGATTATTAGCTATGTTAGATTGTATTTTTCTTAAATAATAGTATTTATATATATTTGAAACACTTAATTTTAAGAACTCGAATTTCAGATCCATTCCCTTCCTCCCTTGTCACCCATTCCCTCTGGGAAGATAAGTAATTCAGTATATGTTGTACATGCCTAGCTATGCAAAACATTACCATAGTAGATATCTTGTACAAGGCTGTACATACTTTCCTCCCACTCATCCCACCCCCCACCTGGTCCATTCCCTACTTGATCCTGTCCCTCTCCTATAGTGGGTACTTAGAACTTCCCCTCGCCCCAATAATGCCCTGCCATCCATCATCCTTCTTCTCACACCCCTTCCCCCTATTCTGCTGCAGGTTGAGGTACCCCATTTAGTATGTATGTCATTCTCTCCCTGAACCAAATTCAATGAGAATGTGGTTTTGCCTTTTTGCCTTCCTGTTCTTCCCCTCCCTTGCAGCCACTTCCCCTTGCTTCTTCTACATGAGATAGTTTACACTACCCTGTCTCTCCCCATCTCATCTTACCACTTTCCTCTCTCACATCATAATTTCACCCCTTGGATATCCTCCCTTCCCAACAAATTCAACCTATGCCCTCTCTCCATGTATAACTGTAAACATATATACACACATTCACATATTTATTCATATGACCATACACCCTTCTTCCATTATTTTCATAGTGAGAAAGATTTCATCAGTCACTGTTATTGTTTTTCCATATAGGAATGTAAATAGTTCAACTTTGATAAGTTCCTTTTGATTTCTTTTCCCTGATTACCTTCTCAGACATCTCTTGCTTCTTGCATCTGGTGGTCAAATTTCTATTCAACTCTGGTTTTTTCCACAAGAATGCTTGAAAGTCCTCTATTCCACTGAATGACCATATTTTCCCCTGAAATAAAATACTCAGTTTTTCTGTGTAGGTGACCCTTGGGTTCAGCCCCAACTCTTTTTCCCTCTGGAATATCATATTCCATGCCCTTCAATCCCTCAGAGTAGAAGCTGCCAGGTCCTGTGCTATTCTGATTGTGTTTCCACAATATTGAAATTGTTTCTTCCTGGCTGCTTGTAGTATTTTCTCCTTGATCTGGGGATTCTGGATCCTGGCTATAATATTCCTGGGAGTTTTCTTTTTGGGATCTTTTTCAGGAGGTGTTTGGTGGATTCTTTCAACCTCTATTTTGCCCTCTGGATCTTAAATATCAGGGCAATTTTCCTTGAGAATTTCTTGAAGGGTGATTTCTAGGTTCTTTCTTTGATCATGGCTTTCAGGTAGTTAGCTTTAAAGAATGGAACATTGAACGTAATATTGGACATTCAGTCATAAAGATATCTTCCTGAGATTTTTTTTCCCAAATGCTTTATTAACTTCTGGTTTATATCATTCATTTCCATCAGACTGAGTTACAATTTCCCCCCATGTTCCCCCTACCCACCACCCCAGAATAATAGTCATACAGGATATCCCCTCAACCAATCTGCTCTCTCCCATCTCTTCTCCCATCCTGCCCTTCAACTTTTCCAGTAGTGGAGGTGAATCCCCAAGCCCCATTGCCTGCATATCTTAGCTACCAATTATATGCAAAATAATATTAATCATAGTATTTATATTTTTAATTGATTTTAAAAGGAAGATAAACAACTCAGTATATGCTGTACATGGGCACCTATGCAAAACATTACCATAGTAGTTATATTGTAAAAGACTGACTATATTTCCCTTCCTTCTATCTCACCTTCCTCAAGGTCCACTTCCCAACTTTATCCTATCCCTTTTCAAAAGTAGGTGCTTCCAACTTCCCTCTTGCCCAGCCCACCCTAGCCTTCACCAAATTCCAACATCCTCCTCCCCCCATGCTCCTGTAGGGTGGGACACCCTATTTAGTATGAATATCACTCTCTCCCTGATCCAACCAAATTCAATGAGAATAAGGTTTTGCATTTTTGCCTTCATTTTCCTCCCCTCCCCTGCAACCACCTTCCCCTGCCTCCTCCACATGAGACAATTCACCCCATTGTCTCTCCCCATTCACCCTCACCACATTATTCTCTCACCTCTTAACATAACTTCCTATTAAATTCGACCTGTGCCCTCAATCTATGTATACATGCAAACATGTATACACACATTCACATATATATTCATATGAACATATACCCTTCTTTAACTATTTTCATACTGAGAAAAGTTTCATCAGTTACTCTTTTTCCCTGTAGGAATGTAAATAGTTCAACTTTGATATGTTCATAGTGATTTCTTTTCCCTGTTTACCTTCTCAAGCATCTCTTGCTTCTTATATCTGAATGTCAAATCTTCTATTCAGCTCTGGTTTTTTTCCTCAAGAATGCTGGAAGGTCCTCTATTCCACTGAATGACCAAATTTCCCCCTGAAATATAATATTCAGTTTTTCTGGGTAGGTGATTCTTGTTTTTTATTTTTATTTATTTATTTATTTATTTATTTTTATTTTTTAGAGCAATTGGGGTTAAGTAACTTGGTCAAGGTTACATGGCTAGTCATTATTTATGTGTGGGTGCTCATTTTCTGAGGCCGGATTTTATCTCAGGTCATCCCAACTCCGAGGCCAGCACTCTTACTCACTGTGCCACCTAGTCTCCCCTGATTCTTGGTTTTAATCCCAGGTCCTTTGCCCTCAAGAATATCATATTCCAAGCCCTTCAATCCCCCAGTGTAGACACTGCCAGATCTTGTGCTATCCGATTGTGTTTCCACAATATTGAAATTGTTTCTTCTTGGCTGCTTGTAATATTTTCTCCTTGCTCTGGGAATTCTGGAACCTGGCTACAATATTCTTATGAATTTTCTTTTCAGGATCATTTTCAGGAGGTGATCTGTGGATTCTTTCAACCTCTATTTTCCCCTCTGGTTCTAAAACATCAGGGCAATTTTCCTTGAGAATTTTTTGAAGGATGTTTTCTAGATTCTTTCTTGGATCATGATTTTCAGGTAGTCCAATGATTTTTAGATTGTCTCCCCTTGATCTACTTTCCAGGTCAGTCGTTTTTCTCATGAGATATTTCACATTTCCTTCTATTCTTTCATTTGTTTGGATCTGCTTAATAGCATCTTGATTTCTCATAAAGTCACTAGGTTCCATTTGCTCTAGTCTAATTCTGAAGAAATGGTTCTCCTCAGTGAGCTTTTGAGATTCTCTTTCAATCTGGTAAATTTGGATTTTTAATGTATTCTTCTCCTTTTGAGCCTCTTTAGCCATTTTAGTTAGTCTATTTTTTAAGATGTTATTTTCCTCAGTCAGGCTATTGAATGTCATTTCATACTTTTCTTGCATCTTTCTCATTACTGTTTCCAAATTTTCCCGCACTCCTCTTCTCTGATTCTTAAGGTCCTCTATGGCCTGTAGCCAGCTCATATTTTCATTTGGGGCTTTTGGTGCAGGAGTTCTGATCTCACAGTCCTCCTCCTGTTACATGCTTTGATCCTCTTTGCCCCCCAAATAGGAGTATAATGTTGCATTTTTCTGTTTGTTTTGTTTCCTTTGCCTAGGCATGTTGCCGCTCAATTACTTGACTTTTGGGCTTGTTGTTACAGTAGGAGTTTCCACCAGCCAGCTGAACTTCTGTCCCAAATTTTGTGGTTTTCTCAACTTCTGGAGGTATTAGTTGGGTGGCCTCTGTGAAGCCTCTTCATGCTCTGGCAAGCTGGTCACATACCCCAGACCTTCACCCCAGACTGCAATCCAGATACAAGAAGGGTAAAGCAAGAGCGATTATCCCCCAGACTGATCACCGGATCCCCCTACAGTTCGTAGGCCAAGAACTGAAGCTGCAACTTGGCAAAGTGGCGCAAGCTGTGCCAGCTCCCATGTGACTTCTCACCCCCAGGGAAGAAGCTTACACATTCTCCCAACCAGTCCCAAATTTATAGGGCACTAACCTCTCGCTTTGTGCTAGGCATGTATGTGTTGACAATTCTGTCAAAGCCACAGCTGCTGGTGTTCTGGGGTCCTTCCAGCCGGCTGCTGGTCTGGCCACCCTAGGGCTAAAACAGGGACTCATGTGGGACGGGGCTTGGCTCCCAGAGCTCTGCTCCCTGCCAGGCTGCCAGGCATTCCTCAGCAGGAGGTTAGCTTACCTGTGTCATTTTGTGGGTTCTGGAGCTCCTGAGGTCATTCATAGTCTTCCCTTTTACATAATTTTGAAGTCATGTGGGCTGGAGCTCTGTGGAAGTGCTGCTTCTACCATGCCATCTTGACTCTGCCTCCCACCCCCTTCCTGAATTTTAATATACTTTCAGCCACTTACTGGTTATTTGACTTACCAGCTACATGGCAAGTTACTTAACCCTTTTTTGCCTCACTTCCACATGTGATGATCTGGGGACAGAAATGGCAATGCCCTCCAATGTATTTCCCACCTCCCCAAAAAATACATAGAAAAAGGTGTAACAATGAGCTGGATTTAATTGAAAACGACTGAACAATTTTATTTATTTATCTAAATTTTATTTTAAATTATTGAATTTTAGTTTAAATATATGATCTTTTTAATTTTATTTTATTTTCAAATTGATTTTCAGTCTATCTTCATTAGTTAGGACTTGCTTTGCTTAGGATTCATTTCTCCCTGAATATACGCTTCCTCTTATTTCTTCTTTTTTCCCTTTCTCATTAAGTTAAATGTTTTTTTTTTTCATACTCAACTGTGTACATGTGCATTCTTCCCTCCTGTGAATAGTTCAGATGAGAATGGTGTTCAAATGTTTACCAATTTCCTCTTCCTTTGCTCCTTCCTCGGAAAGGCTTTTTACTTGCACAGCAATTATGTGAGATAATTTCCCCATCAGTCATTTTGTCTCTCACCCCTTCAAAATATTCCTCTTTACCTTCAGTTACATTTTTGAGGATCATATTAGCATAGTAAAATGACCTCAAGTGCTCTAATTAGTTATATTACCTCTATGGCATTTTGTAGGGTTCTAAGGGGACACACATATCACCTCTTCATACTAAAATCTAAACAGATTAGCCTTTTTTTAGTTTCTTGTGATTGCTCACTCATATTTCCTTTTTAATGTTTCTCTTGATTCATTTTTATTTCAATGTTTTTACAAAGTACCTGTCTTTTCTTCAGAAATGCTTGGACCTCTCTATTTTCTTGAAAGTATCCATTTTCTTTCTCTGTATGTGCCTGGTGAGTTGTGTGTGAACTTGACTAGAAGATCTCAATAGATTTTTTTTTCTTTTAGGAGGGCAGTTGGGGTTAAGTAACTTGCCCAAGGTCACATGGCCACAATTCGTTTATTTATTTATTTATTTATTTTTGTGTTTGTGTGCATTAAGTGCCTGAGGTTGGATCCAAACTCAGGTCCTTCTGATTCTGGGGCCAAAGCTCTACTTACTGTGCCACCTAGCCACCCCAATTTTTTATGACTACTTTAAGTATTTCTTTTTTGACTTGGAAGTTTGAGATTTTGGCTGTAAACTTCCTGAGAATTTTTTGGGGGTACGTTCGGATTTATTTCAGGAGTTGGCCAATGAATTCTTTCTATTTCTATTTTAACCAGTGATCTGGGGAAGAGATCTGGGTACTTTTATTTCATGATATTTAAAAATATGAAATCTAGGATCCTTCTCTGTTCGTTTTTCCAATATTCCAATAATGTTAGTTGTTCTCAATAAATAAGGATATTTTTATTCTTAAAACACTTTCTACTAAGTTCTAAGTTTTCTTCCAGTTTTGATGTTTGAATTCATAGGTTCATTATATTGATACATTAATTCATCTATTTAAAAAAATCCTGCTTTCAGAATTATGGTTTGTTAGGATTAAACCATAAAATCTTCTGTCATGTGCTTATAAGAAAGATGTGACAGTTATGCAGTCCACTGTATTGACATCTTTTGATCCTCAGTTTTAGAAATTAGAAATAAGAAAGGTCATATTTGAAATATAGATATATCCCAAAGAGATGAAAAGTTGTATTTCTATTATGTTTGTGTATGTCTGTGTAAATAGGAATGAATATTATATTAATATAGATTATTTAAATATTTATATTCTGTAAACATGTATAAGAACATATATAAATAGGTATATACTTACCCACATACATGTCTCACAGAATCAGTCAACTAAAAAATAACTAAACCTATTTTAATATATCATATCACAACATAAAATATGGTATAATATTACATAATATAATACAATAAGCCATGTTATGCCATGCCATGTCATGTTACACCATGTCATGGCATGTCATGTCATATAATATAATGTAATATGATATAATATAATATAGTATGATATAATATGATATGACATGACATAACATAACATAACATAATATAACATAACATATCATAACTGTGAGTATAAAGAAAGGCTTCATCTAAAAGATGACACTTGAGTTGAACCTTGAAAGAATCTGAGGTGTCTAAATTGTAGAAAATAGGAAATGCACTCCATTTTGGGACACATCCTTCACAAGATAAAAAGCATAGGGACTGGAGATGGAGCTTTGAACTGGTAACCGCGTTTGTTCCAGTAGATAGTGGTCCCTCTCTCAGAGCTTATGGCCAAAACCACACTATCTCTGTGGGATAAGACATGACTTTTAAAGAGGCCTCTTTAAAAGTGATACTTGTCTTTTTAAAGATGGATTCCAAGGTATGCTTTCTAAAAGACTCCCCTTTGCTCCATTATATTTATGTTTGAGATAAGATGCAAGAAGTTATGGTGCAGAAAGAGAAAAATAAGAGCTCAGGGCTCTAGACATTAAAACAATTAAAAGACTGAAGTTCTAGAAAGACAACAGTGATAAAGATGCTTGGGTCAATCAGCCTGGGCAGTATTTCCTGAAAGGTGTTTCGACAAGGCATCATCAGGATGCTCTTAATAATGACATTGCCTATTACAACATTGTCAAGTACAAGGAAATCCCACAATTTTTCTTTGCTGCTTTTATTGGCTCATCCTTGCTCCTGGGCCCTATATACATACTAGGGATATGAATAGACCCATCTATTTGAGGTATTATTTTTAATGAATTGGGCTTCAAATGTTCACTGCACTCACACTGCCTAGAGCATTATTTTGATGAATATACCCTAAACTTTTAAAAAATGAAGCAATGGTAGCAAATATCATATTCTTTAAACAAAATCAAATTCAGTAGTTCAATTTAAATCTTGGCAAGGATTCAGGCACATTAAAAGAAAATTGAATCAGTTTTTGAAAGTTGAGCTCTCATATTTTTGCTTTTATTTTTGAAAGGATGCTAAAGCCTTTAGCTTGGTAAATCTGTACCCTAGAGACAGAGGTTCTGGGAGTGGCAATCTCATTTCTGACCCCAAACATCTTAATTAATATAAAGGGCTTTTGTGGTGATGAAGAAGCAGAGGACATTAGAGTATTAAAAAAGAAATCTTTAAAATAATACAAAAAATAAAGACAAAGAACTATATTAAGGTCAAGAAATAGACCTAGAATAAGTCAGCAAATATTCTCACACCCTTCTTGTGTGTGTGTGTGTGTGTGTGTTTATGTGTGTGTGTGTATTTATGTTTGCGTGTGTGTGTTTGATAATATGCTAGGGAATATCTCTTTCATGGTTTCTTCATCTATAGGATATTGTTTTGTGGACAGAATATTAATTAATTAACATTAATGAGAGGAAACAAAAATATGATGCTGGACAGATTTGTTGTTTGGCCTTTTTCCCCATTAAACATGATAGCAAAAGAGAATACAGATGCATTTGAGATTATATATTACTCTTTAAATATTCTATTAACTTTTTCTTCTCCTTTTGCCATATTTAAAACTGGAAGGGGTCTAAGAGGTCATCTAATCCCAATTCCCATTTTTTTAAACAAATGCTTTATTAACTTCTGTTTTACATCATTCATTTCTGCCAGATTTTGAGTTACAATCATTTCCGCCCCTGTTTTTCCCCTACCCACCCTCCCAGAATAGCAGTCCCACAAGATATCCCTTCCTCCAATCTGCTCTCTCCCATACCTTCTCCCATACCACCTTCTACTTTTCCATTAGAGCAAGGTGAATCCCTGTGCCCCAATGCCTACACATCTTATCTCCCAATTACAAGCAAAAGTGTATTAATAATAGCATTTATATATATTTGAAATATTTAATTTTAAGACCTCGAATTTCAGATCCATTTCCTTCCTCCCTTGTCACACATTCCCTCTGGGAAGATAAGTGATTCAGTATATGTTGTACATGTCTAGCTATGCAAAACATTATCATAGTGGATATATTGTACAGGGCTGCTTATAATTCCCTCCCACTCATCCCATTCCGCACCTGGTCCATTCCCTACATAATCCTGTCCCTCTTCTATAGTGGGTGCTTCTAACCTCCCCTCACCCCAAGAATGCCATCCCATCCATCATCTTTCCTCTCATCCCCCTTCCCCCTATTCTGCTATAGGTTGAGATATCCCATTTAGTTTGTATGTCATTCTGTCCCTGATGCAAATTCAATGAGAATGTGGTTTTGCCTTTTTGCCTTCCTATTCTCCCCCACCCTTGCAACCACTTCCCCTTGCTTCTTCTACATGAGATACTTTACACTACCCTGTCTCTCCTCATCTCCTCTTGCCACTTTCCTCTCTCATCTCATAATTTCACCCATTGAGTATCCTCCCTTCCCAACAAATTCAACCTATGCCCTCTATCCATATATAACTGTAGCCATATAAACACATTTGCATATGTATTCATATGACCACACCCCTTTCTTCCATTATTTTCATAGTGAGAAAAATATCATCAGTCAGTTATTGTTTTTCCATATAGGAATGTAAATAGTTCAACTTTGATAAGTTCCTTTTGATTTCTTTTCACTGATTAGCTTCTCAGGCATCTCTTGCTTCTTGTGTCTGGATGTCAAATTTTCTATTCAATTCTGGTTTTTTTCCTCAAGAATGCTTGAAAGTCTTCTATTCCACTGAATGACCATATTTTCCCCTGAAACAAAATACTCAGTTTTGCTGGGTAGGTGACCCTTGAGTTCTTTCACAGCTCTTTTGCCCCCTGGAATATCATATTTCATGCCCTTTGATCCCTCAGTGTAAAAGCTGCCAGGTCCTGTGCTATTCTGATTGTGTTTCCACAATATTGAAATTGTTTCTTCCTGGCTTCTTGTAGTATTTTCTCCTTGATCTGGGGATTCTGGATCCTGGCTATAATATTCCTGGGAGTTTTCTTTTTGGGATCTTTTTCAGGAGGTGATTGGTGGATTCTTTCAACCTCTATTTTGCCCTCTGGATCTAAAACATCAGGGCAATTTTCCTTGAGAATTTCTTGAAGGGTGATTTCTAGGTTCTTTCTTTGATCATGGCTTTCAGGTAGTCCAATAATTTTTAAATTGTCTCTCCTGGATCTATTTTCCAGGTCAGTGGTTTTTCCCATGAGATACTTCACATTGCCTTCTAATCTTTCGTTTGTTTGGATCTGCTTAACAGCATCTTGATTTCTCATAAAGTCACTAGCTTCCATTTGCTCCAGTCTAACTCTGAAGGAATGAATCTCCTCAGTGAACTTTTGAGATTCTTTTTCCATCTGGCAAATTTGACTTTTTAAGTCATTCCTCTCCTCATTGCCCTTTTGGGCCTCCTTTGCCATTTGAGTCAGTCTATTTTTAAGGTGTTGTTTTCCTCAGTCAGTCTGTTGACCCTCATTTCATACTTTTCCTGCATCCTTCTCATTTCCCTTTCCAATTTTTCCTCCACTTCTCTTATTTGATTTTTAAAGTCCTTCTTGAGGTCCTCTATGGCCTGCAACCCACTCATGTTTTCCCCTGGGGCATTTGGAGCAGGGCTTCTGACCTCACAGTCCTTTTCCTGCTCTATGCTCCCAAAATAGGAGTCTAAGTTTGCATTTTTCTGTTTAATTTGCCTTGGCATGTTGCCACATAATCACTTGACTTTTGGGCTTGGTGCCACAGTAAGGCCTGGTGCCAGACATGTACTTTCACCCCAAACATGTGAGGGGGCCAGCTTCTTTTTCTGGCAAGCTGTAAACCCACCCACGACCTCCACCCCAGATCACAATCCAGATCCAGGGAGGTTAAAGCAAGAGAGATTACCCCCCAAGACTGATCGCTGGATCTCCCTACAGTTTGCAGGCCAGGAGCTGGAGCTGCCTCTGAAAACTACAAAATGGCATGTCTCCTCAGCTGCTTCTAGCCCCCAGGGGAGGAAGCCGACACATTCCCCCAATACTGGTCCCAAAATCCATAGGGCACTAACCTCTTACTTTGTCCTAGGCATGTCTATGTTGATAATTCTGGAGTCGCCACAACTGCTGGTGTTCTGGGGTCTCTCCCGCTGGCCACTGGCCCTGCTGCCCTGGGGCTAAAACCTCAGCTCATCGGGACCTGGGCTTCGCTCAGCTTGGCTCCCCGCGCTCTGCGTGCTGGACGCTGCCAGCTCCCAGAGCGCTGTGCTGGTCCTTCCTGCAGGGCTGCTGGGCTGTCCTTGGTGGGAGGTTAGCTTCTCTGTGTTGTTCTGTGGGTGCTTGGGTTCCAGAAGTTGTTCAGAGTCCCTTTTACATAGTTTGGGGGGAATCTGGGGGCAGAGTGGTTTGGATGAGCTGTTTCTACTCTGCCATCTTTGCTCTGCTCCCCAATTCCCATTTTTTACACATGAGGAGCCTATCACTCAGTGGGGGGGGAGGTGTGAAGGACCCTTGGAGGTCAGTCTAATCACCTCATTTCACAAATAAGAGACCTTAGGCCAAAAGAAGAGATGAGAAAAAAGAGATTACCTAGCTCAGGTATTAATGTTCTAGGTATGGAAACTGAGGCTCAAATATGGGGAAAAATCTTTGTAATTCCATAGTCCAATTGATTAATGTATAGATCAGGAAACTGAATCCAAGGGTATATAAGGGATATCCCCACATGCACACAGTCAGGTGGTGATAGAAGTGGGACTTTAATTTAGATCTTCTGATTTGAATCTGTCATCCTTTACGTTAGGCCATAAAGTGAAGGGTACCACATCCCCTGCCATCAATTACACTTATTAAAGGGGAGTTTCACAAAGGAAACAGTCAAAGAATGATATAGTTGTGGCTGACTTATTTTGACATGTGGTAACATGAAAAATAAAATTACATGTTTTAGCAATTTGCAGTAGCAGGAGGAGCAGGAACTAAGAAATTTACTGCCAAGGACTCAGAAGAGTTTCAATGACCAAGGCAAAGTGGGGCCAGTCATTACAGTCATTACAAGGCTCAGTACACTTCAAGTTAGTGGAGAAATGAGCATTAACCATGTTTTTTTTTTTTGGAAACTATACTTGAATTTGCCCCATAAAAGTTGTTCCTATTTTCCTCCCCTGGGTGTTAATGGTTTGTATCTTCATCATTTTCACAACTGGAATATTGTCTCTTCTTATTGACTTTGGGCTTGACTTTTTATACATGTAGAAAACAAATTCATGGTCTTCAACTAATTTTATGGTCACAAGCCAGGGAATTGTTCCCGACCCAAAAAAATGACAAGATTTAATTTTTGACTTGACACTTGGAAGAGCATTTCTATTAAGTAAGTGGAAATGGCTAATAGGGATATGTACATTGCAATCTGGCCTTTATGTTGTTTACACAAGAATATAAGAGTACCAGGCAATGAGTAGGTAAACATACTGCTTTGTGATACTCTTAGCAAATAGTTATAATGGCCAAATTTCAAATAGAATTTACTTTCTGCCATTTACTCTAATAAAAACTCTATAATTATTATCCCATTTGATCCTCAAAATATCCCTGTGAAATAGCTGTCATTATTATTCCCATTTTATAGATGAGGAAATTGAGGCAAGCAGAGATAAAGTTTCTGCTTAGGATTTGTTGAATTTGAAATTTGTATCCCCACAAGACCTCTTCTATTCCATTCATATTCACCATTCATCCATCAATCCATTTCCTTGAGAAACTGATAACTTCAGTCCTAGATGACTTCAAAACATCTACTTCTTCTCCCCCATTTCAGTGCATCCCCCATACCCTTGTGCAAAACACATTTTTGATCATTCCATTTCCCTAGTAAAGAAGTTACAGCAGCTCCCTTGGGTCATATTATAGAATGGCAAGTCAGTTAATATTTAGGTTAAATATCCTAGACATCAGAATGTCTAGAGGCTTAGGGAGAGAAAAGTTCCAAAAACCCCCGTAAAATGGTATAATTTGCAAGAGTGAACAATGCAAAGGGACTCTGTATCTTCCATTCCCCTCCCCTTGACATGAGAAATTGTCTTGGGAACTTCAGCAAATTAGGTAATTCGAACTCCTCATCACAATCCTAGCAGTGTCTGGAAAAGCAGTGACTGTTGGTATTGATGAAACTGCAATCTGAATATAAATTAGATACACTAAGGAAAAGATGTTTTTGAATTCTACCAATAACTTAGAAAAATATATCATGTTTAAAGAACAAATTGAGGAAAAGAAAATAAAATATTTTACAAAAGTGAAAATTTATTTCTTTGTCACATATGATCTACAATTGACCTCACTTTCCCTTGGACTCTTTATGTATTTATAGAAGAGTGTACCGTGTAGGGAAAATTTATTTTGGTCCAACTGTTTTTCCTAAATCACCTTAGTATCCGAATCGAAAAGCTAAATAATTATTACTGATGCATTACTATATGCAAATATTCATGTTTATAAATACACTGATGGGGGCTCATTAAGTACAGCACAGGGAAGATGTCCAGTCCCTCAGAGTTCCTGAGAACCCTGAAAAGGAAAATAAAAATGGTCCTTAGGCGATCTTATCTCATATTGCGAGTAGACATTTGGAAGAGTAAGATCATGCTACATACATTGTAAGTCATTGTGGCAATGTGAGTTATTATTACACAAAGTGTTCATTTTTACTTCAACAAATATTAAGTACAATATTTATAATTTTACACTTGACACTAATGATATAAAGAAGAAAAACTTTGAGGGCCTTACTATCAATGGTTTTACAATCTACTAATACATATTTACTTTACAATGTGATCATAGATATGCACTATAGAATTTTGAAAACTTATTCTTGATTGAAATACATTAAAATACAATAAAAACAAAGGAAAAACAATAAATGGAAATAGGAAAGTGGAACAAAAAGGAACTGAAATAGGAGTTAGTAATAACAATAATAACAATAACAGCTGCTATGTTATCAAGTTTAAGAAAAGACAGACCATCAAGAAGAAATAGAGTTAAAGTGAAAGATTGCTTTATAATGATTTTTTTTCCTGTGAGTTTTGAGTTAGAGTTTCCAGTTTTGTTAAGATACAATTTTTCTTAGCTAATAAGCTAAGCTTATGTCACATTACATTTTCAGGCCTTACCAATCAGTAAGTTATTCAGTTGCCCTGTTTCTATGGTCTCCAAACTTTCAGAAACCATTATATAATCAACATTTAGATCATAATTTCCAGAAGGAGACATTGCTATCAACCTTGTCATAGGACCATTAAGACTTTTGAATATTTCTCTTTGTCTTCAGCTGAACTTTCTTTTATGCTTATCTTAATTATAACATGAACATCTTGAAATTGTAGAGTTTCTTTTCTGTTTCCCAACATTGAACACATTGTAAGAACTTAATTAGTACTCTTTCTTCTTTTCTTCCCCCCTTTCTTTCTCCTTTCAATCCTTTCCTCCCTTATTTCCTCCTTCCCTCTCTCTCTAACTCCTTTCAATCATCCTTTGCACCTTTATTTCCTTCCTCCTCTCCTTCTATAAATGCCATTGAATTTGTCAAAATGATTATCCTCCAGATGGAGGCTATGAAGTTACTAAGATCTAAGAGTGGAGTCAAAATGGTTTGCGTTGTTGATATCTCTATAAACTTAATCAGATAAGTCAACCGAGAAGCATCAAAGAGATGCCATAAACATGTGAATTTGTTTGTACAAATGGGGGGGGGGGGTTTGATGGCAGTTAAAGACTAGGTCATTGTTACTAGAAATTATAGAAGAGTTTCCCCCAAGGAGCATGAATTAATGATGAATGTAGACTGAGAAAGAAAATAGATGAGACAGTGTAAGGCAATATTGCCAACTGTAGAAATTTATTCCCTATCAAATACCTAATAAGAAGTGACTTTGTAGCTAAAAATGTGTGTGAGAGATGAGCTATTTTTCATGGAATAACAAATGAAAAATCCACTTTTTACAAATATTAACCTCAAGTAAACCTGTAGGCCTAGGGCCAAAATGACAGAATAGAGGCAGGAACTTAGCTGTACTCTAGCAAATCTATTTGAAAATAACTTTAAATAATACTTCAATTTGAATTCTGGAGTGGCAGAATGAACATAGGATTGTGGTAAAGCAATTCCCAGTCCAAGAAAACTTAGGAATTTGCTGGAGAAGGCATGTCACATCAGGGTGGTAGATGAGCCCAGAATATCATGCTTGCTATAGCAGTAGGCTGTGGCAGTAGCTGCATTAGTGGCAGAAACAGTTATTAGAACTCTCAGCCCACAGACAATAAGGGAGTCAAACAACTTGTCAGAAAGAGATTACAGGCATTTCAGAAAGTGAAACCAAGATGGAAGAGCAAAGGTAGGAAATTAGTTGACATCTTATGAATTCTTCTGTAAACAACTTTAAAATAATCACTCAAAATGATTCCTGGAGCAACAAAATAAAACAAAACAAACAAAAATAAGGATAAAGCAATATTCCAGCCCATGATAACTTAGAAGGTTGGGAGGAAAGGTCCATATCACTGGGATAAAAGGGAAACACTATCCAGTATACACTAGTGCCTTAGTAGCCAGTAGCAAGGTCTCAGGCCCCTGTCCAAGGCAATAAGTAGCAGACATGCCCAATGTAAACCAGGAACAGACCCTGGGGACAACTGAATCTGCTGAAGTTATTTCTGGAGTTCTCATACCACAGATAGTAAGGTGGTCAGGCAGATGGTCTTAAGGAGATTATAGGAGAGTCTTAGCTGGCACTAGGCATGAGACTCTAATGTTTGCCTGTATGGAAATCCACACTGCAGTTCCAGTTGAAAAAGGTCACTATTACACTAGAACTCTGAGACACAGAACAGAGAACCTAGTGACAGGTTCAGAGCACAAAACAGTGCTTTTGGTCACTCACAGGCCAGAGTATATGCCAAGAGCCGAAGAAGGAAAAAAAATTCATGCATCCTTTAATCACACCACCTCAAAACACTGAAAACTTACTGACAATCCCCCAACAAGCCCTGAAAGCAAGAGAACAAAAACCTGAAACTTGGGATGGTGCCCTTTCCACCCAAGAAGTTAAGCTCAACTTTAAAATAAAGTAAAACAAAATTTAAAGAATCAATGAATGGGTAAGAAAAGCAGTGTTGGTTTTATCTAAAAAGATGACAGAATATTATCTGTTTGAATCCAAGCACACTTTTTAACATAATAAAAAGTCTAATCCTCAACCACTGATGTTCCAGAGGCCAAAGTTGATCAATTCTATCGCAACTTAAAACTTCTTTTAGAAATAACATAAATATAAAATGTCACATTCATTCATGGAACTGAAATGTTTAAGTAGGAAATCAAAAGTCCATTGGAATAATAGGCAAGTTTTATTTGGAGTACAACATCAAGCAGGCTAGACACTAATAGAGTTCTTTCAAGATAGCAAATACTCTTTTTCAAAAACACAAAAGATCACTTTATATATGAGCATAACAGGATGGTGAATGTAGGGATCAGATTAATTTTATACTTTGCAATAAAGGTGTAGAAGCTCTATATAGACAGGTAATACATGAATTGTTGGTCACTATGGCTCAAATCATGATCTTCACATTGAAAATTTCTGACTTGATATTTTCAAATTATTGTAAACAATATGACAGGTAAACTGTTCCTTGCTCTCCCAGATTGCTTACAGTGTCAGCCTTTATACCTAGATTGTGCATCCATTTATATTTTATTTTCGTATACAGTGTAAAATATTGGTCTATTCCTAATTTCTACCATACTATACTCCAGTTTTTCCAGCAGTTTTTATCAAATAGAAAGATCTTATCCACAAAGCTGAGGTCTTTAAGTTTATCAAACAGTAGATTACTATCTTCATTGACTGCTTTGTTTATTGTACCTAATCTATTCCACTGATTCACTACTCAATTCCTCAGCTGGTACCAAGTAGTTTTGATGATTGCTGCTTTATAATATAGTTTAAGATTTGGCATGGCTAGTGCACCTTCTTTTGTATTTCTTTTTATCAATTCTCTTGGTATTCTGGACCTTTTGTTTTTCCAGATGAATTTTGTCACTATTGTTTTCTAGCTCTATAAAATTACTTTAGGTTGTTTGATTGGTAGGATATTGAAGAAGTAAATTAATTAAGTTTGAATTGTCATTTTTATTATATTAGCTTGGACTACTGATGAACAACTGTTTTTTTTGTTTGTTTTGTTTTGTTATTGTTTTTGTTTTTTTTTTTGTTATTTAGATCTGAATTCATTCCTATAGAAAAGTGTTTTGTGATTGTGTTCATACAGTTCCTGGGTTTATTTTGGCAGGTAGATTCCCAAATATATATATATATATACACACACACACACACACATATATATTTATATATTTATATATATATATATACATATATACATATATGTATATATATATATTTGCTTTTTGGAGGGCAATTGGGATTAAGTAACTTGCCCAAGGTCACACGGCTAGGTTTTTGTTTGTGTGTGCATTAAGTGTCTGAGGTTGGATCTGAACTCAGGTCCTTCTGACTCCAGGGCCAATGCTCTACTCACTGCGCCACCTCCCTGCCCCCCAAATATATTTTCAATATCTATAGTAACTTTAAATGGATTTTTCTTTCTATCTCTTGCTATTGGGTTTTGTTAGTAATATGCAGAAATGCTGATGATTTATGTTGGTTTATTTTGTATACTTCAAATTTGATAAAGCTGTTTATTATTTCAAGTAGTATTTTTTTTTGTTTCTCTAAGATCCTTTAACCATATCATTATATCATCTACGAAGAGTGATAACTTTGTTTCTTCTTTTTCTATTCTAATTCTGTCAATTTATTTTTGTTATTTTATTGCTATATTAACATTTCTAGTGCCACATTGAATAACAGTGGCGGTAATGGACATCTTCTTCTCACCCCCAATCTTGTTGGAAATGCTTCTAGCTTATCCGCATTACATATAATGCTTGCTAATGGTTTTAAGTAGATGCTACTTATCATTTTAAGGAATATTACATGTATTACTATGATCTCTAGTGTTTTTAATAGGAATTGCTATTGTATTTTGTTAAAAGCTGTTCTGCCAGTTATTGAGAAAATCATATGGTTTCTGGTAGTATTATTGTTTATATGGTCAATTATGCTGATAGTTCTCCTAATATTGAACCAGCTCTGCATTCCTGGTATAAATCCTACCTATTAGAGAGTGGACTAGAGACCAGACAACATCGAAGCCAGAGGGAGCCTTGGGGAACAGATTCACCCAACAGAAGGGCAATTTGCAGACCTCTCACCAAAGGCCAGGGTATCTAGTGTATCTGGGTAAGAGAAAGTGTAGGGCCTTCTGAAGCAGCAATTACTCCTGGAGCTATCAAATTAAAAATCACCTACCTGAAATTCTGGGAGCCAAGAGTAAACCCTACCTGCTCTAATACCCCTACCTGATGCTGAAAACCCAGGGATTATTGCCCCAGTCTAAAATACTGACATAGTGAAACCAATGGCAGGCTTGGGAGTCCTACAGGAAGGGTGTGACTGATTTTGTGCTGAGCCTGAAATGAAGGGCTGAGGCAGTCCGACAAACAGCATCTCAGCTAACCATTAGGAGATCCTGAAAATGCAGAGGTTGGAACCAGAAAACACTAATACCATAAGCCCAGGTTTTCCTTAGTATAGCCAGGGTAATCTGCAGACACCAGGGAAGCTGGCCACCAGCTCCTGAGCCTGCTCTAGTCCAGGGGCACAAAGCCAGAAACCTGAATTGCCAGACCACACCCCCCCACATAACTTATTCTGAGCCTCAGGGTAACACAGGGGAAACACTGAAAATCCTGGCCTTGGCTTCAGTCTAGACACCCAGAGGCTACAGCTCACAAAGTCAATAGCCATGCCCCTAGCTGCCAGCTTGAAAAGCCTAGGCCAGAGCCCACTATACCCCAGAAGCAGAAATCCACATTAAAAGTCAGGAAATATGCAATTATAATAGACAAGAGGGAATCTGGGAAAATAAAAACAAAAATTATTTGATCTTATTATAGTGAGTAAGAACAACCAAATTTGGAGGACAACACTGACTCTAGACTCATATATGAGACCAAAGAAGGGAACATAAACTGGTCTCAAGGGCAAAAAAACATAGTTTGAAGAGGTTGAGAAAGATTTTAAAAGCCAAATTAGAGAGAGGTAGAAGATAAATTGATCAATTCTTTTAAAATTAAAATTGTCAAAATCGGCAAAAACATCTCACTGAAGAAAACAAATCCTTAAAAAGCAAAATTTGTGAATTGGGAAGGTAGGTTCAAAATTAAACTGGAGAAAGTAAATCCCTAAAAATGACATCTGAACATATGGAAGAGGAGCTTCAGAAACTAGCCAAAGAAAATGATTTGCTAAAAATTAGAATCAGCCTGACTCTATGATGCATCAAGAATCAATCAACCAAAACCAAAAGATTGAAAAATTAGAAGAATATGAAAAATATCTCAGTAAAAAAATTGACCTGGAGAACAGATGCAGGAGAGATAATCTAAGAATTATAAATTTTTTTTCTTTTTTTTTAAACAAATGTTTTATTAACTTCTGTTTTACATCATTCATTTCTGCCAGATTTTGAGTTACAATCATTTTCCCCCCATTATTCCCCTACCCAACCTCCCAGAATAGCAGTCCCACAAGATATCGCTTCCTCCAATCTGCTCTCTCCCATACCTCCCCATCGACTTTTCCATTAGAGGAAGATGAATCTTTGTGTCCCAATGCCTGCACATCTTATCTCCCAATTATAGGCAAAAGAGTATTAATAATAGTATTTATATATATTTGAAACATCTAATGTTATGACCTCGAATTTCAGATCCATTTCCTTCCTCCCTTATCACCCTTTCCTTCTTGGGAGATAAGTAATTCAGTATATGTTGTACATGTCTAGCTATGCAAAACATTATCATGGTAGATATATTGTACAAGGCTGCTTATAATTCCCTCCCACTCATCCCACCCCCCACCTGGTCCATTCCCTACATGATCTTGTCCCTCTTCTATAGTGGGTACTTCCAACCTCCCCTCACCCCAAGGATGCCCTCCCATCCATCATCCCTCCTCTCACCCCCTTTCCCCCTATCCTGCTGCAGGTTGAGATATCCCATTTAGTATGTATGTCATTTTTTCCCTGAACCAAATTCAATGTGAATGTGGTTTTGCCTTTTTAGCCTTCCTTATTCTCCCCCTCCTTTGCAACCACTTCCCCTACATGAGATAGTTTACCCTATCATGTCTCTCCCCATATCCTCTTGCCACTTTCCTCTTACCTCATAATTTCATCCCTTGAGTATTCTCCCTTCCCAACAAATTCAACCTATGCCCTCTATCCATATATAACTGTAACCATATACACACACATTCACATGTGTATTCATATGACCACACCCCCTTCTTCCATTATTTTCATAGTGAGAGAGATATCATCAGTCACAGATATTACTTTTCCATATAGGAATGTAAATAGTTCAACTTTGATAAGTTCCTTTTGATTTCTTTTCCCTGATTACCATCTCAGGCATCTCTTGCTTCTTGTGTCTGGATGTCAAATTTTCTATTCAATTCTGGTTTTTTCCTCAAGAATGCTTGAAAGTCCTCTATTCCACTGAATGACCATATTTTCCTCTGAAACAAAATACTCAGTTTTGCTGGGTAGGTGACCCTTGGGTTCATTCCCAGTTCTTTTGCCCTCTGGAATATCATATTCCATGCCCTTCGATCCCTCAGTGTAGAAGCTGCCAGGTCCTGGGCTATTCTGATTGTGTTTCCACAATATTGAAATTGTTTCTTCCTGGCTGCTTGTAGTATTTTCTCCTTGATCTGGGGATTCTGGAACCTGGCTATAATATTTCTGGGAGTTTTCTTTTGGGATCTTTTTCAGGAGGTGATCGGTGGATTCTTTCAACCTCTATTTTGCCCTCTGGATCTAAAACATCAGGGCAGTTTTCCTTGAGAATTTCTTGAAGGGTGATTTCTAGGTTCTTTCTTTGATCATGGCTTTCAGGTAGTCCAATAATTTTTAAATTGTCTCTCCTGGATCTATTCTCCAGGTCAGTGGTTTTTCCCATGAGATATTTCACATTGCCTTCTAATCTTTCGTTTGTTTGGATCTGCTTAACAGCATCTTGATTTCTCATAAAGTCACTAGCTTCCATTTGCTCCAGTCTAACTCTGAAGGAATGAATCTCCTCAGTGAACTTTTGAGATTCTTTTTCCATCTGGCAAATTCGACTTTTTAAGGCATTCTTCTCCTCATTGCCCTTTTGGGCCTCCTTTGCCATTTGAGCTAGTCTATTTTTTAAGGTGTTGTTTTCCTCAGTCAGGCTGTTGACCCTCATTTCATACTTTTCCTGCATCCTTCTCATTTCTGTTTCTAATTTTTCCTCCACTTCTCTTATTTGATTTTTAAAGTCCTTCTTAAGGTCCTCTATGGCCTGCAACCCGCTCATGTTTTCCCCTGGGGCTTTTGGAGCAGGACTTCTCACCTCACAGTCCTTTTCCCGCTCTATGCCCCCAAAATAGGAGTCTAGGGTTGCATTTTTCTGTTTCCTTTGCCTTGGCATGTTGCCACTTAATTGCTTGACTTTTGGGCTTGTTGCCACACTATGGCTTTAAGGCCAGATAGAGGAATTTTCGTCCCGAACGTGTGGGGGGCAACTTCCGTTTCTGGCAAGCTGTAAACCCACCCACATCTTCCACCCTAGATCACAATCCAGATCCAGGGAGGTTAAAGCAAGAGCGATTACCCCCCAAGACTGATCGCTGGATCTCCCCACGATTTGTAGGCTGGGAGCCCGAGCTGCCTCTGAAAACTACAAAATGGCGTGTCTCCTCAGCAGCTTCTAGCCCCCAGGGGAGAGAGCTGACGCATTCCCCAAATACAGGTCCCAAAGTCCATAGGACACTAACCTCTTACTTTGTCCTAGGCATGTCTATGTTGATAATTCTGGAGTCGCCACAGCTCCTGGTGTTCTGGGGTTCCTCCAGCTGGCTGCCGGCCCTGCCGCCCTGGGGCTAAAACCTCGGCTCACACGGACCTGGGCTGGGCTCGGCTCCTGCGCTCTGCGCTCTGCACGCTGCGAGCTCGCAGACCACTGTGCTGGTCCTTCCTGCAGGGCTGCTGGGCTGTCCTCAGCGGGAAGTTAGCTTCTCTGTGTCGTTCTGTGGGTGCTGGGGCTCCAGAAGTTGTTCAGAGTCCTTTTTTACATAATTTGTGGGGAATCTGGGGGCAGAGAGGCTTGGACGAGCTGTTTCTACTCCGCCATCTTGGCTCCGCCCCTTAATCTAAGAATTATAGGTCTACAACAAAACCATTATAAAAAAAAAAAAAAAGCCTGGACAACATCCTCTGAGAAATTTGTAAAGGAAATTGTCCTGGAGATGGACCAAGATGGTGGAAAGGCAGCAGTAAGCTCCTTTGTGAATACTCTCAGTAAAACATAAAAAAGTGAATCTGAACACATTCTGGAGTGATAGAATCCACTGGGGGATGGAGCATGGCAGAATCTAGCCCAAGAAAGTGACCAGTGGTCCAGACAGGGGGAGCTTGGAGGATGTGGGGTCTGTACTGCTCAGAAGGGATATCAGACAAGCAGACTATACCAGAGAGAGAAGGAGCCCCAGCCGGCCAACTTACCCATACCAAGGATAAATAGTAACATTCTCACCCGCATCTCACTAGGGGACAGGAGGGATCATTGGAGACATGTAAGAGAGGGCTTGGAGACAGCAGCTTATCCTGACGATCTCAGACTTCAGCCTGTAAGTTTAGAAATCACCTGCCTATTTTTCCAGGGGCTAGAATGACAAAGTAAACTCTAGCTGCTCTGGTTCCTCCTTCATGAAGCAGAAAATCCAAAGATAAGTTTCCCACCCAGAGTGATATCCTAAGATAGTGGAAATAGCCTCAGGCTTGGGAGTCATCGAGAAGGGGTGTAACTGAGGCAGCAAGGAGTCTGAAGAGAAGAGGGGGAGGGGTCCCAACAAGCCCCACCTCACCTGACCAGCAAAAGTCTTCCCCAGCTGTAGCCCAGGGTTACAGAGGAAGAAATCTGAAGTGGCCAGACCACCTCTCTTCCACATACTACTCTGTGTGCATCAGCATACCTTGCTGAGTTTCCTGCCTTAGCCTCAAACTTGACACCCAGAGGCTACAACCTTCAATGTCAAAGAGCAGGTCCTTATCTCACTGACTGGAATATTTAGGAATAAGAAATCACAATGGGAAGAAAGGAAGCTGAGAAGGAGAAGGGAAAGGCACGAAAATCTGCCCGAGCTTATTATGTAGGTCAAGAAAAACCAAATACAGAGGACACCTTGGACTCTATACTCACAGCTGAGACCACAGAAGGAAATATGAACTGGTCTCAAGCTCAAATAGCAATATTAAAAAGTAAAATCAGTGAAGTAATTGGAGAAAATTCTTCACTAAAAAAGCATCTACAAAACTAATGAAAGACTAGAATTCGCTAAAAATTAGAATCACTCAAATTGAAACTCAGAACTCTATGATGCACCCAGAGTGAATCAAACAAAATATGAAGATTGAAATATTGGAAGAAAGGGTAAAATATCTCACTGGAAAAAATGACCTAGAGAACAGATCCAGGAGAGATAACTTAAGAATTATTGGTCTACCAGAAAGCCATGATGAACAAAACAGCCTGGACAACAACCTCCAAGGGATTGTCAAAGAAAACGGTACTGAAGTACTGGAATCAGAAGATAAAATAGTTATCAAAAGAATTCATTGGACTCCTCCTGAAAGAGATCACAAATTGAAAACTCCAAGAAATATAGTAGCCAAATTCCAGAATTCCAATACTAAGGAATACATACTGCAAGTAGCCAAAAAGAAATTATTCAAATATAGCAGATCCACAGTCAGGACCAGAGCAGACCTAGCAGCTTATACATTGGAAGGGACTGGAATTTGATATTTCATAGGCAAGAGAACTAGGACAACAACCAATGATTAACTACCTGGCAAAACTGAGCATAATCTTTCAGGCAAGGGGATGGTCATTTAATGAAAGGAGGGACTTCCAGACTTTCCTGATGAAAAAGCCAGAGCTCAATGGAAAATTTGTTCTCCTATTCCAAGACACAAGAAAGACATAAAAAGGTAAACAAAGAAAGAAAAACAAGACTCACACATACATACATGCACACACACACACACATGCAAACATGCACATAACTTGGAATGCAAGAAGAGCAAAATGTTCACATCCTTATATGATTAGCTGATACCTGTCAACATTGAAATTTATATGATTGTCATGACCTATACAAACGTTATACATAGATAGAGGGTGTGGGTATGAATGAATTAACCTGAAGATTAAAAACAAAACAAAACAAAAACAAAATGAAACAACAAAAAAACAACCTTATTAAGGGGATCAAAGGGATTGTAATGGGATAAAAGGAAAGATGAGATAGTAAAAGGTAAAATATGTCATTTGTAGAGGGCATAAAAACACAGCAGAGGAGATGGGAAAGAAAGAGGGAGAGGAACATCATTTAAATAATATTCCCACTAGTTCTTGTTCAAAGAGGAATCAACATAATCAGTTAAGATTAAGATTCTAATGTGAATAGACACATAAAATCTTTAAATAGAAGAAAAGGAGGGAGGTAGAGGAGCACTGTTTGAAATTTACTCTCCTTTGTTTGGTGTCAAATGGGGAGTAACATACTCTGATGAATATAAATATGTATTTTGTCCTATAGGCAGTAGGAGGGCAGGGTAAAAGAAGGGGAGTAAAGGGGGGATTATAGGGAAGGGAAATAATACTAAGAGGAGAGGGTAGGTAAAGAAGGGGGGGTCACTGCTTGGGAACAATGAGGTTGGGGGTGGTCAAAAGGGAAAAGGAGGGGAAGGGAGAAGAAATAAACCAAAACATAAGCAAAGAAGTGAATAGGATGGAGGGGAAGAGACAGATAGTCATCATTAATATGAATGTGAATGGGATGAACTCTCCCATAAAAAAGAGAGGGATAGCAGAATGGATTAAAACCCATAATCCTACAATATGCTGTCTACAAGAAACAAAGGGATACCTACAGGGTAAAGGTAAAAGGCTAGAGTAGAATTTATTATGCCTCAGTTAAAGTTAAAAAAAAAAAAAAAAGCAGGGGTAGCAATCCTTATCTCAGATAAAGCAAAAATAGATCTAATTAAGAGATATAAGGAAGGAAACTATATCCTGCTAAAAGGCACCATAGAGAATGAAGCAATATCATTATTTAACATATATGCACCAAGTGGTAAAGCATCCAGATTCCTAGAGGAGAAGGTAAAGGAATTAGAGGAAGAAATAGATAGCAAAACTATACTACTGAGGGACCTAAATCTCCCCCTCTCTGAACTTTATAAATCTAACCTCAAAATAAATAAGAAAAAAAGTTAAGGAGGTGAATACAATTTTAGAGAGACTAGATTTGCTAGATCTAGTCATAGTATCATTCTCAGGTCATAATGCAATAAAAATTACATGCAAGAAAGTGCCATGGAATATATAGAATAAAAACTAATTGGCAATTAAGCAATTTAATCCTCAAGAATGAGTGGTTCAAACAAGAAATTATAGAAATAATCAGTAATTTCACTCAAGAGAATGATAATAATGAGACAACATACCAAAATTTGTGGGATGTATTAAAGGCAGTTCTTAGGGGAAGTTTTATATCCCTGAGTGCATACAGGAATAAATTAGAGAAAAGGGAGGTAATTGAATTGGGCATGCAATTGAAGAAGCTACAAAAAGAACAAATTGAAAATCCCCAATTTTGTACTAATTTAGAAATATTGAAAGACAAATGAGAGATTTAAAAAATCGAAATCAAGAAAACTATTGAATTAATAAATAAAACGAGCTGGTTTCATTAAAAAACCAATAAAATTGATAGACCCTTAGTCAATATAATAAAAATTAAAGAAGAAAACCAAATTATGTGTATCAAAAATGAAAAGGGTGAATCTACCTCCAATGAAGAGGAAATCAAAACAATAATTAGGAATTATTTTTATCAATTGTATGCACATATATTTGACAATCTTAGTGAAATGAATGAATATTTACAAAAATACACTTTGCAAAGATTAACTGAAGAGGAAGTAAATTACTTAACCCCATCTCAGAAAAATAAATCAAACAAGCCACCAGTGAACTCCCTAGGAAAAAAAATACCTAGGGCCAGATGGGTTTACTAGTGAATTCTATCAAATATTTAAAGAACAGTTGATTCCAATACTCTACATCTATTTGGAAAATAAGTGAAGGGGGGCTGCTAGGTGGTGCAGTGAGTAGAGTGCTGGCCCTGGAGTCAGAAGTACCTGAGTTCTGTTTCAGTCTCAGACACTTAAACACACACACAAACAAAAACCTAGCCGTGTGACCTTGGGCAAGTTACATAACCCCAATTGTCATTCAAAAAGCAAAAAAAAAAGTGAAGAAGGAGTCCTACCAAATTCTTTCTATAACACAAATATGGTGATACCTAAATCAGAAAGAGATAAAACAGAGAAAGAAAATTATAGAACAATTTCCCTCATGAGTTAGATGCAAAAATTTTAAATAAAATATTAGCTAAAAATACAACTTATCACAAGAATAATACACTTTGATCAGATAGAATGTATTCCAGGAATGCAAGGATGGTTTAATATTAGAAAAACGAGCATTATAATTGATCATATCAACAATAAAACTAGCAGAAACCACATGATTATCTCAATAGATTCAGAAAAGGCTTTTGACAAAGTTCAACATCCATTATTATTAAAAACCCTAGAAAGTACAGGAATAAATGGAGCCTTCATTAAAATAGTAGACATCGTGTATTTAAAACCATCAACAAGTATTATATGCAATGGGGATCAACTAGAAGCATTTCCAATAAGATCAGGAATGAAACAAGGTTGTCCCCTATCATCCCTCTTATTCAATCTGATAGTAGAAATGTTAGCAGTAGCAATTAGAGAATAAAAAGAAATCAAAGCATCAAATTAGGCAAAGAAGAGTCCAAGTTATCACTCTTTGCAGATGATATGATGATATACTTAGAGAATCCTAGAGAATCAAGTAAAAAAACTACTTGAGATAATAAATAAATTTGGCAAAGTTGCAGGATATAAAATAAACCCACATAAACCTTCGGCATTCCTGTATATCAATAATGAAATTAGAGTGATTAGAGATTAGAATTAGAGAATTAGAAATTAGAAATGAGAGAAATAAAGAGTGATAGCTTGGTCTCTTCTTTGCCTAATTTGATTCTTTATATTTCTTTTTCTTCTCTAATTGCTACTGCTAATGTTTCTAGTACCAGATTGAATAAGAGGAGTGACTGTGTACACCCTTGTTTCACTCCTCATCTTTCTGGAAATGCTTCTAGTTTATCCTCATTCCATATAATACATGCTGATGGTTTTAAATAGAGGCTAACTATTATTTTAAGGAAGCCTCCATTTATTCCTATGCTTTCTAGTGTTTTTAATAGCAATGGATCTTGTATTTTGACTAAAGACTTTTCTGCATCTATTGAGATAATCATGTGGTATCTGCTAGTTTTATTGTTGGTATGATCAATTATACTGATGGTTTTTCCATTATTGAATCATCATTGCATTCCTGGAGTAAATCCTACCTGATCAAAGTGTATTATTCTTGTGATAAGTTGTTGTATTCTTTTAGCTAATATTTTATTTAAAATTTTTGCATCTAAATTCATGAGGGAAATTGAATATAAGAACTTTTTAAAAGGGAGAATAATATTTTATCATTTTTTTCTTTTAGCTCAATTTTAATACATATTACCAAATCACATGTAAAATTATTCTCCTCTTCCTCTCCTCCTCCTCCTCCTCCTCTTCCTCCTCCTCCTCCTCCTCCTTCTCCTTCTCCTTCTCCTCCTCCTCCTCCTCCTCCTCCTCCTTCTTCTTCTTCTCCTTCATCTCCTCCTCCTCCTCCTCCTCCTCCTTCATCTCCTCCTCCTCCTCCTCCTCCTCCTCCTCCTCCTCCTCCTCCTTCTTCTTCTTCTTCTTCTTCATCTTCCATTTTTGAATGGAAATTTTCTCAGTGCATCTAGGAGGCACAGTTAATAGTACACCATCCATGGAGTCAGGAGGACCTGACTTCAAATCCAGCCTCAAACACTTGACACACTTACTAGCCATGTGACTTTTGGGCAAGTCAACCCCAATTGCCCTCCAAAAAAGCAAAAAAAAAAAGAAGCAATTTTCTCTAACCGTTCCTCCCCTACCAAATTATTGAGAAGGTAAGTAATTTGATAAAGGTTATACTCATCAGCCATGTAAAGCCATATCAGCCATATTTCATTTTAGCCTTATTGTGAAAGGAAAAATCATACACACACACACACACACACACACACACACACGTGTGTGTGTGTGTGTGTGTGTGTGTCATTTAATCATGGCTTTTAGGTTTTCCAATAATTCTCAAATTATCTCTTTTAAATCTATTTTCCAGGTTATTTTACTGATGAGAAATTATCATTTAATTCACTTTTTTCATTCTTTTTATTTTGATTTGTTGCTTCTTAATATCTCAAAGAATCATTAGCTTCCACTATTCAATTATTTTTTTAAGGAATTATTATGTTCAGTGCAATTCTGCATCTTCTCTTTGATTTTGCCAATTCTACTTTTTAAGGCATTGCTTTCTTCCATGAATTCTTATAATTTTTGTACCCCTTCCTCTTTGTAAATGATTTTGCTTTTTCTAGAATTTTTCTCTTTGGTGAATTTTTGTACCCCTTTTGTCACTTGTCCTCATCTTTTTTCTTAAAGAATTATTTTATATTCGTATCACTTTCATTTTTTTCCTCTATTTTCTACCTTTCTCATTTTATTTTAAAATTAATTTTTAGCTGTACAACAATTTTATAGGTTCTTAGACGAATTCACATTTTTTGAGACTTTACATGTAACCATTTTGGCATTGTTTCTCTCCTGTTTTTTTTTTTTTAAATTTCTTTTTAAACTTCCTTTTCACAATAGTAATTTTATGATCAGTTTATTTTTTTCCCCAAATGCTTTATTAACTTCTGGTTTACATCATTCATTTCCACAAGATTTTGAATTACAGTATTTTCCCCATTTTTCCCCTACCCACCACCACAGAATAGCAGTCCCACAAGATAACCCCGCATCCAATCTCCCCTCTCCCATATCTTCTCCCATTCCCCCTTCAAATTTACCATTATGGCAAGGTGAGTCTCTGTGCCCCAATGCCTGAACATCTTATCTCCCAATGACATGCAAAATAGTATTAATAATCGTACTTATATATATTTGAAACATTTAATTTTAAAACTTCAGATTCCAGATCCATTGCCTTCCTCCCTTTTCACTTACTCCCTCTGGGAAGATAAGCAATTCAGTATGTGTTGTATATGTGCAGCTATGCAAAACATTACAATAGTAGATATATTGTAAAAGAATGCTTATATTTCCCTCCCACCCATCCCACCCCCCCACCTGATCCATTCCCTACATTGATCCTACTGTCACTTGAACCTGGTTACCACCAACTTCCCCTCCCCCTAGAATGCCCTCCCTTGCATCATACCCCCTCGTATCCCCCTCAGTCATACTCTCCTACAGGGTGAGATATTGCATTTAGTTTGTATGTCATTCTCTCCCTGAGCCAAATTCATTGAGAATATGGTTTTGCCTTTTTGCCTTCCAGTTCTTCCCCTCCCCTGCAACTATTTCCCCTTGCCTCTCCTACATGAGATAATTTAACCCCCCCACCCATCTCTCCCCATCTACTCTTGCCACATTTCTCTCTCACCTCTTAACTTCAACCCTTAAGTATCATCCCTTCCTATCCAATTCGACCTCTGCCCTCTATCCATGTATACCTATAAACATATACACACACATTCACATATGTATTCAAAGGCCCATTTACCCTTCTTCAACTATTTTCATACTGAGAAAGGTTTTATATGTCTCTGTTATTATTTTTCCATGTAGAAATGTAAATAGTTCAGCTTTGATAGCTTACTTTTGATTTCTTTTCCCTTATTACCTTCTCAAGCATCTCTTGTTCTTGTGGCTGAATGTCAAATTTTCTATTCAGCTCTGTTTTTTTTTTCCTCAAGAATGCTTTAATGTCCTCTATTCCATTGAATGATCATATTTTCCCTTGAAACGAGATACTCTGTTTTGCTGGGAGGTGATTCTTGGTTTTAATCCCAGCTCTTTTAACCTCTGGAATATCATATTCCATGCCCTTCAACCCCTCAGTGTAGAAGCTGCCAGGTCCTGTGCTATTCAGATTGTGTTTCCACAATATTGAAATTGTTGCTTCCTGGCTCCTTGTAGTATTTTCTCCTTGATCTGGGAATTCTGGGACCTGGCTATAATATTCCTAGATCTTTTTCAGGATTTGATCTGTGGATTTTTTCAACCTCTATTTTGCCCTCTGGGTCTAAAACATCAGGGCACTTTTCCTTGAGAATTTCTTGAATGATGATTTCTAGGTTCTTTCTTTGATCATGGCTTTCAGGTAGTCCAATAATTTTTAAATCATCTCTCCTGGATCTATTTTCTAGGTGAGTGGTTTTTTTTTTTCCATGAGATACTTCAAATTGCCTTCTTTTCTTCCATTTGTTTGGTTTTGTTTAACAGCATCTTGATTTCTCATAAAGTCACTAGCTCCCATTTGCTGCTCCAGTCTAAATCTGAAGGAATGAATCTCCTGAGTGAGCTTTTGAGATTCTTTGTCCATCTGGAAAATTTGGGTTTTTAAGGCTTTCTTCTTCTCATTGCCCTTTTGAGCCTCCTTTGCCATTTGAGTTAGTCTGTTTTTAAGCTGTCATTTTCCTCAGTCAGGCTGTTGACACTCATTTCATAATTTTCCTGCATCCTTCTCATTTCTCTTCCCAATTTTTCCTCCACTTCTAGTATTAGTTTTTAAAATTCTTCTTAAGATCCTCTATGACTTGTAACCCACTCAAATTTTCATTTGGGGCTTTTGGTGCAGGATTTCTGCCCTTCCAGTCCCCCTCTTGTCCAATGCTTTGATCCTCTTTGCCCCCCAAAAAGGAGTCTAATGTTGCATTTTTCTGTTTATTTTGTTTCCTTTGCCTAGGCATATTGCCATTTAATTACTTGACTTTTGGGCTTGTTGCCATCGCAAATATTAGGGTCTTCTCAAATTCTGGAGTTATTAGTTGGGTGGCCTCTGTGAAGCCTTCCCATGCTCTGGAAACCTAGACACACTCCCCAAGACCTCCATCCCAGACTGCAATTCAGATCCAAGTAGGTTAGACAAGAGTGATTACCCACCAAGACTGATCACTGGATCCCCCTACAGTTCACAGGCCAGGACCTGAACCTGCAAGTGAAGCTGAAAAATGGCAGCTGTGCTGAGTCTCCTCAGCTGCTTCTCACCACAGGGGAAGAAGCTGACGCATTCCCAAATACTGTTCCCAAAGTCCATAGGGCACTAACCTCTCACTTTGTTCTAGGCATATCTGTGTTGGTAATTCTGGAATCGCCACAGATGCTGGTGTTCTGGGGTCCCTCCTGCCAGCTGCTGGCCCTGCTGCCCTGGGGTCAAAACCTCCTACTCACAGGGTCTTTGCCTCAGCTACCAGAGCTCTCTGCTGGCTGCTCCCTGTCGGGCTGCCAGGCTTCTGGGCTGTTCTCAGCAGGAGGTTAGCTTCTCTTTGTCATTCTGTGGGTTCTGGAGCTCCAGAGGTTGTTCAGAGTCCCCCCTTTTTACATAATTTTGAAGTAGTGTGGGCTGGAGCACCATTGAAGTGCTGTTTCTACTTTGCCATCTTGGCTCCACCACCCTGGTCAGTTTCTTTTTTTTTATTGCTGCTTGTGCTTGCTTATTTTTTCAAGGCTATTTTTTCTCTTATCTTTATGTTAAAATTGGGCTCTACTCCAAGGGTGGAGGGGACACTTCTTAAATATTCAGGTTTTTTGTTCTCTCATTTTCATAGCTACCTCTGAGAGTCTCAAAGTTTTCAATTCTTACAAGGTGTTATGATATAATTAGATAATGGCTCTCCTACCCTGTCTTCTGGTCTTTGAACAACACCAAGTACTTTTTATGGCAATGGAATTGTCACCAAGTTTCTCCATATCCCTGCATCTTGGAGTTCTACTGTCCTAATGATGTTCCTCATTCTAGGACAACCAGGAACATTGCACAATGCAACAGAGTCCTTCACTCAGTGTCATTAAAGGTTTCTTGTAATCATCCTTGCAATCTCCTTCTGCCTAGTTGTCCAACCCCCTTGTTGTCTATGGACTAAGAGCTCCAGGAGTTAGTAGAGCAGATTAAGTTGTCTCCAAGCATCCTGGGCTATCATGGTCTGCTACTGATTTCCTTGTGAAGAAGCCTGGGGCCTTTTTATACTTATACTGGCATATGTCATGAACTGGACATGAACTCTCTTGGCACGATGAGACAGATATTTCCTGCCAACCTTCTATGTTTTCATATAATAAAAAATTGTTTCACCCTGCCCATTCATTGGTTTTGCCCCTCTGGACTTCATGTTGAGGACTTGTTTTAAAGTTGATTGGAGGGGGATTTTGTATAGATCAGGTTATTCCCCATATTGCCTCCACCAGCTTGATCAGGAGAGCTTATGACAGTTTTTATTATGGTAGCAAATCATTGGAAATTGAGCAGACACCCATCACTTGAAGAATGGTTAAAGAAATTGAGGTGTATGATTATGATAAATCACTTGTGCTATAAGAAATGATGAGCAGTTTGCTTTTAAAAAGCCTGGACATATAAACTCATGTCATGAGCAGAACCAAGAGAAGATTGTACATAGTAGTAACAAACCAATAAAATGACCAACTGTGAATCACTCAACTTTTCTCAGAAACAATCCAAGAAAATTCCATTGGATTTATGAATAATATTATTCACCTCCAGAGAAAGAGCTAGCAGAGGCAGAATATAAATCAAATCTTACTTTTTAAACTTTATTTATTTTATTGGATTTTGGTCAGTCTGTCTTGTCTTCCACAACATGGTTGATATAGAAATATGTTTTACATGAATGCACAAGAATAATCTATATAAAATTGTTTCACTTATCAATAAATTTTGAGGGGAAAATGAATATAACTGGAACCTCACTTTTTAAAAAAATGTTAATTTTAATTTAATTGAGGAAAAAATTAAATAAGACACAAAAACATTCTGTTTACATCAACCAAAACACCGTCTTGGAATTATGTGATATATCATTTTTGCGGAGTTAACTGCCCCCCACTTTACTGCACATAACTTTCATTCAGTCATTTCAAAAGAAAAAATGTTTTTTTAATAGATATTACAATATCAGCTGTTCATAATCTCCAAATTATACGGAACAAAAGGCCTTTAAACTAGAAAATTTGAAAAAGAAATCAAATTCCAGCAGAAAAATATGATGGGCATATCATCTCTGTAATTTTTCCTTTCCCTAGAGATTTAATAGGAGTGTTTAATGAGTTCCTAAAGATGGGGTCATATTTTCTTTATTCAATTAGCAAAGAAAAAGTTATTTTGTCTATCAGAGCAATAGTTGATAGAATACTAACTATAAAATTGTAATAGTAGTAGAGAAATTGTCCAAGGACTATTTCAATCTAAATTCATTAAAATATATATAAAAAAAATAAGATGATACACCTCTTCCCGCTATCATTATGGCAGCAAAGATGAGAAAAACAATGATGATAATGATGATTTTAAAAATGATGGAGCAATCTAATTCTTCTTGAGAAGATATGGAACATGGTTAAGCAATACAATTACTAATGTTTTTGCATATATATATATATATATATATATATATATGCATTAGTAATTGTATATATTGTGTATATACATACATATGTATATGTTGTATATATATATATATATATATATATATATACTAATAAATAATTGATGCTTTTATAACATAATTTGTGAAACCCTACATTATTTCACTTGAAACTTAAAATAACTCATTGAGGTAGGTACTACAATATTCTTATTTTAGAGAGAGTGAAACTCAAACTCAAAGAGGTTAGAAATTATATATTTATGGGGGGGGCATAGCCAAGATGCTGGAGTAGAAGCAGCACTTCCAAGGTGCTTTGCCCCACTCCAATTCCAAACTATGTAAAAGGGGACTCTGAACAACTTCTGGAACCCCAGCACCCATAGAACGACAAAGAGAAGCTAACCTCCCATTGAGAACAGCCCAGAAGCCCTGCAGGGGGAGCTAATGTAGCTCTCTGGGAACCAAGAGCCCAACGTGCATAGAAGAGGCAAGGGGAAGTAGTTGCAGGTGAGGGGAAGAACAGGAAAGCAAAAAGGCAAAAGCATATTCTCATTGAATCTGGCTCAGGGAGAGAACGACATACATACATACTAAATGGGATATCTCAACCTGTTGGTGAGTAGGGCAAAGGGGGATGGGAGGGGGGCTGATGGAGGGGAGGGCATTCTGGGGGGAGGTGAGATTGGAAGTACCCATCATTGAAGAGGGACAGGATCAAAGTGGGGAATGGACCAGGTGGGGGGTAGGATAAGTGGGGGGGAATTATAAGCAGCCTTTTACAATACATCTACTATGTTCATGTTTTGCATAGCTATACATGTACAACACATACTGAATTGCTTATCTTCTCAGAGGGAATGGGTGACAAGGGAGGAAGGGAGTGGATCTGAAATTCGATGTTTTAAAATTAAATGTTTCAAATATGTATAAATACTATTATTTTTAATTTATTTTTATTTTATTAGATGTGTCCTAATTACATGTAAAAAATTTTTAACAATCATTAAAAAAATGAGCTCCAAATTTGATTTTGATTATACATGTAAGGTCGAAATTAAAAGGGTGCCCATCAATTGGGGAATGGCTAAACAAGCTGTGGTATATGAATGTAATGGAATATTATTGTGCTATAAGAAACTAGGAGGAAACGGTTTTCATATTTACCTGAGAGAGGCTTATACAAACTAATGCTAAGTGAGAAGAGAAGAACCAGGAGAAATTTGTATACAATAACAGACACAACATATGTGTGATGACAAACTATGACAGACTGGACTCTTCAGCAATGCAGTGATATAAGTCAATCCTGAAAGATTCATGAAGGAGAGAAATGCCACATCCAGTGATATAACTAGAAAGAACTGAGACTGAATCCTGATGGAAGCAAACTAATTGATCTTTTTCTTTTCATTGTTTGGTTTTATTTCTTCTTTACCATTTTTCACCCCACCTAGTACAATACGCCTTTGTAATTGGACTAATATCTAATATGAATGTATTTGCAGATTGTATACTGGACTATATGCTGTAGTGGGAGCTGGGGGAATGGTGGTAAAGGTAATTTGAAATTCAAGGAACTATGGAATGAAGCTTGTTAACGGAAATTAAACTAATAAATTGATTTTAAAAAATCATACATTCATTTAGGGATAATACTGACACGTCTAATTTCCATTGTAATTTAACGGTGGCTAAGTGCTATTCACCTCTTACCTCATCTGATCATTCTTTATAAAAAAGTAATTATTATTATTATTATTATTATTATTATTATTTATGTATTATATGTAATATTTATATATCAGTATGTTATGTATAATATATTATTAAATTTACTATGTTTATTATTATTATTATTTTCACCACTATCTGTCTATCCTTCTCAGTCTCTCCTTTAATCCTCATAAAGATCATTCCATTTAATTACAAATATCTTTTATGGTTCTGTCCTGACCCTTATTTTCTTCTTCTACAGTACTTCATGTTTTTCTCATTTTAAAGAAGGAAAAAAAAATGAAGAATAGACTTTAAATAACTTGTGTTATGATCTGAAATATTATTTGAACCCAATTTTGTCCTGACTCTATGACCAACACATTCCAAATATCCTGGCTGAGTTACTAGCTGTAATAATTTAAACAGCACTAATTTCAGGGCATTATAGAGTCATTGGAGAATTAAAGTATGACACTCTAAGGAAAACAGAATTATTTGTCATAAAGACAGTGCACACTGGTTAAATCCCATATCCCAATTTGACAAATAAAAAAATCCACAATCTTCTTGATTTTTTCTGCAGACTTGAATACTGTTGATAATTCTTTTTTTTTCTGCTTTCAAAATATGAATTTGTCTTTTTTTATTTTTTTTTTATTTTTTCCCCTCTCATCCCTCTTCCCCCTACTCTCCTGCAGGGTGAGATATCAAATTTAGTATGTATGTCATTCAAGCCAAATTCAATGAGAATGTGGTTTTGCCTTTTTGTCTACCTCTTCTTCCCCTGCCCTGCAACCACTTCCCCTTGCCTCTTCTACATGAGATAGTTTGCCCTACCCTGTCTCTCCCCATTTCCTCTTGCCACTTTCCTTTCTTACCTCTTAACTTCACCCCTTCAGTATCAACCCTTCCCACCAAATTCAACCTGTGCCCACTACCCATGTATACCCATAAACATATAAACACACATTCACATATGTATTCATATGCCCATATACCCTTCTTTAATTATGTTCAGAATGACAAAGGTTTCATCACTCCCGGTTATTGTTTTTCCATGTAGGGATGTATATAGTTTAATTTTGATAAGTTCCTTTTGATTTCTTTTCCCCGATAACTTTTCAAGCATCTCTTGCTTCTTGTGTCTGAATGTCAAATTTTCTACTCAACTCTGTTTTTTTTTTTCCTCAAGAATGCTTTAAAGTCCTCTATTCCACTGAATGACCACATTTTCCTTTGAAACAAGATATTCAGTTTTGCTGGGTAGGTGATTCTTGGTTTTAATCCCAGCTCTTTTGACCTCTGGAATATCATATTCCATGTCCTTCAAGCCCTCAGTGTAGAAGTGTTCAGGTCCTGTGCTATTCTGATTGTGTTTCCACAATACTGAAATTGTTTCAGGGGCAGCGAGGTGGCACAGTGAATATAGCGTTGGCAATGGAGTCAGAAAGACCTGATTTCAGATCCGGCCTCAGACACTTTGCACACACAAACAGAAACAAAACAAAACAAAACAAAACAAACAAACAAACAAAAAACTTGTCGTGTGACATTGGGCAAGTTATTTAACCCCAATTGCCTTCCAAAAAGCAAAAAAAAAAAAAAAAAATTGAAATGGTTTCTTCCTGGTTGCTTGTAGTATTTTCCCCTTGATCTCAGAATTCTGGAACCTGGCTATAATATTCCTAGGAGTGTTCTTGTCGGGATCTTTTTCAGGAGGTGATCTGTGGATTCTTTCAACCTCTATTCTGCCCTCTGTGTGTAAAACATCAGGGCAATTTCCCTTGAGAATTTCTTGAAGGATGCTTTCTAGGTTCTTTCTTTGATCATGGCTTTCAGGTAGTCCAATAATTTCTAAATTATCTCTCCTGGATCTGTTTTCCAGGTCAGTGGTTCTTCCCATGAGATATTTCACTTTGCCTTCTATTCTTTAATTTGTTTGGATCTGTTTAACAGCATCTTGATTTTTCATAAAGTCACTATCTTCCATTTGCTCCAGTCTGACTCTGAAGGAATGAATCTCCTCAGTGAGCTTTTGAGATTCTTTTTCCATCTAATAAATTCAAGTTTTTAAGGAATTCTTCTCCTCATTGCCCTGTTGAGCCTCCTTTGCCATTGGAGTTAATCTATTTTTTAAGGTGTTATTTTCCTCAGTCAGGCTGTTCCTCTCGTTTCATACTTTTCCTGCATCTTTATCAGTTCACTTCTCAATTTTTCCTCCACTTCTCTTATTTGGTTTTAAAATCCTTCTTAAGGTCCCTATAGCCTGTAACCCGCTCAAATCTTTATTTTGGGCTTTTGTTGCAGGGGTTCTGACCTCACATACTTTCTCCTTTTCCATGCCTTGATCCTCTTTGCCCCCAAAATAGGAATTTAATGTTGCATTTTCTGTTTATTTTGTTTCTGTTGCCTAGGCATTTTGCCACTTAATTATTTGATTTTGGGGCTTGTTTCCACAGTAAGACTCTGCCACTGGACAGGGGAGCTTTCATCCCTATTGTTGGGTTCTTCACAACTTCTGGAGTTGGGTGGCCTCTGTAAAGCCTCCACACACTCTCAAGTTGGATACCCAGCTCAGACCTCCCCCTAGACCACAATCCAGATCCATGAATGTTAAAGCAAGAGCTATTAACCACCAGAATGATTTCTGGATCTCCCTACAGTACGCAGACCAGGAGCTGAAGCTGCCACTGAAGCTGCAAAATGGCTTCTGTGCAGAGAATCCTCAGCTGCTTCTTGGCCCCAAATACTGGTCCCAAAGTCCTTAGGGCACTAACCTCTCACTTTGTCCTAGGCATATCTGTGTTGATAATTCTGGAATCGCCACACCTGCTGGTGTTCTGAGGTCCCTCCAGCTGGCTACTGGCCTGGGTGCCCTGGGGCTAAAACCTTGGCTTATGGGGACTTGTGCTCGGCTCCCTGGGAGCTGTGCTGTCAGCTCCCAGAGCACTGTGCTGTGTTGTGCTGGCCACTCCCTACAGGGCTGCAGGGCTTTCCTCAGCAGGAGGTTATCTTCTCTAGGTAGTACTGTGGGACCTGGAACTCCAGAAGTTGTTCAGAGTCCACTTTTTATATACTTTGGAAATGGTGTGGGGGGTGAGCACCTTGGAAGTGCTGTTTATACCCAGCCATCTTGGTTCTGTCCCCATATTTTTTTTTTAAGACATGTCTCTCTTCATAGGATAAGTTTAAAGGATAATGAAAAGATTCAGTCAGGAAAATGGGTTTGATCAAAGGTTTACATGCCCAACAAAAAAGTTTTTATTTGCATCTGGAGATAATAGAGAGCTACTGATTTTTTTTTTTATATATGCAAAGGAATGAGCTTTGCTTTTTGATTATTAATTAGGTCACTGAGTGGATGATGGTCAGATTAAGGGAGAGATTAGAGGCAGAGATGTTTGTGAAGGGTCTATTTCAGTAGTCTAGCTAAAAGATGATGTGAACCTAAAACTAATATGAAATAATTCTGGTAATATCAAGTGATACAAGATTAGTGAGGCTTTTGGATGCCATAAACAGAATTTATATATTTATTCAGGAGGATATCTCTGAGTGATTTTGAGCAAAAAATAGCTTTTCCTGATCTATCCAAATTATGGGGAATAGGTAGTTTGAGGTAGAAAAAAATGCATTTTTCAAGGTATTTTTATAGCTCAGATGTGTGATAATGGAGGTTTATCGGTGACAACAGGAAGAAAGGAAACACATGTAGAAGACATTAGAAAAACAGAAAGTATTGGTCTTTATTCATTCCTCGTATAAGTCCTCTCTATTCCATGACTCTAAGTGTTTGTGAATGAAGGGGAACCTATTAAATTTAATAAAATTACTTCATGGGGGGTCACTTTGAGAAGTGTTGTGTGATTTGACCAGATGAGACTCTGGGCAGCCACTGAGACCCCCCCCCCATCCCCCCCTGCCCCGCCCCAGCTTTGAAAACCCAGAGGTTGATGCTTCCCTCTCTGGTGACTGTGATTTGGTGTTGATATAATGGTTGGACAGTTTGGAAGACTGTCTATTTGATCTGTCTGTATATGCTGAAGTTTGGGGTGCTTACCTTTCCCCCCTGAACTACGTAATATATGTTTGTTTGATTAAAGTAAGCTTGTTAATCCATTTTGAGTTGCTTTCCTTTACAAAAGCAGATCTAAGAACCTGTGTTGGCAGCCACCCTGGGGATTTTGGGGTGCTTGCTGCTACAAAATGGTAACAAGGAATGGGATCTGCTGAGTAAAAGGAAAGTATGGGGGCTGGGATAATCGTTTGTTTCCCAGTTGTGGTAGCTGTGATTCTGTGGAGCCATGGAGAAGGAGAAAAAAGGCCTGCATGCTGACTTCACTGAGCTGAGAGCAGGAATGGTGAGCTGCCTGCATGGAGACCTGTGGAGAAGCCAGGAGCTGCTGCCTTCTGCTGGAGGAGAAGGAACCCAGGAGTTTGGAATTCAGCCACAGGACAGGATAAGGACTGTGTGGCAAAGCAGGGGCACTGAATGCGTTTCCTTCCTGCATCCCATAGTCTGGGACCCATGGGGAGGATGGACCTATGACTGTGGTGGGTGGACTTGTGACTGTGGTGGGTGGGGTGAGGTGCCATGGACCCCCAAGGACCCCTCCTTTCGTTTTGTTACCCAGCTCCCTCTCTGGACTTGGAAGCAAGGGCTGGAGCAGTGTGAGGGGAAGGACACATGCCTCCTCCCAAGAGAACTTTATTTGCACTCTTGTTTTGAATTGATGTGATAATGCAATGTACTTTGTTTAAAGCCCAGTGGCCACTTTGGTAACTTTGGATGTACCTGGAAAGTGTGACCTAAGAAATGTTTTAGTGCTAATTCAAATGTAAATTGTGTATGCTATGTGCATGAAAGATCTTGGGGCAGAATGTATTGGAAATGCAGATTTAAACATTTTCCCTGCCCCTAGGCCCTTTGATTGGCTTAAGAGACTGAAAACCTTCCTTGATTTGAAGATATACTCTGCCTCCTAATAGGCTGAATGTGGTCACATGGAGCCTGTGGTAGGAGGCTTTGTTTTCAGGAATGACCACACCTTGATGCTGTGTGATTGGGCAGTGGGTCAAGAGGGTGGTTACATTCTCTGAGCCAGGAGAAGGCTATATAAACCCAGATGAGAGGCTTTGCTTTGGGGCTCACTTTGAGAAATGTTGTGTGATTTGACCAGATGAGACTCTAGGCAGCCATTGAGAGCCCCCCGGCTTTGAAAACCCAGATATTGATGCTTCCCTCTCTGGTGACTGTGATTTGGTGTTGATATAATGGTTGGACAGTTTGGAAGCCTGTCTATTTGATCTGTCTGTATACTCTAAAGTTCAGGGTGCTGACCTTTCCCCCCTGAACTAGGTAATATATGTTTGTTTGATTAAAGTAAGCTTGTTAACCCCCCAAAATAATAAAATGAAATAAAATAAGAGTTTTTATATATTGAATTCTTTTTAAATATAGGAATAAATGAATATGATAAAGGGAAACACAGTTTGTGTTTTGCTGTGGTTAAGAAATAGCTGTGTTTTCACACGTTTTATGGCCTATTATTAGGAGATTAGGGGAAGCTAGGTGGGACAGTGGATAGAGTACCATGCCTGGAGACAGGATGACTCCTTTTGCTAAATTCAATCTGGCCTTAGACGTTTACTTATTGTGTGGCCCTGGGCAAGACATTAAACCTGTTTGCCTCAGTTTCTTCAATTGTAAAATAAACTAGAGAAGGAATCAGCAAACCACACCAATATCTTTGCCAAGAAAACCCCAAAAGGTATCATAAACAATTGGACATAACTGAAAATCACTAAACAGCAAAAAGTAGGAGAGTTGAGCACAGAAATGTCTCTGAATCACTCATGAAGATTAAAGCAAAATGAGAGAGATACTGTCTCTCATGCATTCATTGAGGATACTTGTTAGCTATAGATGTGTTTAAAATCTCAATCTGTGGGGAAACAGGACAAGGTAACCAAGATTCAAGAGTTCATAGAACATTAAAGATGAAAAGGGCACTAAAACCTAGTACTCAAGGACCCTTGTCCTACATCTTTTCCCATGGAGTTGAAACCAGTGAGGGCAGCAGGTGCAAAGTGAAATGATCTGAGACTTCATGTTTGCTCCTCCATTAAGGAAGGCATTAGGAGGAGTTTGGTTTCCACTATCTAGCCTTCCACCCAGAGGGTAGAGGAGGCTAAGGAAGGTACAGTCAATCAAGGCTTGAATTGGCAGCTCAGTATTTAATTTAGAAATGATGAGCTTTTCCTGGGAGGGGCATCTTGTTTCATCTAATTAAACTCTTGTAAGGCAACAGGTGTGATGGGTAAAAGCAACATTTTACTGAAGAGGAAACTGACACTTAGAGAAGTTGAAATGATTGCACAGGTTCGCACAGCTCATAAATGTTAAAGGTGGGGTTTTAGTCCATGTGTGCATTGAAGCCAGGTTTTGTGCCTTTGTTATTACACAATCACATTTTATTTTTTGCTTTTTGGAGGGGGGAAAGCATTATAATTGGGGCTGTGACATACCCGAGGTCACATGACTAGTAAGTGTTAAGTATCTGAGGCCAGATTTGAACTCAAGTCCTCCTGACTCAAGGACTGGTGCTCTATTCACTGTGCCACCTAGCCACCCCTAATAATGTGCAACCTTCTGGTTCCACTGGAGCTTGAACCCAGGATGTTCTTCATGTAAAGCCGACATCATAACCACTACACTATGGAGCCTAAGACCACAATCACATTTTTAAGGTATACAGACCATCAAAGACCTCAGAAGGTTATTAGGACAAAATCACTTTGTATTTCTTTAAAATCAAATTTCATGTTCTCTTAATTAAATTCAAGGACAACACAATCAGAGAAGAAAGGTTGCTCCACTTGAAGTCATAAGGCCAAAATCTGAATTCCAACCCATTTGGTTACAAGCTGATGACCTTGGACTTTAATTTCCTTATATGGAAAAGGAACAGTTTAGACCTGGTTGACTGATTTCTGAGTTCACTTTCTATTCTTACTCTGTGATCCTAATCCAAATCCTAGTTATTTAGATTGTAAACTATTTCAAAGCAGGGCCTGTCTTTTATCCTTGTTTATATCCTCACCACTTAGCACATTTTCTGACACACAGTAGGTGCTTAATAAACATTCATTGACTGATTCTCCAAATTCAAGGTGTTTTCCTTACAGCACATTCTGCAATTAATAATATATATCCCCTCCTATACCCCATTTCAGAGGCCTGTCCATTCTTGTTAGAAATAAACTGTAAATGGGATGATTGGGTGAATGATAAGGGAATATTTATAATGAGTCAGAGACAGCTTACATTGTAAATGATTGTAAAAAGAAAATGTCCCTCAGTGAAATTTTGTGATGATGTTAAAAGTAATGTATGAGGGGCGGCTAGGTAGTGCAGTGAATAGAGCGCCGGCCCTGGAGTCAGAAGGACCTGAGTTCAGAGCCGGCCTCAGACACTTAATCCACACAAACAAAAACCTAGCCATGTAACCTTGGGCAAGTTACTTAAACTCAATTGCCCTAAAGGGGCGGCTAGGTGGCGCAGTGAGTAAGAGCGCCGGCCTCAGAGTTGGGATGACCCGAGATCAAATCCGGCCTCAGAAAATGAGCACCCACACATAAATAATGACTAGCCGTGTGACCTTGAGCAAGTTACTTAACCCCAATTGCTTTAAAAAAAAAATGTAATGTATGAAGAATGTTTTTGTCTTTGTTGTTTTGCATTTGGTTTCATTATCATTTTTATTTTTTTCAATGTTATTCCCTTCTGAGTCTTTCAGATCAAATTCTCTGAGTAATATTCTAAGACATAGTTTAATTTTGTGACCTTTTCTTTAAGCACACGTTGAATATTGTTTTAAATTTTATTTAGAAAAAGCTTCCAGAAGTACAGGCCTCCTGGAAAATAATTATCCTGTCCTATGGATAATTAGTGTTTATATAGAGAATTTTGACGTAGCAATTATTTTGCAGTTCAGAAATTTTTCCTCTCTTTTTGAAAAAAAGTCATTTATTATCTAATGAGAAAACATGTTTATATTAATTCATGGGGGGTAGGCATCTAAGGAATTCATATTTTTGCCAAAAAGTCAGGGCATATGTAATAAAGTTATGGGATTTGGGTCCAAATCCCATAACTTTATTAATCTCACTGGCTCTGTGATTTGAGCTAGCTCCTTCTCCTGAGGCAATTTTTACACAATGAAGATTTTGGATGATCTCTGTGGTCCTAACATTCTTTAAATCCATGGGTTAGTCTATAATCACAGAACTCATTCTGAATCATTGCAAGATATAATTATTAGGCATATTTTATTCATTAGTTTACTAGAATTTGCTAATTTCTCTGTGTGATAAAAATAAGTTCCTATTCCTATATTGTGCATAAGGAAACTAAAGTCTGTGGAAAAGCACATACTCTGTACAAGCCTATATACTAGTAAATGATAAAGCTGGGATTCCTATCAAAGGCATAACCATCATACTAAACATCCATTCTCCTAACATTGCTGTCAGATTTGATTCTGAACTCTCACTTGACCCATATCAATGCCTTGTTAGGTCTTGTTTCTTCTTTCTTCATAGTATCTCTCATATGTCCCCTTCTCTTAACTCACAGCAAACACATTAGTCCCAGACTGTGTCATATCTTCCCAGACTAGTGCAATAGCCTTCTAATTACTATTCATTTTTCAAATTTCTGCTCATTGTAATCTATCCTTTAAGTGATTTACCTAAAGTAAAGATCTGATTGTTATCTCCTAGCTATGTTACAGTGAATAAAATGCTAGATTTGAGATCTAGAAGACCTGAGTAGGAATATTGCATCAGGCATTTATTGACAATGTGAGACTTAGTTTCTTTATCCGCAGCAACAAAATGGGAATCCCACCTACTTCACAGTGTTGTTATGAGAATCAAATTAAATAAAACACATACTTTTTTTATAACCTTAAAGTACTTTATAAATGCTAGTTGTTATTCTTGTCATCAATAAGCTTCCGGATCTCCTTTTTACCCCAGGGGAAAAATATATAGACTTCACTTTGAAATTGGAAGACTCTTCACAATATTGATTCTGCCCACATTTCCAATCAATTTTCACCTTATTGTTCTTGAAAGTCTTTATTATCTATACTTCATGAATGAAAAATTTCATCTTATGTCCCCCTGCTTTTTCTCTTGCTGTCCTTGATCTCCTAAAGAATTAGATTAAAACATCTTCTAAGAAGACTTTGTGTGTCCTGTCCCCAGCAATTTTTGCTTTTCCTAATCTGCACCTATATCTATATCTATCTACATGCATGCATATACATATTTGTAATCATATGCATGTATGTATATATATATGTATACTTATTCAAACAAATATACGTGTATGTATGTGTATATATTCTCATTGTAAAAAGAAACAAAAAGATGGATAAGCATGAAAAGAAAGACATTAGTTAAGAGAATGGCTATATAAAATATAGGAGAGTTTGTCATTTGAAGAAATAAATTTTCTAATAGGCACACTTCTAAGCACCTATAGTCTCTTTCTGAGCAAAGACATTATCCAGTGGTTACAAACAGAGTCAGATCTTGGGTGAATGAACATGAATGCTTTTAAATGTGGATCCACACAAAATAAAGTAAGTCTTAAAAAAAGCAAACAAAAAACATGCCCAAATCCGAAAATTAGTTGGAAATTAAGGCATCAAAGGAACATTGTTTCTATTACTGACCTAGTAGTGACCTAATTTATGTAGTGATAACATGTGATATTGATTCATTTGAGAATGAGAGAAAATTCCAGCAGTATATTTTTGAACATACTGAAAATTGAGAGAAAATTTTATGTAATATAGGGTAATGAAAACATCCCTGGAATATAGAATGCTAATCATGGGCAAAACATTGAATTTTGAATCTGAAAATATGGATTCTAGGCATTTTTTTGCACCTAATTAATTTTGTGATCTTTGGTAATGATACGTATTATCTTAGCCTAAAGTTTTAAATGACAGGATTAAAGTAGATGGAATTTAGGATACTCTCATGATACAACAGTATGAGTTTTAAAGTTCTGTTCATTTCTCGTGTTCTATGCACTAAAGTTCCTTCTAGATCATCATGGATTTGGCAATTGATCCATTAGGAAATCTGAAAAAGAATCTTAAGTTGGAAAAATCTAGCAGCTATCAACAAACAGCAAGACTACAAACCTGTAAAGTGGTCAATTAGTATCTGCTCAAAAACCTCCAGTAAGAAGAATGGGTAGAGTGGGGGATATCTCTTCAGACAGTCAATTTCATTTTGATGGAATTCTATTTTTGGGATAATATTTTGTTTGTTTCTCCCGTGATATCAACCCCATTTTTTGCCAAATTCTGCTCATTGTTCCTGTTTCTGTCATCTGTAATTAAAGAAAAGAAGTTGGGAGTGGAGTCAAGATAGTGGAGTAAAAGCAAAGACTTGCTTGAGATCTTACACAAACCCATCCAAATACCTGTAAAAATGACTTTAAACAAATTCTAGAGCAGCAGAACCCACACAATGACAAAGGGAGACACATTTCCAGCCTGAGACAACCTGGAAGTTTGACAGGAAAGATCTGTTTCACCAGTCTGAGAGAAGAGTGAAGTCCAGTAGGGGCAACTGTGTTGTCACAGGCAGGACAGAACATGCTTTAGGGCACTGAATCACTGGCAGCTGTGGTGATTTCTTCCAGACTTCTTGGACCACAGATAGTCGGGAATTCAGAGGCTTTTCAGAGCAGGATTACAGGGATCTCTGATGGAAATGAGACATGGTTATAAGGCTTTTCTTGTGTTTGGATTTGGATAGCAATGCTTGAAGGAGGCCCTGTGATAAGGAGGGGCACTTGGCATGATGAAAATTGTGGCTATACTGGAGAGGGAATCCTTTTCAGAGTTCCAAGGCAGAAAAGAGTGTTTGTGATCACTTACAAACAAGAGCACAGACCAGGAGAGGAGCAAAAACTCTAGTATCATCACAACAGCTGGGAAGAACTGAAAATTTATAAGTTCCTAGAAATAGTTATACAAAGAGCTTCACAGACCTAGTGAAGCTTGGAACAGTACACCCTCCACACTTGAAATGGAGAAATTATCTTTTTAAAAGGAGTTAATAAGACAGGTAATTGGTGGGGAAAATGTGCAAACGGTGTGAATAAAATCAGAATATAGAATCTTACTTTGGCAACAGGGAAGATCAAAACATAAGACGAGAAGAAGACAATAAAATCAAATCTCCTATATCCAGAGCCTCCCAGAAAAAATATGAATTGTTTACAGATTATGGAAGACCTCCAAAGGGATTCTGAAAATCAAGTATGGGAAGTAGATTAAAAATTGGGAATGCAAATGAGGTTGATGCAAGTAAATCATGAGAAACAAATCAATAGCTTCCTAAAGGAGACACACACACACACACAAATGTTGAAGAAAGTAACAACTTAAAAAAAATAGACTAATCCAAGTGTCAAAAGACATCCAAAAAGTCAATGAGGGGAAAAATAACTTAAAGAGCAGCATTGGAGACCAGTGCTGAACAGAAAATTTGACTTTCAAATACAAGAATCAAGAGAAGCACGAAAAGGTAAAGAAGAAAGGGAAATCATAAGGAACTAAGTAAAATTGAATTGTTAATATTCCTACATGGAAATATGATATTTATAACTCATCAGATCTTTTCAGTATGAGGATAGTTGAAGGGAATACACACAAACACACATATGTACATAGATATGCATATGTATATGAAAATATATCTACACATTTATACCTATGCACATATATAGGCATCATGATATACACATACATACATGCATACATATATATGTACACATGCATACATATATGTAAGCATAGATGAGTATATTGTGTACATATGTATATTTGTGTGTATTTTTATGCATGAATGTATGTGTACATGTATGTACAGCAAGATGCACAGGGTTATTTGGGTATTAAGGAATGATATCTAAAAATAAAGTTAAGAGGTGAGAGATGGATATATTTGGAGGAGAATGGGAGAAATAGAATAAGGCAAATTATCTAACATAAAAGAGGCAAGAGAAAGCTTTTACAATGGAGGGGAAGAGTAGGGAAGTGAAACAGAATGAGTCAACCTTACTTCCATTGGATTTGGCTTAAGTAGGGAATGACATACACACTAAATTGGATATCTTACCGTACAAGAAAGTAGGGGGATATGAAAAAGGGGTGATAGAAGGGAGGGCAGATTTGGGGGGAGGGACTAATCAGAAGCAAAATATTTTGAAAAGAGCCTGCATCAAAAGAAAAAATAATAAATGGGGGTGGAATAAGATGAAGTGAAATGTATCGAATATTTTACAATATGAATACAATGGAAATGTTTTGCATAAGTATACATATATAACCTATATGGAATTATTCATGTGCATAGAAAGAGTGGGTGAGGGGGGGCAGAGCCAAGATGGCAGAGTAGAAACAGTGCATCAAAGGCACTCTTCCCCCCAGATCACCTCCAAACTATGTAAAAGGGGACTCTGAACAACTTCTGGAGCCCCAGCACTCACAGAACGACACAAGAACCTAACCTCCAGCTGAGGACAGCCCAGCAGCCCTGCAGGAAGGACAAGCGCAGCTCTCTGAGAGCGGGCAGTGGTCTGGGTGCCGGCAGCACAACGTGCAGAGAGCCGAGCCCAGGTTAGAGTGAGTGGTGGTTTTAGCCCCTGGGCGGCAAGGCCAGCAGCTGGATGGAGGGACCCCAGAACACCAGCAGCTGCTGGCGATTCCAGAATTATCAACTCACATATGGCTAGGACAAAGTGAGAGGTTAGTGCCCTATGGACTTTGGGACCATAATTTGGGGAACCAGTTGGCTTCCTCCCCTGGGGGCTAGAATCTGCTGAGGAGACATGCCATTTTATAGTTTTCAGTGGCAGCTCCAACTCCTGGCCTGTGAACTGTAGGGAAATCCAGCGACCAGTCTTGGGGGTTAATCACTCTTGCTTTAACCTCTTTGCATCTGGATTGTGATCTGGGGGGAAGGTCTGGGGTAGGTATCCAGTTTGCCAGAAAGCTGTGAAAACCCCAAAGTTCAGGACTAAAGCTCTGCTGTCTGGTGGAAAAGTCCTACTGTGGCAACAAGCCCAAAAGTCAAGTAATTAAGTGGCAACATATCAAGGCAAAGGAAACAAAATAAACAGAAAAATTCAACCTTAGACTCCTATTTTGGGGGCAAAGAGGATCTAACCAGGGAACAGGAGGAGGACTATGAGGTCAGAAATCCTGCTCCAAAAGGCCCAAAGGAAAATATGAGTGGGTTACAGCCCATAAAGGACCTTAAGAAGCACATCTAAGAAGTGGAGGAAAAAATTGGGAAGAGAAATGAGAAGGATGCATGAAAAGTATGAAATGGGAGTCAATAGCCTGACTGAGGAAAATAATACCGTAAAAAATAGACTAACTCAAATGGCAAAGGAGGGCCAAAAGGGAAATGAGGAGAAGAATGCCTTAAAAAGCCAAATTTGCCAGATGGAAAAAGAATCTCAAAAGCTCACTGAGGAGATTCATTCCTTCAGAGTTAGACTGGAGAAAATGGAAGCTATTGACTTTATGAGAAATCAAGATGCTGTTAAGCAGATACAAACACATAAAAGAATAGAAAGCAATGTGAAATATCTCATGGGAAAAACCACTGACCTGGAAAATAGATGCAGGAGAGACAATTTTAAAATTATTGTACTACCTGAAACACATGACCAAACAAAGAACCTAGAAATCACCCTTCAAGAAATTCTTAAGGAAAATTGCCCTGATGTTTTAGACCCACAGGGCAAAATAGAGGTTGAAAGAATCCACCAATCACCTCCTGAAAAAGATCCCCAAAAGAAAACTCCCAGGAATATTATAGCCAGGTTCCAGAATCCCCAGATCAAGGAGAAAATACAACAAGCAGCCAGGAAGAAACAATTTCAATATTGTGGAAAAACAATCCAAATAGCACAGGATCCGGCAGCTTCTATACTGAGCGATTAAAGGACATGGAATATGATATTCCAGAGGGCAAAAGAGCTGGGATTGGAACCAAGGGTCATCTACCCAGCAAAACTGAGTATTTTGTTTCAGGGGAAAATATGGTCATTCAGTGGAATAGAGGACTTTCAAGCATTCTTGAGGAAAATACCAGAGTTGAATAGAAAATTTGACACCCAGACACAAGAAGCAAGAGATGCTTGAGAAGGTAATCAGGGAAAAGAAATCAAAAGGAACTTATCAAAGTTGACCTATTTACATTCTTACATGGAAAAACAATAACTGTTACTGATGAAACCTTTCTCAGTATGAAAATAATGGAAGAAGGGTGTGTGGTCATATGAATACATATGTGACTGTGTGTATATATGTTTACAGTTATACATGGAGAGAGGGCATAGGTTGACTTTGTTGGGAAGGAATGATACTCAAGGGGTGAAATTATGAGGTGATAGAGGAAAGTGGAAAGAGGTGATGGGGAGAAACAGGGTAGGGTAAACTATCTCATGTAGAAGAAGCAAGGGGAAGTGGCTGCAAGGGAGGGGAAGAACAGGAAGGCAAAAAGGCAAAATCACATTCTCATTGAATTTGGTTCAGGGAGAGAATGACATACATACTAAATGGGGTACCTCAACCTGCATCAGAATAGGGGGAAGGGGGGTGATAGGAAGGATGATGAATGGGAGGGCATTCTTGGGGGGAGGGGAGGTTGGAAGTACCCACTATAGAAGAGGGACAGGATCAAGTAGGGAATGGACCAGGTAGGGGGTGGGATGGGTGGGAGGGAATTATAAGCAGCATTGTCCAATATATCTACTATGGTAATATTTCGTATAGCTACACATGTACAACACATACTGAATTATTTATCTTCCCAGAGGGAATGGGTGGCAAGGGAGGAAGGGAATGGATCTGAAATTCGAGGTCTTAAAATTAAATGTTTCAAATATACATAAATACTATTATCAATACTCTTTTGCATGTAATTGGGAGATAAGATGTGCAGGCATTGGGGCACAGAGATTCACCTTGCTCTAATGGAAAAGTTGAAAGGGGTATGGGAGAAGATAAGGGAGAGAGCAGATTGGAGGAAGGGATATCTATTGGTACTGCTATTCTGGGATGGTGGGTAGAGGAAAAACGGGGAAAAAATTGTAACTCTAAATCTGGTGGAAATGAATGATGTAAACCTGAAGTCAATAAAGCATTTATTTAATTAAAAAAAAGCGTGGGTGAGGAGGGAAGAAGGGAGAGAATCTGAGACTCTAAGATTTAAAAACAAATTTTTTATAATGTTGTTAAATGCAACTGGGAAATAACATATATAGGCAATGACGTATAGAAATCCATCTTGCTCTACAAGAGACTAATGGTTAAGTAGTTAAAGGGAGGGATAGAGGCAAGAGTAGAAAGGGGAAAGGAGTAATCAGTATGCTTGCCATCTTGAGGTGGTTGTAGAGGAGAGATGGGAGAAAATTTGCGACTTAAAACCTTGAGGAAATGAATCTTATAAACTAATAACAAATAAAAAATTTTGGAAAAAAATTAGAATTGGCCAAATGGAAAATGATGTCTCAAAGCTCACTGATGGAAATAATTCCTTAAAAATTAGAATGAGGCAAATGGAATGTAATGACTTCATGAGAAATCAATAAATTATAAAACAGAAGCAAAATAATGATACAATAGAAAATAATGTCAAATAAGTCATTGGAAAAGTCACTGACCTGGAAAACAGATCCAGGGGAGTGAACTTAAGAAGAAAATTGCCCTGATTTTCTAGAATGAGAGGGAGAATTAGAAATGTAAAGAATATACTGGTCACCTCCTCAAAGAGATACCAAAAGGAAAATTCCTAGGACTCTTGGATACAAATTTCAGAATTCCCAGGTCAAAGAAAAAATATTACAAGCAGTCAAAAAGGTACAATTTGAGTATTGTAGAAAAACAATAAAGATGACACAAGATCTAGCAGCTTTTACATTAAGGAATCAAAGGTTTTGGAATATGATATTCCAGAGATCAAGGGAGCCAGGATTAAAACCAAGAATCATGAACCCATCAAAACTGAGTATAATCTTTCAAGGGAAAAAGGGATAATCAATGAAATAGATGACTTTCAAGAATCAATGATGAAACGACCAGAGCTAAATAGAAAATTTGATTTTCAAATACAAGAATCAACAGAAGCATGAAAAAGTAAACAGGAAAGAGAAATTATAAAGGATTTATTAAAGTTGAACTGTTTATATTCTTTTTTTTTTTTTTTTAAATTTTTTTTTTTTAAAGCAATTGGGGTTAAGTAACTTGCTCAAGGTTACACGGCTAGTCATTTGATTTATGCGTGGGTGCTCATTTTCTGAGGCCAGATCTGATCTCGGGTCATCCAAACTCCGAGGCCGGCTCTCTTACTCACTGCGCCACCCAGCCGCCCCTTTAGGGCAATTGGGGTTAAGTAACTTGCCCAAGGTTACACGGCTAGGTTTTTGTTTGTGCGGATTAAGTGTCGGAGGCCGGCTCCGAACTCAGGTCCTTCTGATTCCAGGGCCGGCGCTCTATTCACTGCGCCACCTAGCCGCCCCTGAACTGTTTATATTCTTACATGGAAAAATTACATTTTTAACTCATGAGACCCTTCTCTGTATTAGGGTAGTTGGAATATTTTTTTGCATATTATATAATTTTAATAATTTATACTGTTCATTTGAGGATTAGGATTCCTAGACTCCAGTGCTGCATGAGTGAATTTAGATACTGATTAAGTATTTAATGGACTTTTTTTTTTTGCAGAATTTATTGAGAAACAGCATGCAAAAAATAAGACCTATTACTATCATCGGCAATACCGTCGAGTACCAGACATAACTGAGTGCAAGCAAGGGGATATTCTATGCATGTTTGAAGCAGAAATGCAGTGGAAAAGAGACTAGTATGTATGCCAGGTTTCACTATCGGGTATCTGTCTTTGGTTAGGTGGGGGAAGTGAGTGTATTTACAGTTCCTTGGCTGCATAAGCTGAGAAAACTAACCCCCCGCCCCATTCTCCCTTTCTCTTTCAGCAAAGTTGATCAAGAAATTGTTAATATTGTCCAGGAAAGAATGAAGGCCTGTCAGCAGAGAGAAGGAGCTAGCTATCAACAGAACTGTATGAAAGAGGTCAAACAATTCTATGATGTTGCAAAAGCTTATCAGGATCGATGTAAGTGAATGGGGTCCACATATGGACTGGGTAGTTTTAAGCCCTGGATTTTCAAAGATGACTTAAATAAACCTTTTCTGTCTTCACAGATTATCACCTTGGAGCCAGTTGTACTGCTCGGAAATGTCTTGCAAAGCAGAAGCACCGGATGCTTGCTGAGGGAAAAGCTGCCAAGGAGGCTGCAGTGGCCTAAATTCCCCAATTGATATGATCCAGGACTTTTGTTTTCTGTGATAAGATTCATCCCAATAAAAGTCTTTGCAGTTCTCCTATCTGTGTATTCTCTCTCTTCTCCCCAACCAATAAGGAACTACAAGTGTGTCTTATCAGGCATAGTTCAATTTATTTGTTTACAAACATCTATGTGGTGGCAACAGCAGCTGCCTGGGTCCTCTGGACAGACACTCGAGTGTGAGTCTTCACAAGATGGTCGGTGAATTCCTGATAAGGAGATTTAGTGAACACAGTCTCCTTCCATAGGTCTGGGGTTAGATAGCTGTATGTTTTGGAGATGGCATCAAAGGTAGCTTTAGCGAAGTTGCCCAGAGTGGCAGTACAGCCTCTTGCAGAAGTGTAGCAATCATCAATTCCAGCCATCATCAGGAGCTTTTTAGGCACAGGAGCTGAGATAATGCCAGTTCCTCTAGGGGCCGGGATCAGGCGCACCAAAACCAACCCACATCGCCCAGTGACCTTGCAGGGTACTGTGTGAGGCTTGCCAATTTTGTTCCCCCAGTAGCCACGTCTCACAGGAACTATGGACAGCTTGGCCAGAATGATAGCACCACGAATAGTTGTGGCCACTTCCCTGGAGCACTTGACACCCAGACCAACATGGCCATTGTAGTCACCAATGGCCACAAAAGCCTTGAACCTGGTGTTGCCCAGATCTAGTTTGTTTCTGAACAGGCATGATCTTCAAAACATCAGCTTTCAATGAAGATCCCAGGAAAAAATCTATGATCTCAGACTCCTTGATAGGAAGCGAGAAAAGATAGAACTCTTCCAAGGACTTGATCTTCATGTGCTTGACTAACCGGCCCAGCTTAGTGACAGGAACCCACTCCTTGTCTTCAGCCTTTTCTCCCCGGGCCCTGCGTCCACGGCCTCGGCCTCGACCACAGCTCCGGCCTCGACCACGGCCCCGGCCTCGACCACGGCCCCGGCCTCGACCATGGCCCCCACTGCCGAAGCCACCGCAAAAGCCTCCCCAGCCTCCGACGCCGGGGTCCCCGGGGCCTCCCACACCTCCTGCAGCACCGGCGTCGTCCGCCATTTGGTGTTCACCAGAAGTAGCTGGAATATTTTTTATCCATCTATCTATCTATCTATCTATCTATCTATCTATCTACCCATCTTTCTCTCTGTCTATCTATCCATACACATATACACACATACAATACACATGCATATATATATGGATGTGTACATAAGCATATATGTATACACACATACATAGATACAGAGGGAAGAGGGTGAGTTAAGTATGAATGGAATACATAAGCAAAAATAAACTAAGAGGTGATAAAGGAATGTACTGCGAGAAGAAGGGAAGAGGTAGAATGGGATGAATCATCTCATGTAAAAGACCAAGAAAGAGGTTTTTTGTTTTTGTTTTTGTTTTTACAATGGAGAGGAAGAGCTGAGAGGTGGCAGGCAATGAGTGAACCTTAATCTCATCAGATTTGGATTAAGGAGGGAATGACATTCATATTCTACTGAATATGAAAATATATCTTACCATATAGAAAAATAAAGGGGGAGGGGATAAAAGAAGAGGGGTAATAGAATTGAGAGGAAATGGGGAGAAAATGTAATCAGCAGCAAACACTTTTGAGGAACTGCAGGGTCAAAGAAGAGAATAGAATAAATGGGGGGCAGGATAGGATGGAGGGAAATGTAGTTAGTTTTACTCAACATAACTAGTGAGGAAGTGTTTTGTATCACTAGACATGTATAACCTATATTGAATCGTTTGTCCTCTCAAAGAAGGTGAGTGGGGAGGGAAAAAGGAGAGAATGTGGAAATCAAAGTTTTAAAAATAAATGTTAAAATTGTTTTTACACACAACTGGGAAAATATGGTCTATAAGTAATGGGGTATAGAAATCTATTTTGCCCTACAGGAAAATAAAAGAGAAGGGGATAAGTGAAAGGAGAGGTGATAAAAGGGAGGGCACATTGGGGGGAAGAGTAATCAGAATGTATGCCATCTTGGGATAGGGGAAGGGGAGAGATGGGAATAAACTCTGGAAATCAAAATCTTGTGGAAGTGAATGGTGAAAACTAAAGATAATTATGTTCAACAAAAGGAAAAAAAAACAAGCCTTATCTTTCTTCCATGTTACAAGTCCTTCAAAAACTTTAGGTGTGAAATCATGTACCCTAATATTTTCCCCCCTATGGGTTAAATATCCAAAGTTCCTTTAACACATATTTGTACTCTTTTTTGAACAAGCTTGAGAATTATTATTATTATTATTATTATTATTATTATTATTATTATTTTGCTTTTTGGAGGGGGGAGGGGGGAGCAATTGGGGTTAAATGACTTGCTCAGGGTCACATGGCTAATTTTTTGTGTCAAGTGCCTGAGGCCAGATCCAAAGCTAGGTCCTTCTGACTCGAGGGTCGGTGCTCTACTAGCTGTGCCACCTAGCTGCCCCAAACTTGAGAATTATAATCAGTTATTTTTGACTCCAATATCAATGTATAATCCATTGCACCCTATTCATTCATAGGCCAAAAATATCTCAAAATGATCTCCAAATGAGAAATTTGGAACTATGCCTAAAGGGCTATAAAACAGTACATACCCTTGATCCAGTAATACCTCTACTAGATCTATAATGTGAAAACATCAAAACAGGGAAAAGGGAGCTATTTATAGCAGCTCTTTTTGTGGTGGCTAACAACTGCAAATAAAGGGGATGCTCATCAATTGTGGAATGGTTGAACAAGCTGTGGTATACGATTGTGATGGAATATTATTGTGCTATAAGAAATGACAAGCAGTATGATTTCACAAAAACCTGGAAAAACCTTCATGAACAGTGTACAATCAATGTAAGATCTGCAAATAGTTTCACATTAGACATTAGTCAGGTTATAAAGAAGGGCTGAATCCGGGGGCGGAGCCAAGATGGCAGAGTAGAAACAGCTCGTCCAAGCCTCTCTGCCCCCAGATTCTCCACAAACTATGTAAAAAAGGACTCTGAAAATCTTCTGGAGCCCCAGCACCCACAGAACGACAGAGAGAAGCTAACCTCCCGCT
>WOXC01011291.1:0-150347 GCA_011680675.1 Gymnobelideus leadbeateri
TTTGAGTTACAATCATTTACCCCCCATTATTCCCCTACCCAAACTCCCAGAATAGCAGTCCCACAGGATATCGCTTCCTCCAATCTGCTCTCTCCCATACCTTCTCCCATACCCCCATCGACTTTTCCATTAGAGGAAGATGAATCTTTGTGTCCCAATGCCTGCACATCTTATCTCCCAATTATAGGCAAAAGAGTATTAATAATAGTATTTATATATATATTTGAAACATTTAATGTTACGACCTTGAATTTCAGATCCATTTCCTTCCTCCCTTGTCACCCATTCCTTCTTGGGATATAAGTAATTCAGTATATGTTGTACATGTCTAGCTATGCAAAACATTATCATAGTAGATATATTGTGCAAGGCTGCTTATAATTCCCTCCCACTCATCCCACCCCCCACCTGGTCCATTCTCTACATGATCCTGACCCTCTTCTATAGTGGGTACTTCCAACCTCCCCTCACCCCAAGGATGCCCTCCCATCCATCATCTCTCCTCTCATCCCCCTTCCCCCTATCCTGCTGCAGGTTGAGATATCCCATTTAGTATGTATGTCATTTTCTACCTGAACCAAATTCAATGTGAATGTGGTTTTGCCTTTTTAGCCTTCCTTATTTTCCCCCTCCTTTGCACCCACTTCCCCTACATGAGATAGTTTACCCTACCATGTCTCTCCCCATCTCCTCTTGCCACTTTCCTCTCTCACCTCATAATTTCATCCCTTGAGTACTCTCCCTTCCCAACAATATCAACCTATGCCCTCTATCCATATATAACTGTAACCATATACACACACATTCACATATGTATTCGTATGACCACACCCCTTCTTCCATTATTTTCATAGTGAGAAAGATATCATCAGTCACAGATATTGCTTTTCCATATAGGAATGTAAATAGTTCAACTTTGATAAGTTCCTTTTGATTTCTTTTCCCTAATTACCTTCTCAGGCATCTCTTACTTCTTGTGTCTGGATGTCAAATTTTCTTTTCAACTCTGGTTTTTTCCTCAAGAATGCTTGAAAGTCCTCTATTCCACTGAATGACCATATTTTCCCCTGAAACAAAATACTCAGTTTTGCTGGGTAGGTGACCCTTGGGTTCATTCCCAGTTCTTTTGCCCTCTGGAATATCATATTCCATGCCCTTCGATCCCTCAGTGTAGAAGCTGCCAGGTCCTGGGCTATTCTGATTGTGTTTCCACAATATTGAAATTGTTTCTTCCTGGCTGCTTGTAGTATTTTCTCCTTGATCTGGGGATTCTGGAACCTGGCTATAATATTCCTGGGAGTTTTCTTTTTGGGATCTTTTTCAGGAGGTGATCTGTGGATTCTTTCAACCTCTATTTTGCCCTCTGGATCTAAAACATCAGGGCAATTTTCCTTGAGAATTTCTTGAAGGGTGATTTCTAGGTTCTTTCTTTGATCATGGCTTTCAGGTAGTCCAATAATTTTTAAATTGTCTCTCCTGGATCTATTTTCCAGGTCAGTGGTTTTTCCCATGAGATATTTCACATTGCCTTCTAATCTTTCATTTTGTTTGGATCTGCTTAACAGCATCTTGATTTCTCATAAAGTCATTAGCTTCCATTTGCTCCAGTCTAACTCTGAAGGAATGAATCTCCTCAGTGAACTTTTGAGATTCTTTTTCCATCTGGCAAATTCGACTTTTTAAGGCATTCTTCTCCTCAGTGCCCTTTTGGGCCTCCTTTGCCATTTGAGCTAGTCTATTTTTAAGGTGTTGTTTTCCTCAGTCAGGCTGTTGACCCTCATTTCATACTTTTCCTGCATCCTTCTCATTTCTCTTTCTAATTTTTCCTCCACTTCTCTTATTTGATTTTTAAAGTCCTTCTTAAGGTCCTCTATGGCCTGCAACCCGCTCATATTTTCCCCTGGGGCTTTTGGAGCAGGACTTCTGACCTCACAGTCCTTTCCCCGCTCTATGCCCCCAAAATAGGAGTCTAGGGTTGCATTTTTCTGTTTCCTTTGCCTTGGCATGTTGCCACTTAATTACTTGACTTTTGGGCTTGTTGCCACACTATGGCTTTAAGGCCAGATAGAGGAATTTTCGTCCCGAACGTGTGGGGGGCAACTTCCGTTTCTGGCAAGCTGTAAACCCACCCACAACTTCCACCCTAGATCACAATCCAGATCCAGGGAGGTTAAAGCAAGAGCGATTACCCCCAAGACTGATCGCTGGATCTCCCCACGATTTGTAGGCTGGGAGCCGGAAATGCCTCTGAAAACTACAAAATGGCGTGTCTCCTCAGCGGCTTCTAGCCCCCAGGGGAGGGAGCTGACGCATTCCCCAAATACAGGTCCCAAAGTCCATAGGACACTAACCTCTTACTTTGTCCTAGGCAAGTCTATGTTGATAATTCTGGCGTCTCCACAGTTCCTGGTGTTCTGGGGTTCCTCCAGCCGGCTGCTGGCCCTGCCGCCCTGGGGCTAAAACCTCGGCTCACGTGGACCTGGGCTCGGCTCGGCTCCTGCGCTCTGCGCGCTGCCAGCTCCCAGACCACTGCGCTGGTCCTTCCTGCAGGGCTGCTGGGCTGTCCTCAGCGGGAGGTTAGCTTCTCTGTGTCGTTCTGTGGGTGCTGGGGCTCCAGAAGATTTTCAGAGTCCTTTTTTACATCGTTTGTGGAGAATCTGGGGGGCAGAGAGGCTTGGAAGAGCTGTTTCTACTCCGCCATCTTGGCTCCGCCCCTCAATTTCACCTTTTAAGTGTCATTCCCTTCCTATTCAATTGATCCTGTGCCCTCTATGTATACCTGTACACAGGTATACATATACACTCACATATGTATTTATATGCCTATATACCTTCCTATATAGACACACACACACACATACACATACATTTATATATATATATATATAGAAAAGTTTCATAAGTTACAATTATCATTTTTTCATGTAGGAATGTAAATAGTTTAACTTTGATAAGTTCCTTATGATTTCTTTTCCATGTTTACCTTGTCTTGCTTCTCTTGCTTGTATCTGAATGTCAAATTTTCTACTCAACTCTGGTTTTTTCATCAAGAAAGCTTGAAAGTCCTCTATTTCATTGAATTACTATATTTTTCCCTGAAACATTATAATCAGTTTTGCTGGGTAGGTGATTCTTGTTTTAATCCCAGCTCCTTTGACCTCCAGAACATCATTTTTTTTTTTTAAAGCAATTGGGGTTAAGTAACTTGCTCAAGGTTACACGGCTAGTCATTATTTATGCGTGGGTGCTCATTTTCTGAGGCCGGATTTGATCTCGGGTCATCCCAACTCCGAGGCCGGCGCTCTTACTCACTGCGCCACCTAGCCGCCCCCAGAACATCATATTTCAAGCCCTTCAGTCCCTCAGTGTAAAAGCTGCCAGATCCTGTGTTATCCTGATTGTGTTTCTACAATATTCAAATTGTTTCTCCTTTACTGCTTGTAATATTTTCTCCTTGATCTGGGAACTCTGGAACCTGGCTATAATATTCCTAGGAGTTTTCTTTTTGGGATCTTTTTCAAGAGGTGATTGGTGAGTTCTTTTGACCTCTGTTTTGCCCTCTGGTTCTAAAATAGCAGGGCAATTTTCCTTGAGCATTTCTTGAAGGGTGATTTCTAGGTTCTTTTTTTGATCATGGCTTTCAGGTAGTTCAATAATTTTTAAATGATCTCTCCTAGATCTATTTTCCAGGCCAGTGGTTTTTCCAATGAGATATTTCACATTGCCTTCTATTTTTTCATTTGGATTTGTTTAATAGTATCTTGATTTCTCATAAAGTCATTAGCTTCCATTTGCTCCAATCTAATTCTGAAGGAATGATTCTCTTCAGTGAGCTTTTGAGATTCTTTTTCCATCTGTCAAATTTGGCTTTTTAAGGCATTTTTCTCCTCATTTGGCTTTTTGAGCCTCTTTTGCCATTTGAGTCAGTCTATTTTTTAAGGTGTTATTTTCTTCAGGTTGTTGACTCCCTTTTCATGATTTTCTTGCATCATTCTCATTTCCCTTCCCAATTTTTCCTCCACTTCTCTTATTTGGTTTTCAGATTCCTTCTTGAGCTTCTCCATGGCCTGTAACCAACTCATATTTTTTTGGGAAGCTTTTGGTGCAGGAGTTCTGACTTCATTGTCTTCCTCCTGTTCCATGCTTTGATCCTTTTTGTCCACAAAAAAGGAATCTAAAGTTGCATAGCTGAGCCTGCTTTGCTTTCTTTGCTTGCTCATGTTGTCACTCAATTACTTGACTTTTGAGCTTTTTGCCACAGTAGAACTCTACTTCCCAAGAGAAGAGCTTTGTCCCAAATTGCTGGGGTTTTTACAGCTGCTGGAGCTATTAGTTGGCTGCCCTCTCTGAAGCCTTCACAGGCTCTGGCACCTTGGTCACCCATCCCTGGACCTGTACCCTAGACAGCAATCCAGATCCAAGAGTGATTACCCCTCACAGTGGTTACTTGGTCCCCCTATGATCTGCAGGCCAGGAGCTCTGAAGTAGTCACATTGCAGAGGGCCACCTTGTCTCAGCCACTTCTCCCTCCTAGGGGCAGAGGCTGGACTACACTCCCAGACCCCCTATTCCTGAAGTCCACACTGACCTCTCACTTTGTCTTTGGCATTTCTGGGTTGATTATTCTAGAAATTTCCACAGCTGCTTTTGATCCACTCTCCCAAAGTCCCTCTAGCCCTTATCAGTTTCATTTATTTATTTATAAGTATATATATTTATTTATAAAAAAAGAATTATTTTCCTATCTCTCCTGAAGGTCTTTTCCTTAAATTCAAACTAACTTCCAATATCTATGTTCTTTGTAACAATAATGGTTGCCCAATCAACAAAATAACCTCTTGAATTCAGTTCAACAATTATTTATTAAGTGACAAGTATATGCATAATACTGTGCTAGGTGATAAGGGTACAAAGAAATGCAGGACGCAGACCCTGCTGCCAAGGAGTTTATAATCTAGTGGGGAAGGAGGTGAATGAGACACGTACCCAAAATTATACTAAAAATTAGAATAGGGTTAAGTGCACAAGAAAGGTTTATTCTTTTCCAGGAAGGAAGGAAGGGATCACTTTTAGTTGGAAAGATTAAAGAATGCCTCTTGGAGGAGGTGACACTTTAGCTAAGCCTTGAAGAGAGGACTTGAACTAGCAGACATGGGGGGAATGTTTCAGGAATGTGGATTGACATATGCAAGTAGGTGAAGGTGGGAGAGAACAAGAATAAGGTCTCTCTTTTGATTTTGTGGAATCACCTGTAATAAAATTCCTTCTTATTTTATCTGAGTTTTTTTCAAGGGTTAGGGGTTGAAAATAAATGACTCTTCTCTTGCTAAGGGGATATGATAAGATAGGATTAGGATAAAATCCGATTAGGATAAAATCCAGAATTAATGGTAAGGATGCATTGACTATTCTGATTAAAGGGACTGGTCAATTCAGTCTCACAACTGGCCTGAGGTCACTTTGCTGTAGTGATTGGTGCATTGAACCCCTGAGTATTTACCAAAGTGGATGCTTGTTGTGGTGCTGCAGTATAGCTTGTGTTGTGCTCCAGCTTTCTTCCCTGGCTCTTCTGTACTTTACAAGTCATGGTATAGATGCCATATTACTGGAATCAGAATCAAGAGAACCTGGGTTCCAATCCCAGCTCTCTGTTCTTAGTGGTTTGACCTTAGGCAATCCCTAAGTCAGAGTCTCATTGTCTTTATCTCTAATGAGAGGTTAGACTAGGTGAGATCTGAGGTTCCTTATGGTAATGTTCTTTCTTGATAGAACCTAAAATTCCCTCGTAGGACCTGTTTGCCATTCCTTTTCAATTTAAAAAAAGTTCTTTTCTAGATGTTCTGATTTTTCTGCACCCTTCATAAAACGAGGAGATAGAAATTGGACACAAAACTCTAATTAAGGCCTGACTAATGGCCTTTTTGGTCTCAACATTTGACAAGGGCTTTGGAAAAATTGAAAGGAGGCCAGAAAAGAACAGTAGAAATGATTAAAGGAAAAGGAAATAGGCCCTATGAGGAAAAGTTATGTGTTTTTGAAAGAAGAAAGCTGATGAGCAACTTAATATGTCTTTAAGTATTTGAAAGATTATTGTAAGGAAGGCACTGATGAGCAGTTCTCCATTTCCCCAGAGAATGGAACTGAAGGAAATGGATTTAAATTGCAATAAGAGAAAATCAGATTAGACCAAAGGAAAGACTTCCTGATAAGAATTTTGCATTATAGTTTAAAAAAAAATTTTTTGGGGGGGTGAGGCAATCGGGGTTAAGTGACTTGCCTAGGGTCACACAGTTAGTAAGCATCAAGTATCTGAAGCTAGATTTGAACTCAGGACCTCCTGACTCCAGGGCTGGTGCTCTATTCACTGCACCACTTAGCTGCCCCATTGTAGTTTTAGGAGGGGGAAAAAAAAGGCAACATGTCTGTACCCTGAAGGTAATGCATGTGTGTGACATTTCCCAGAAGAGGTTATGTAAGCTTCCAAACATAAAATAGTCTCAGAAAAGCTTTATATAAATTCTTGAATGTCAGATCTAGCCAGAGTATTTTAGGTTGCTCAGTTGTTGATTGATGGATTAAAGAATCCACAGTGCAAATGGTGGACATTAAGAGACTGTTCACTTTTCCCAGCATAAATAGGCATCTCTGTTGTCTGGGGATTAAACCAATCCAAGTGTCTGCTGCTACTCTCCTGCACACTCTCCAGCTAATAGCTCTTCCATGAAAACTCTGATGGCTGATGGCTGTTACAGTCCTGTCTTTGGAGCTACCCAACGGTTAATTTGTCTGGGTTGATTGCTCACCTGATCCAACCCTGCCTGCTTCTTCTGGCTTTCATTTATACTTCTGCAGATAAATTGCTTCCATTTCTTGCCTGGGTCATGCTGGGCTTCTTAACCCTGATCTCACAGACTGGAACAGGACATTCTTGATTGACTTCCTCTGCCCTTTCCTCTGCTAGTCCTTCTGTCCAGGCAGTTCTGGGGAAGAGAAGGGGAAATTGAACCAAAACTAGGGTCATACTATCCCAGAAGCAAGGGCTGGCTGCCCAGAAAGCCCAGATGACTGCCCTCCAGCAGCAGCTGGCTCAGCTCATGAGTAATAATGCCTGGCTGGCAACTGAGAATGCCATGCCCTTAGGGCATGATCATCTCTCTGAAATAAAAGTTTAACTGGCACAGGGGCCATGTGGGGACAGAATTGTTTTATGCAAACAGCATAAAGTCTGCTGGAAAAAAAACAAAAGCAAAACCAAAAAACCTGTCCAGCCAGTTAACTGAATTTCCTAATTTCCTGACTTAAGTTGACCTCTTTCTCTACATTTATGCTGACCAGGGTGACCTTCACGGCTCCTTGACTAGTAAGGTCCTCTGCATGCTAAGCAGTTTTCTTCCTGATGGAAGTCTGCTGGAATAAATGTGTGCAAGAACTGTAGCAGGTTTTTTTTTTTTAATTTACAGATAGAAAACATTAATCTTCGAATTTATCGGTGGTCAGAAGGAAGAGGATCAGTGCAGGATTAATTATTCCTTGGAATAATCTTTCTTTTATTTAAAAATTCTTATTTACTTACAAGAGGGATTGGCTGATATTTTTGAGACAAATTAGCCTATGATCCCTTTGAGTGTTCTTCAACACACCAGGACTGAGATCCAACTCATCTCCTATGCTTTCTTTATGGATGGAGTCATTTTCCTTGGTTCCTTTCCAGATACTCTTATAGCCTAGACGCCATGGATCTCAGACAGTCCATTTGCAGTTCTTAAAGCTCTGACTTGCATAGTGAGCTTTTAAAGGACTTCAGGTTAAGAAGACATTGTAAAAACTTTCAGGGAAGCTAAATTAACTTACACGAATGCTAGAAAGAGCTTTGAAATGGCCCTAGAAAGACCAATGATAAAGAAATATGAAATCAGCAGAAAGTAAGCTCCTTCATCCAGTCCAGAATCATATAAAAAATATGGTTAGAAGAGGGCAGAGGCTGGTAAAGGGATCAAGTTAGTGAAACTAGTGCTATCTCAGGTTAACTTAGAAATGAGAACTATCAGGAGAGAATCTTGCTGGGGGGGTGGGGGAGAAGAGGACCAAACCCTGATTTCTTTTTGCTTTTTTTGGAGGGGGAAGGCAGGGCAATTGGGGTTAAGTGATTTGCCCAAGGTCACATGGCTGATAAGTGTTAAATGTCTCAGTCCGGATTTGAACTCAGGTTCTCCTGACTCCAGGACTGGTGCTCTGTTCACTGTGCCACCTAGACGCCCCCAGACCCTAATTTCTGAGGGGAAAAAAAGTCTGATTTCTGAAAAAGTTTGTTGATGAAAATGCTGTTATTTGCTAAAACTCTCTTGTCTGCATGTTGGAAAAGTTGGACACAGAATTTTCTGACCTGGTTAAAAATGTTCAAATTTGAATCCATTGGTTTAAATTAATATAAAATCATATATATATATACATATATATGTGTGTGTATGTGTATATATGTGTGTATGTATACACACATATATACATGTATGTGTGTATATATGTATATAAATATATACATACATAAAATTGAAATATAAAAATATAAGACCTATTTATTTTGTAAAAATACATCAGGGAAGATAGAAACTTAGTAGCAAAATTTCAACAAAAATTTCTGCATAATTTGTGAATGGGATTGAAAAATAAGTTTGTTGATTTAGTAGCGTAGCCAAGTGATTTACTTCTTCCATTTGGATCTACATATCTTTGTAAGGAATTTTTAAAATGTATGATGATCATTGTGGGAGAGCCAACGCGGATTTACCTCAGTGCCCTTGAGAGGTCCCTGGACCCTTGACGGCACTGCCTCCAGGCTTAGGCGATGATGGCAAGGCCTCTCAGCTGACCCCGCCTTGTTCTAAGGAGCGAGGCACATCAGGGTCCACAAAGAATATCCTTGCTCCGGGTAGAAATCTCGAGATAAGAGTCCCAGGGGTTAAGGTGTGCTTGACCTTAAAAGGCAAAAGGTGTTGTAATTGGCCAAGAGCCAAAATGGAAAGTGCTTGCGTAGGATAGGCTATATATGTAGAAGAGCAGGAAATAAAGTCGGAGTTGCCCCATGAGTTGCTGTGTAAGTGTGCTTTGTTCTGCTCGGCGCTCCCCGCCACGTGGGGTCTGGAAGGCCCCGCGAGAGGATCCGACAACAGATCATTAAAGCCAAATACCAAAATAAACTGGACTTAGAGCCAGACCTTTAAATGTTGTATCACAAAAATAAACCAAGATTTGAAAAGCATAATTTTAAAAAATAGTATTTTATTTTTTTCCCCAAGTACATGTCAAGAAAATTTTTAGCATTCATTTTTACAAGATTTTGAGTTCCAAATTTTCCTGCCTACCTCTCTCCCCTGCCCTCTTCTGGAAATGGTAGACAATTTGATATTGGTTATACATGTGCTATCTTGTAAAACATATTTCCATATTAGTGATAGTTGTGAAAGAAGAAACAGTTAAAAATGAAAAAAAAAAACACATGAAAAAGAATAAGTGAAAAAAGTATGCTTTGATCTGAATTTAGAGTCCATCAGTTCTTTATCTGGATATGGATATCATTTTCCTTCATGAGTACTCTGTACTTGTCTTGGATCGTTGTGTTGCTGAGAAGAGCCAAGTCATTCATAGTTGATCATTACACAATGTTGCTGATACTGGGTACAATGTTTTCCTGGTTCTGCTCATTTCACATTGCATCAATTTGTGTAAGTCTTTCCAGGTTTTTTGAAATCTGTCTGTTTTTCATTCCTTATTGCACAGTAGTATTCCATTACATTCATATATCACAACTTGTTCAGTCATTTCCCAGCTGATGGGCATCGCCTCAGTTTCCAATATTTTGCCACCATGAAAAGGGTGACTGTAAATATTTTTGCACATGTGAACTATTTTCCCTTTTCTATGATCTTTTTGGGATACAGACCTAATAGTGGTATTGCTGGATCAAAGGATTTGCACAGTTTGGTTGTTCTTTGTGCATAGTTTCAAATTGCTCTCCAGAATGGTTGGATCAGTTCACAACTCTACCAACAATGCATTAGGGTTTTAATTTTCCCACATCCTCTCCAACATTTATTATTTTCCTTTTCTGTCATATTACACACTCTAATAGGTGTGAGGTGGTACCTCAGTGTTGTTTTAATTTGCATTTCTCTAATAAAAGTAATTTAGAACACTTCTTCATATGCCTATAGATAACTTTGATTTCTTCATCTGAAAACTGCTGTTCATATCCTTTGACCATTTATCAGTTGGGGAATGATTTCTGTTCTTATAATTTTTACTCAGTAATAAAGCATAATTTAATCACATTGCTTTTATTGAAATATTAATAATTTAATAAGAGTAAAAATGTTTTTGTACTACTAATACATAGTAAAATGTTTATTTTATCTCTACCTCATCTTTTTAATTAATATTTTATATATGAATTTTTTACATTTTAAAAAAGTATACATTAAGTACAGAAGTACATGTATATAATATATAAATATACATATGTGGGGCAATTTTGGGAGGCAACAGGGCACAGTAGATAGAGCTGGACTTTAAACCAAGAATACCTGTGTTCAGATTTTGACTTTGACTCCTCCTGGCTCTGTGACCCTGAATTGATAGAGGGTATTTCATCACCCTGGAGTTCCCTATTCCAGTGAAATTACAGATCTAGTCCGCATAGCGTGGGGCTTCCATCTGTTCCAGGGCCCTAGCACCAGCTTCTAGTCCAGCTTCAGAAGGACCCTACCACAGGACCATCTCCGACTCTATGTTGCTTTTGGAGACAAGAGGTCTTTCAAATGGCCTTCTCTAGGGTAGACAAGGCACTTCGGCTCTTGAGTGGGCTCTTAATATTTTGGGACTGTTCCTGCTTGCTGTGAGGTGGACATCCTGGTGCATCACAGGATATTTTTGTCACATTTATAAGCATAATAACAAGTTTCTTTCTGGAGAAGTTAGACCAATTCACAGCCCTGACAATATATATGTGTATATTTGTGTGCATGTGTGTATTTTTACTGACTCCTCCTCTTCCCCCCATGCCTAGAATGTACTGCCTCCTCACCTCTGCCTCACAGACATTCTGTTTTCTGTGTGAAGCCTGATCCCCTCAAATGCTAGTTCTTTCCTTCCCAAATTACTTTGCATTTAGTTTCTTCACACTTAATTTAATTATATATACACATATATGTATATACTCGCCTCTCCCATTAGATGTTAAGGTCATCTCAAAGCATAGCAAATCATAATAAAGCAGAATTGCAGTAGCTCAAAAGAAGCACGAGATGCATAAATTTAAAGACATCACCATCCCAAATGTTCATGCGGCTATTTGTGCCTGACCTCTGGTAGAACCTTCTGAGGTTGTATTAGTCTGATCAGCCATAGTTGGACATTGTACTCTGTACATGGACCCCGATATAATGATGTCATTTTGGTCCTCTTTGAATACAAAGGACAGCAACCAACCAAGATCATCAAAAGTAGGGATTATTTTGTTCTTTGTATTTGTGCCTGTCACACAATAGGTGCCTATTAGATCCTTGCTTATTTTTTGTCTTCCTACAGTCCCTCCAAAATTGACTTCCCATCTTCTGATATCTCTACCCATTTTCCAGGTGTGAGGCAAAACCTTAGTTTGCTTTCTAATAAAAAAAATCTTTTGACCACTCTTGTTTTTATATAATATCTAACATATCCTGTGCTTTAAGATTTACAAAGTGATTTAAATATGTTATTTTATGTGTTTCTCATGAAAACCCAATAAGGTGTAATGGAAATGCAAATTTAAAGATCTTCCCTGCCCCTAGCTTAAGTGCACCTGGAGCCAGTGGTGGGAGGCTTGTTTTTCAGGAAAGCCCACACCTTGATACTTTGTGATTGGGCTGTGGGTCCAGAAGGTTGTTACATTCTCTGAGCCAGGAGAAGGCTATATAAACCCTGAGGAGAGGCTTTGCTTTGGGGCTCCCTTTGAGAAGTGTTGTGTGATTTGACCAGATGAAACTCTGGGAAGCCGTTGTTGAGAGCCCCCCGGCTTTGAAAACCCAGATGTTGATGCTTCCCTCTCTGGTAACTGTGATTTGGTATTGATATAATGGTTGGACAGTTTGGAAGCCTGTCTGTTTGATCTGTAAGTTCTGTAACTCTGAAGTTTGGGGTTCTGACCTTTTCCCCCTGAACTAAGTAATATATGTTTTTTTGATTAAAGTAAGCTAACCCATTTTGAGTTGCTTTCCTTTTGAAAAGCAGATCTAAGAACCTGTGTTGGCAGCCACTCTGGGAATGCTGGGGTGCTTGCTGCTACATAAGGTTGACCCTATTCTTTTCCCTGAGAGAGGTTAAGTGACCTGTCCAATGTCATGGGGAGAGGAGGTGTCTGGGGAAGGGTTCCAACTCAGCCTGACAGCTGGTCTAGTGTTCTCTCTGCTCTGATGCCAGCTTTTCCAAATGTCTCCCTCCTCCCAAAGAGCCACCTCCTATAACAAAGAATTATTCTAGTTCCTTCTCCCTATGATTATTTCAAATTCATCCTCTATACATCTTGGTTGTACATAGTTGTTTGTGTGTTTGTTTCCTCATTACGCTGTGAGCTCCTTAAGAATAGGGACTTTTTTTTTTTTGGAGGGCAATTGGGGTTAAGTAACTTGCCCAAGGTCACATGGCTAGGTTTTGTTTGTGTGTGCATTAAGTGTCTGGGGTTGGATCCGAACTCAGGTCCTTCTGACTCCAGGGCCGACACTCTACTCACTGCGCCACCTAGCTGCCCCATGAATAGGGACTTTTAATCTTTATTTGTATCCTCTGCTTAGCACATAGCAGGTGGTTAATAAATATTTATTGACTGGCAAAATAAAAGAACCACAACCCCCTTTTTTCAGCCTTCTTCTACTCATTTCAATGGTTCCCAAGCAGGAAAGGCAGAGTTGAACACTCGACTTCTCAGTTACTGTCTGACTGGCTTGAAGTGGGGCTTTCTTCTGTAGTTCCCTTTCCTCATTCTCCCTCCCCCTTTTCTCTTCATCTCTCTTCCCTGAGATTAGGGAGAAGGGAAGTACTCTGCAGGAGCATACAGGGTCTGACTAGGAAGAACATGAGTGCTCAGACTCCTTTTTAAGATTCTCTGCCCTTAAAAAAAAAAGATATATTGCTAGTAAAAATCAAATCAAAGGGGAGGCTAGGTGGCACAGTGAATAGAGCGCCGGCCCTGGAGTCACAAGGACCTGAGTTCGGAGCCAGCCTCCGGACACTTAATCCACACAAACAAAAACCTAGCCTTGTAACCTTGGGCAAGTTACTTAACCCCAATTGCCCTAAAGGGGCAGCTAGGTGGTGCAGTGAGTAAGAGCGCTGGCCTCGGAGTTGGGATGACCCGAGATCAGATCCGGCCTCAGAAAATGAGCACCCACACATGAATAATGACTAGCCATGTAACCTTGAGCAAGTTACTTAACCCCAATTGCTTTAAAAAAAAATCAAATCAAATCAATATTGGCTCCATATTCTTCCACCTCCCAGGTGATTCCTACAACACCAATGTAGGAGAAAGGGTTCTAGCATTTTCTCCCTAACAAGGATTCTCACTTTCCTCCCCGGTTCATTTGAAATTATACCTAGAAGTCCTTGTCTGATATCACTCATACATGTTTATGTGAAGTGACAGTCAGAATTTTTAAAATGCCAGATAGAACATCACCAGAAAACAGATCATAAAGGTTTTCTTGACACAGCAAATAGGTGGGTAAAAAAGGGACAGTGATTGAAAAAACTAACCTGCATTGAGCTTTTCCAGGGAGGAAGAACAAACACAATCAGTATTCATTTGTTACATAATGGGAGCCTGAGGTTGGCAGGGCAGCCTTTGTCCTTACCTTCTAGTACCAGATACCAGCATCATCAAAAATTTCAGGTCTCCTAAAGTTTAGATAAGGGTCCACCCACTCCTGGTTACCTAGGGCAGGAGAAATGGTTTGAACTATAGAGCTCGTTACAGAAGATAAAAAGCATTTCAGCTAAATTAACCAATATATTGTATTTCCCACCCAGAATCCCCCACCTCTGCAAAGAAAGGTGAGGAAAGTTCCCTTTTATGTCTCTTCTTGGCTACTAGACCCAGTCATTGTAATTTACAGAGTTCTATTCTTTTTTTTTTTAAACAAATGCTTTATTAACTTCTGTTTTACATCATTCATTTCTGCCAGATTTTGAGTTACAATCATTTTCCCCCCATTATTCCCCTACCCAACCTCCCAGAATAGCAGTCCCACAAGATATCGCTTCCTCCAATCTGCTCTCTCCCATACCCCCATCGACTTTTCCATTAGAGGATGGTGAATCTTTGTGTCCCAATGCCTGCACATCTTATCTCCCTATTACAAGCAAAAGAGTATTAATAATAGTATTTATATATATTTGAAACATTTAATGTTAAGACCTCGAATTTCAGATCCATTTCCTTCCTCCCTTGTCACCCATTCCCTCTTGGGAGATAAGTAATTCAGTATATGTTGTACATGTCTAGCTATGCAAAACATTATCATAGTAGATATATTGTACAAGGCTGCTTATAATTCCCTCCCACTCATCCCACCCCCCACCTGGTCCATTCCCCACATGATCCTGTCCCTCTTCTATAGTGGGTACTTCCAACCTCCCCTCACCCCAAGGATGCCCTCCCATCCATCATCCCTCCTCTCATCCCCCTTCCCCTATCCTGCTGCAGGTTGAGATATCCCATTTAGTATGTATGTCATTTTCTCCCTGAACCAAATTCAATGTGAATGTGGTTTTGCCTTTTTAGCCTTCCTTATTCTCCCCCTCCTTTGCGACCACTTCCCCTTGCTTCTTCTACATGGGATAGTTTACCCTACCCTGTCTCTCCCCATATCCTCTTGCCACTTTCCTCTCTCACCTCATAATTTCATCCCTTGAGTATTCTCCTTTCCCAACAAATTCAACCTATGCCCTCTATCCATATATAACTGTAACCATATACACACACATTCACATATGTATTCATATGACCACACCCCCTTCTTCCATTATTTTCATAGTGAGAAAGATATCATCAGTCACAGTTATTGCTTTTCCATATAGGAATGAAAATAGTTCAACTTTGATAAGTTCCCCTTGATCTCTCTTCCCCGATTACCTTCTCAGGCATCTCTTCCTTCCTGTGTCGGGATGACAAATTTTCTATTCAATTCTGGTTTTTTCCTCAAGAATGCTTGAAAGTCCTCTATTCCACTGAATGACCATATTTTCCCCTGAAATAAAATGCTCAGTTTTGCTGGGTAGGTGACCCTTGGGTTCATTCCCAGTTCTTTTGCCCTCTGGAATATCATGTTCCATGCCCTTCGATCCCTCAGTGTAGAAGCTGCCAGGTCCTGGGCTATTCTGATTGTGTTTCCACAATATTGAAATTGTTTCTTCCTGGCTGCTTGTAGTATTTTCTCCTTGATCTGGGGATTCTGGAACCTGGCTATAATATTTCTGGGAGTTTTCTTTTTGGGATCTTTTTCAGGAGGTGATCTGTGGATTCTTTCAACCTCTATTTTGCCCTCTGGATCTAAAACATCAGGGCAGTTTTCCTTGAGAATTTCTTGAAGGGTGATTTCTAGGTTCCTTCCTTGATCATGGCTTTCAGGTAGTCCAATAATTTTTAAATTGTCTCTCCTGGATCTATTCTCCAGGTCAGTGGTTTTTCCCATGAGATATTTCACATTGCCTTCTAATCTTTCATTTGTTTGGATCTGCTTAACAGCATCTTGATTTCTCATAAAGTCATTAGCTTCCATTTGCTCCAGTCTAACTCTGAAGGAATGAATCTCCTCAGTGAACTTTTGAGATTCTTTTTCCATCTGGCAAATTCGACTTTTTAAGGCATTCTTCTCCTCATTGCCCTTTTGGGCCTCCTTTGCCATTTGAGCTAGTCTATTTTTTAAGGTGTTGTTTTCCTCAGTCAGGCTGTTGACCCTCATTTCATACTTTTCCTGCATCCTTCTCATTTCTCTTTCCAATTTTTCCTCCACTTCTCTTATTTGATTTTTAAAGTCCTTCTTAAGGTCCTCTATGGCCTGCAACCCGCTCATGTTTTCCCCTGGGGCTTTTGGAGCAGGACTTCTGACCTCACAGTCCTTTTCCCGCTCTATGCCCCCAAAATAGGAGTCTAGGGTTGCATTTTTCTGTTTCCTTTGCCTTGGTATGTTGCCACTTAATTACTTGACTTTTGGGCTTGTTGCCACACTATGGCTTTAAGGCCAGATAGAGGAATTTTCGTCCCGAACGTGTGGGGGCAACTTCCGTTTCTGGCAAGCTGTAAACCCACCCATGACTTCCACCCTAGATCACAATCCAGATCCAGGGAGGTTAAAGCAAGAGCGATTACCTCCCAAGACTGATCGCTGGATCTCCCCACGATTTGTAGGCTGGGAGCCGGAGCTGCCTCTGAAAACTACAAAATGGCGTGTCTCCTCAGTGGCTTCTAGCCCCCAGGGGAGGGAACTGACGCATTCCCCAAATACAGGTCCCAAAGTCCATAGGACACTAACCTCTTACTTTGTCCTAGGCAAGTCTATGTTGAAAATTCTGGAGTCGCCACAGCTCCTGGTGTTCTGGGGTTCCTCCAGCCGGCTGCTGGCCCTGCCGCCCTGGGGCTAAAACCTCGGCCCATGCGGACCTGGGCTGGGCTCGGCTCAGCTCCTGCACTCTGCGCTCTGCGTGCTGCCAGGTCCTAGACCTCGGCGCTGGTCCTTCCTGCAGGGCTGCTTCGTTCTGTGGGTGCTGGGGCTCCAGAAGTTGTTCAGAGTCCCCTTTTACATAGTTTGGGGGGAATCTGGGGGCAGAGAGGCTTGGACGAGCTGTTTCTACTCTGCCATCTTGGCTCCGCCCCCCTACAGAGTTCTATTCTGATGGATTTGTTATTGTTTCCATTTATAGAACTGTATTTTTTGTGTATATTGTTTTCTTGGTTTAGCTTCACTTTGCTCATAAAAATCTTACTCTCTGTCTCTATATTCTTATTACACTTTATTTTTCCACCATATTCATTTAGCACAACTTATTTAGCTATCCTACAGTCTGTGGGCATCTATTTTGTTTCCAATTCTTTGCTACTACAAAAGGTGCTAATATAAGTATTTTGGTGTTTTGGCATCTTTTATCCTTGGTTTCCTTGGGACATATACCTAGCACAGTGCCTGGGCAGCAGTAAGCAGTTAAGCTCATTGATGGGCTAACAGTGGGATATTTGGGTAAAAAGGTATGGACATTTTAGTCACTTCCTCAGCATGGATCCATCCAAATTATTTTCCAGAATGAATGGATCATTTCAAAGCTCCAAACAATATATTGGTGTTTCTGTTTTTCCACAACTCTAGCATTGACTTTTCCCTTCTTTTGTCATCTTTGCCAATTTCCTGGGAGTGTGGATAAATCTTAATATTGTTTTGATTTGCATTTTTCTTATTACTAGTGATCTGAATAATTCTTTCATCTGGTTTTTAAGTTTGGAATTCTTTTGAGAACGGTCTGTATCCTTTGATCACCTATCTATTGGAAAATGACTTTTCATGATTTATTTCTGTTGTCTATATATCTTATATATTCATGCTTACTTTTTAGTAAAAGCATCATCTTCCCAAATTTTTTATTATACTTATGCATTTTCAGCAATATTCTTTCTTGTCCTTTTTACCAGAGACTATCTCTACACAGGCAAAGTAGATAGTTGAACAGTTTTTCAGATAATCTGATCTATGTAAATGATTCATCAGAATATTTCAGGTACTAATATCCCAAATCCTCTTTTCCCTGAATAGCAGATTTTTTTGTTTGTTTGTTGGCATTAGTTATTTAGATATTTTCCCCAACAATCTATTTCATTTCTCGGTTCTCTCTTCTGTTAGCACATATTAAAGAGCATTCTGCTTTTGACAAATACTTTTTTTTTTAATTGATCCAGACCAGTTTTGGTTCTACTCCTTTTTCTTTGGGGCATGTTTAAATCCACCAAATTTGGGTTTGTCACAAACATGAAAAAAAAAGCCTTTGAACATGCCCAGAAATGAAGTGGCTAGTCCTAATGGGAAAACTATAAATCGTAACATAAAATATATACATATGATAAGGAAGAGCTTGGGTTTTTTCCTCCATCTAGTTGGGAGACTGTAGGATCCTGGTCCACTATTATCTCCCTCAGGTAAGATGGGATTCTCATGGCTCTCCAACCAGTCACTTGGTTAGAGGCAGAAGGCCTGGATAGTTCCACTTCCCACCTTCCCAAATCAAGTGCACACACTAAGAAGCAATAATCTGGTCCATCTCTGGACTTACAAGAAGCATGAAGGTGGAGGGAGGGAGAGGAGAGTGGTTATTAGAGTCAATGGAACTTCTAAAATAGAATTTTTGTATTTGAGAACATCATCCTGCCTTAGATGGGCTGTGTATGATCTTCTCCCCTCTGCTACTTCCTGCCTCCTGACCTACCTCCTAGGCACTCACCTAGCCATATCTTCTGCTTCTGTCTTGCTTTAAACTTGACCTCTGGGGGCCTCAAAGGACACAGCTACAACTCTGCAGGAGATCTTTCCTTAGTCCCCAGATATTAAGCCTTTCCCTCTATGACAGCTCGTCTGATCTGTAGATCTCTGATACATATCCACTTATTAACATTTTATCTGTTCCATTAGAATGTAAGCTCCTTGAAGGCAGGGCCAATTTTTACCCTTTTTGGACTTGTTCCCTCCTCCCCTATTTAGCAAATAGTAAGTACTTAATAAATGCTGATTGAGCCTTTTTTTGAAGAATCTGCCTAAGTTGCTATCAAAGGTTTAGACATAATTCTTTCTAGGGTCTTATAGAAAAGTTTGCTACCAGAACTGAAACATACAAATGAAAAACCAACTATATGGAGTGAAGGAAGTAATGGAACATGGTCCTCTTCTGAAGACTCATGGAAGTGTAACTTCAAGAACTCACTTTTACTCACATATCTTGTCTGGCATAGCTATAGCAAGGAATTTGGGGGTTAGGAACAGAATAAACTATGCTTATGGCAAGAGGTAAGAAATACACTTCTTGCCTCTACCAAATCAGCTCTTCCTCTGGGGAGGTCTTCATGGTGGGTGGAAGATTAGGGAATAGCCTGAGGAAATTTGGCCCATCTAGTAACTTCTTACCTTAATTAAATCTTTCTTGCTACCTAGGTCAGAAGATCATTGATTTGGAGCTAGAAGAGACCACAGAGACCATCTAATCCCACTCCCCTTTTCTGTTTCTGTTCTGCTTTTTTGCTTGGGTTTTTAGCACCCTTTAAATTTGATTCCCAGAAGCAAAGGCCAAATAGCACTGGTCTAGTTGTGGAGGATTGTAGTCAATGTTCTTTTCTCTCTTTCTCTTTTCCTTCCTCTTCCCCTTCTCTTTTCATTCCCCATTCTCTCCCTATCCCTTCCTTTACTATCCATTCCCCTCCTTTTCCCATCTCCTACTCCTTTTTTTTCCCCTCTCCATGCACTCAGCATAACCATATCCCTTCCACAAATCAGGATGTGTCAGAGAGGGATTTCAGGGAGAAGGGTTAGGTTTTAGCAGTAATTGACAGAAATAGCACAAATGCTCTTCAAACTATCCCTGAAAATGTAAATATATGAAAAAATAATTGTAAGTAAGGTGGATTTTAGTGTAAGTTAAGTAGATTTTAGTGTGTGTAAAATGGATTTTTGTTATTCTTTCTTAAGAGTTTAGTTTCCCAGGATCCATAGCCACAACAATCTCTTATTCCCAGGTATTGGATATGAGTCTCATGAGTATGGGTCAAAACATCACCACACTTGCACAGCCTTATATAATTATAAATAATATAAACTTTTGTGCTAAAATTATAAATATCCACTGTGACTGTGCAGTGAGATACAAGTATGAGGTAACTTAAAATTGGAGCCTATTGCTGGCAATATGCCTTCTTTGTCTGTTGCCCTGTAAAGCAGATGGGCACTGATCAGTGAGTGGGGAACCCTTAGGGTTGAATGCACAAGCTGGAATGCTATGTGTGCCTTGATCAGCCCCCATCAAAGTTTGGGAGGAATTTTTTTGTCTCAACTGACCCCCATTGAGGCTTGAAGAAATTTAGGGGATTGCATAAACCGTACCTATCTTGATTGATCCCATTGAAACATAGGATTATTCTCCTCTCCCCCCTTGAGGTTCTTGTGAGAAGGGTTATTAGGGAATGCTATAGGAGTTAGTATTCACATTATCAGCAAACTTCCTGTGAGAAGACTAGACTAGAATAAAGTAAGATCATTAACCCCTCCGGAGCTGACATCCTGTCTGACCAGATCAAGAGTGAACCTGTGCTAGCAGCCCTCCTGTGTGCTAGTGTTATCTGTCTTACAATAATAAACTGTTGGGTGAACAGAATATCACTTTGGGAAGTCAGTGGTTTGTCAGGCTTAGCATGAGATCAGAATCGAGTGGGATATAATAATACTAGTCTTCTATTAATGTAGATCTCCATCTACCATAGAATATTTCAAGAATAACGGTGGTCCTTGAAATATCTATTTATCCATCTATCTGCCTCAAAGTCTCCCAGTGGGAGGGCAGAATTTTTTTCTAAATGTAACAAATGAAGCTAATCTCAAGCTACTTCCTCTGACTTTGAATCTTTGTTCTCTCTGTGTCATAGTTGAAAAGACTGTTCTTTGTTGTTCTTAAATCTTTACACTTAACTAGTATGTTATATCCTGATATATCCCCTTAAAAGCCCAGCATGAGAAATTCAATTTTTAGGCTTGTTCACATCTATGAATGAATATATCAAAAGCAAGAGCCAATGAATAGTGTCTAGCAATTTTCCCCAGACATGGTGGGGTGGATTTAGCTTTGAGTTGTCACAGGCTAGAAATGGTCTAAGCCTCGGCATAATGCTTGCTTGTTCTAAGTGGTATATGTTGAATGTAACCTTCTGGAATTGTTGAGGAGAAATAGATGCTCATCATTTGTTTTATTGTAGTCTGCTGGGCTAGAGAGATGGGGAATTGGCTTTAATTAAGGAAGGGTCTTTGGGATCCTACTAGAAAAAAGACTTTTTCCATCTTTGCATCTGTCGCTTCTCTCCTTAGGAAGAAACAATATGGCCAGCCTCTTCTCAAAGGGGTGAATCATTGATGAAATATTACATTGGTTCTTCGGTGTTCTTTATGACTAAGCTTCTTGCTTTGTCACCAGGGTTTTGTGCACATGTGTAAGATGACGTTTGTAAAGAACACTAAGCTATTTAGATGAAAGGTACTTTAGAAGCACTCATTTTTATTGTAGTTCTTTTGCCTTTAATTGCATATCCTGACTAGAAATTATTCTTCAGTTAACATTTTGAAATAGGTGAGACATCTGGAATAAGAAGTTAAAGTTTATTGCCAGTAATTGATAATCCTTGTGTTATTTTGACGTGTTATATTTCTTCCTAATTACATTTTGAGACTGCCTGCTTTTCCAAGGCTTTAAAAATGCAACCCCACTCTCTCATCTCCCCTACTAAAACCCCCAAATGTTTCTCATCCCTCTTGGGATCTGATTCAGAAATGGCCTCCATTCCCATGTTGTCAGAACTCTGTCAGTAAGGAGAAAAGTATAAGGGGATAGAGTGGAGGAAGGGGACATTGACTCCAGTCTCTTCCCTACCTCCTTTCACCCCCTAAACAGAGCAGAGGTACCCGGATTCCAATTGTTCTGTGAACAAGTCCACAAACACTAAATGAATTTAGTGCACATAGTTATGCCATGATTCTGACTTGTGTGGACAATCAGGATGATTGAATGAATGAATATATATTAGCTTATTTATTACCCCTTTCCCTTTGGGGTTTTTCGTATTAGTTCCTTTTTCTTTCCTGCTTTTATTTAGTTATTTAATTCTTCCTCTCTTTCCTCTCAGTCAAGTAGATTCTCCCTTCCTCACCTTCCCTTCAAGTAGTCCTGTTCATTAGTTTTTTAAATTTCAATTTTGTGCCCCTTTCCAGAGAGGATTTCTCTCACTCTCTTCAATATCTATTCTCTTTTTCTGTCTACTCTAGACCCTTGTTCTCTGGTTTATGAAGCCTATAATTATCTATTCCTTGTCCATTTTCTGGGTTTCTTGTGGAATCATTCCACTCTGCAGATGCTGCTCTGCCCAGCTTTAACTTCACCAGGTACCACCTGCTGTGCCATCCCACCTCCCCGTCACCCCTGCTTTCCTGCCTTCTTTTGTGTGTTGTCTAGTCTTCTAGATTTTAAGCTCCTTGAGGTCAGGGACTGTCTTTATTAACTCTATTCCAGTGTTTAGCACAGTGCCTGGCACATAGTAGGTGCTAAAAAAATGATTACTGAATCAGTTGAATTGTATTGGAATCAAAGCTTCTGGGGGTCCATTTTGGGCTTTCTCCTTCAGGCAGATGCCTTGTGGAGCTTTGCTCACAATTTTCCACATTTCCATTGTACCTTACTCCCAGAACTATACCAATTGCTGCAGGTGACAAGGAAGACATTGCCCTATGGTGCAATTCCTCCTCCCCCTATGTCCCTGCTTATGTAGCTCACCATTGATCTATACCTTCCTCTTGATTACCTCCTTTTCCCATTTGCCTCAGAATCTCCTCCCTGGGTTCACGCCCTCCTACTCCCCCAGGTGTTAGTTGCCCCCAAGAATTCTAACTCCCCTCCTTATGAGGTAAGATGAACATTCTTTTCCACCACAAATTCCCTAGACAACTCCCAGCACAAGGTCCTCATCTTCCTTCAGCAGAATGTACCCATAGGTGCATTCATTGATGGAACCCCCTCCTAACACCAAAGCAAGGCCTTCCTCTTTCCCCCTCCTTTTCAGTCCTTCCCTGTACTTCTCACCCACTTCCCTGCAGGCTTTTCTCTTCCTGAGAAACCACAGGAGTCATTTTCCCTCATTGCTAGCCCTCAGTCTAACTAGGGCACATCCCAGGCTCCTCTCAATCCCATTGTTCTCCCACCTTTCATAATACCTCCCATTTTGTAATATGGTCCTTTAAAAAAAAACATTGTTTCACTTGCAGGAAAAGTGTTGCAAGGTTCTTTCCATAATGCCCTAAGTCAACTGTCTCAACCTTTACCTCCACTGACATCCACCTTCACCCCTCTTCCTTGTGTGTACTTAGAAAGAAATTTCTTACCGGTTCCTCTGCTATCACTCTGTTACTATTACTAGTAGGTAGAGTGATGGACCTCAAATTAGGAAGACCTGAGTTCACAATCCAGCATCAGATATTTACTAGTTGTATGACCCTGGGCAAGTCACTTAACTGCTCTCAGCTTCAGTCTCATCATCTGTAAAATGGGGATAATAATTGCACCTATCTCATAGAATTATTATGAGGCTTAAATGAGATAATATTTGTAAAGCACTTTGCAAAACTTAAAATGTTATATAAATGCCATTGTTGATATTATTAGCATTACAGTTCTGGTCTGAATAGTCTTTCTTTTCAGTCCTGGAGACTGATAATACAATTTCACATATAAATAATTTTTTTTCCTAGAGAATTTAGCTCAGATGGAATCATTTAGACAACAGTTCATGATACAAGAATAAACAAGTCTATAATTTCCCCAATCATTAATTTCTCAATTTTTCAAAATAACTTTCTGAGCAGATGGTTCATTAATAGTGTTACAGCTGCATATGAAATGTATAGGGAAGAATTAGAAACCATTTGTCTAATTTTGTTTTTTTAAAAACAAAACCATGCCAAGATATGTTCTAAAGCAGGTGGAAATATGCAGGTACTTGCTTTTTATTAGAAGAAAAGGGATCTCGTAAATATATTCTGGCTCCCAAGGCTGTGATCAGCTATTAATTTTTAGATTGAGTTTGTATAAGCAGATTTTTAAAAAGCATTGTTGCTAACCTTTCTTGTTAATATGAAAACATCACTGTAAAGGTTGCTTTCTATAGTCAGCAGACATTTTATTTCAGCCATCTTGTTAAAGTCCTAAGAATGAATCATAACGATCCAGAATGTGGAAGACTATAACCTTGTGTTTGTATTAAAAAATTAAATACATACATAGATCAGAGTTAGCAAAATTTTAAGTCACAGTGGAGCCTTTCACAGAATATAAACACTTGTTAAAAATATATTCCTATGTTTTCCTAGCAATAGAAATATTGTTAGTGAGAATATTTTCTTTAGTACAGTGTGAAGAAAAGTAAGTCATCTATCCTTAGCCTTTGAGCTAGTGACTCTTTGAATTTTGTCTTTATATCCTCATGACCCGGCATATAGTAGGTGTCTAATAAATGCTTGCTGTTTGATTAATCTAGTGGGGTTTATAAAGAGCCTAAATGGGCCAAAATATTCATAATAACTCTTTCTTTTTAATTGAGAAAAAGTTGGAAACAAATGATATGCCCAACAATTAGAAAATGACTGAACAAATTAAAATTGTGGTATGTGAAAGGTGAAATGTTTTTACATGTAAGGGAATGTGGAGACTTGTATGAAGAATTGTAGTGACAAGAATGAAGAACCAAAAGAATGATATATGCATTAATCAAATATAAAAGCACATGATGGTTCTAGATGATTGATGGTAGAATATTTGCTTTCTTTCTGCTTAGGAATGGAAAACTGGGAGAGCAGTTTATCTACTCTCTCTCTCTCTCACTATATTAGAAGATTTGCTTGCTTGTTTTTTTAATGGAAAGTTCAAGAGTTATGTGTGTGAGCATGCATATGTGTGTGTATGAAATGTAATTATTATGTCATAATAAAATGCATAAATATAAAAAATGCAATTCACCAAGTCAGGAGGAAAAGAAACAACCCAAAACAGAACCAAAAAAGAAAAACAAATAGAGGAAATCCTTTTAAGTGTTTTGGAAATTTTCACAATTAAGGAAGAACAAAAGTTCTGCTTATAGGATTCAGTTTTTATTTACAAAATAAAAGAGGTTTGTATATATCAAAATGATATCCAAAAACCATTCCTATTTCAATTAAATTGAATTTCAATTACATTAATTAAATTTCAATTACATATGTTTATTATTAAGCTCTCTCTAAAGAAGGAGCAGAAGAAGGTAGAAAATAATATCTTTATGATCCAATAGTACCCTCTTGGTATTCCTGAGCACTACTAAATTCTTTTTCTCCTAATGACTGTGTAAGTTTGGGTAAGTCACTTATACTATTGATTTTCATTTCTGCATCTCTAAAAGTGTGATTAATAGTGTTTGATAATCTTTCTAGCAAGATGTGAAAATAAAATTAATTAGTTAATGTTCATAATCTTCTTTGGAGAGGAAAAATGTTATTTTTGAAGCACATTATTAGCTGAAAAGAGTAATAAATTGATAAAAATTATAGGGAAAGACATAATGTACTTTGAGTGAACATATTTTTGTGATGTAATTCTTCTAGTTTAGAAGTGAAAAACAAGAGAAACCAAAGGCTTACAAATTATACAGAATTTCTCTCTATATATCATGAAAACTTTTCCTTAAGAGAGAAAACAGTAGTCTTCTAGTCAATTCCAGGCAGATTAATATATGTTTCATGATTCAGTTTAATTTATTTAGTGTCTACTAGATGCAAAGTGTTATTCTAGGTGCTAATATATAAAGATGAGAAATGGCATAGTTCTTTACTTCAGGGAGTTTACAGTCAAATCGGGGGGTGGGGATGGGAGTGGGACAAGATATATAAGCAAGTAAAGGTAATATGAAGAATAATGTGATAAGTACAAAGGAGAGAGCTAGACAAAACCTTATAGGAAATTTGAAGAAGGTGAGATCAATTAAACTTTCATTACCTCTTGCCTAGGCCATTGTGGTGGTATAACCTATTTAGTCTTTCTACCTCCACTCTCTTCCCACTCCAATCCGTCCTAGACAGTGCTGCCAAAGTTACTATCCATAAGTATGGATCTGACCACTCCACTCCCCTACTCAGTAAATTCCAGTGGCTCCCCTATTGCTTCTAGGAAAAATTTAAATTCCTTTGTTTGACTTTTAAAACCCTTCACAATTTGGTCTCAAATTTGGTTAAAACCCTTCACAATTTGGTTTCCTTATAAGTTATTCCCCCCTCTACAGTGTTGGTCTCTTTGCAGTGGCAATCCCACATGTCCATGATAGTTGTTGATCGATTGATTACATGGCTGCAAATATGATTGGATTTAGGTCTGGTAAGGGTCTTACTAATGGCTAGTCTAAATCCTTCACTATGAATATGTAGAGATTGAGGGCAAAAGAGATTAAATGACTTATCCAAAGATTTTTAGGTAGCAGAATTCAAATTCATGTCTTAACTCCAAATCCAGTTCTCTTTTCATTGTGTCTGATGTCATTAAAAAACAAAGAAAATAGTTTGGGAGAAAATGCTAGAGGTGTTGCATTTGAATTACTCTTAGGACATTCACTAGTGGAGATGCATATCACCTAGTTGGATGTGCAGGATTGGAATTCAAAGATATCATAGTTGGATATGGAGCTACTTGCCTAGAAGTAAAGACTGAAACCAGTGGGGTTCACAGCTAGGTGATGTAGTCCATTGGGCCTGGAGTCAGAAAGACCCGAGTTCAAATCTCACCTGAGATGTTCATTAGTAGCTGCATGACTCTGGGCAAGTTGTATAACCTTTGTCTGCCTCCATTTCTTTTATTGCTGCTTCTGCTGCTTTGTTTTTCCTACTTCATTCTTGAAAAGGACTAATGATAACGTGAGAGGGTCTTAACTTGCCTGTGAATTGGTGAAGTACAAAGTTGTCAGCCTTACTCTCTCCTCTAGAATCTTCCAAGTCCAGTTCCTCTACTGTAAAATGGGCATAATAATAGAACCTACCTCTCACGGGCAGCTGGGTGGTACAGTGGATAAGAATGTGTGGCCTGGAGTCAGGAAGACTCCTCTCCATGAGTTCAGATCTGACCTTGGACACTTAGCTGTGTGACCCTGGGCAAGTCACTTAACCCTGTTTGCCTCAGTTTCCTCATTTGTAAAATGAGCTGGAGAAGGAAATGGCAACACGTACAAATGGGTAAAAAAAAAGTCATCTGAAGGGGGAGAGCACATTAACTCGTGTCACCATAGTGTTGCTGCTGGACTTGATGACTCTGGAGGAAAGAGTGAGGTTGGCGACTTTGCACAGTCCTGACCCACTTGTATCCAATTCACATGCAAGTCAAGACATCATCCTTGTGATGTCAATGGGTTCTCTTAGAGAAGAAAGAGGAGGTGGCTACTTAGCTGAGTGTTGAAGGGAAGAAAAGATTCTGAGAAGCCAAGGAAATTGGGAGGAATAAGCAGAAGATTCTGCCTAGGAGGACATGGTCAGATCTGTTTTAGAAGAATCATCTTGTCTGCTGAGTGGAAGATGACAAGAGAGACTGGCATTTCAGAGGCTATCACAATAATCCAGGCAAGAGGTAATGAGGGCTTTAATTAGAGTTGTGTCCGTGTGAGTAGAGAGAAGGAGATGTATATAGGAGCTGTTGTGAAGGTAGAAATGGCAAGATTTGGCAATGACTCCCATATGTAGGGAGAGTGCAAATGAGGAGAAAGAATGAGATCAGAGTAGCAGGCTTAGGTGATTGGGGTGGTGGTGTTATCCTTGAAAGTCAAAGCGAAGTTTTGAAGAAAGGAGAGTGGGGGGAGGCAGAAATAATGAGTTATGTTTACGACAGGTTGAGTTTGAAATGCCTTTTGGACTTCTAGTTTTAGATGTAAAAGAGGCACCTGGTGATGGGTGATTATATTTTAGAAGAAAGACTAGGACTAGATATATAGATCTAGGAATCATCCACATAGAGAAAGATGGAAATTAAACTAGTGGGAGCTGATAAGATATAGAGTGAAAAGGGAAGAGATCCCAGGACAGAGTTCAGGGCAGGGCTGGTGGGGTGGTAGGAATGCCCATGGTTAGAGAACATGATATGAATGAACCAGTGAGACACACAGGAGAACCAGAAGAGAGTAATGTCACAAAAATCCCGGAGAGGAGAGAATGTCCAGAAGGAGAAGTGAATGTCAAATGCTGCAGAGAGGTCAAGAAGGAGGAAAGGTTGAGAAAAAGACATTCTATTTGACAATTAAGAGGTTATTGTCATTCATTTTTATTCCTTGTCACAATGAATAACATGTTTATTAGGGTTGTGGGGAGGGATGTATCTGGTAAAAAGGACAGTATTGTTGTTAAGTCATTTTTCAGTCATGTTTGCCTCTCTGTGACCCCTTCTTGGCAGAGATACTAGAGTGGTTTGCTATTTCCTTCTCCAGCTCCTTTACTAGATGAGAAAACTGAGGCAAACAGTGTTAAGTGACTTGCCCAAGGTCAAACATCTAGGAAGTATCTGAGGCTGGATTTGAACTCATGAAGATGAGTCTTTCTGACTTTAAGACAGTTACCAATTATTCTTTAAAGAGATTATCAGTATCCTTGGGGAATATAGTGTTTTTAGATTTGTGGGGTCTGAAGCTAAGATTGAAAGGGCAGTGAGGAAATATAGTATAAATTATATACTTTGTAGAACTTTAAAAATTTAGGGGAGGTAATAAATATGATAAGTTAAGGTTTTAAAACTAGGTTAGGGGAAAGGTTTATTGTTGTTTCTTTTCTTTTTTGAGAGGAGGCAATCAGGGTTAAGTGACTTTCCTAGGGTCACACAGCCAGTGAGTGTTTGAGGTCAAATTTGATCTTAGTCTGTCTGACTCCAGGACAAGTGCCCTATCCACTGTGCCACCTAGGTCAATGTGCCCTTTGTTGTTGTTTCTTTTAGAGCAGTGGAAACCTGAGTATTTTTATCAGAGTCAAAAAGGATACAAAATAGGAGAGGAAAAAAAAGATGAGAAAGGAAATGACAAATGGAACAAAGTCCTAGAAAGGGATAGGATCAAAGGACTCAAGTGAAGGCATCAATGTTGGCAATAAGAGCCAACTCCTTTTCTGAGACTAGCTGAAGAGAAGAGAGAATAAAGACACCAAGTGAGTGTGGTGATGGGGAATGAAAGAACTCAAAAGGGATGGTTTCAATCTTCTACTCTCCCCTGAGACTGACTGTAAACATTAAGGATAGGAGTGTCCAGAGTGTTCTCCATCCATTATCTGCTGTGAAAAAATCAGCTGGTGAGGGTGGATCCTGATATTAAAAGAATGAGAACAGTAAAACCACTAATGAGTTAGGATCATATCACACTATGGAGTAAGGCAGCCTTTTACTGAACTTCATCTTAGGGTAATTAGTTTTTAATATTCTTAGCTAATATAAGGAGAGGACAGCTAGGTACTTGCTGCTGCTTGCCTGCTGTTTGTCCTTTGTTCTTGAAGAGGATCATGACATCAGGGAGGTGATGCCATCGCATACAAGTGAATTGTATTTAAGTGAAGGAGGGCTGTGCAAAGTCACCAGCCTCACTTTCTCTTCTGGAGCCATCTGGGTCCAGTGGTCAGATATGGACCAGGATAAATGGAGATGGCTTAGGAAGGAATAGCACAGCATATAGAGCAACTGGCTCGGGACCAGGAAGACTCATCTTCAAGAGTTCAAATCTAGCCTCAGACACTTATTAGCTGTGTGACACTGGGCAAGTAATTTAATCCTGTTTGCCTCAGTTTTCTTATCTGTAAAATGATCTGGAGAAGGAAATGGCAAACCACTCTGGTATCTCTGCCAAGAAAATCCCAAATGGGTAAAGGAGACTCATATACAGCTGAAAAATGACTTAACAATGATACAACTTAAAAATGTTAGGGTAGAATTGAACCTCAGTGATTGAAGAAAATAACATCTTGTTGCACCAAACCATTATAGTATTTGGTGTTAGCCAGACTGTTGTAAAACCGACAGTGTTCTTTCCAAGCTCGTGTACCATTCAGTGATGTCTGCCTTTTGAAGCTAGCTGCATGTGAATCTTCCTATTCTGGACCAGCTACATGATTTCATTAACATTTTCTCATGGATCTGTATTGCTTTAAAATAAAAATACTGAAAACTTGGCTATTAAAAATTAAGCCAAATATCACTACAATATGTTTGTTTGATCCAGTCTCTTCTCTGGATTGACTGTCTTTACAAATTGTCCATTACCTGGTGGTGTAAATACTTCATCCAGGCTTATAGACAACATTTCAGACAGCCTGGAAGATCTTTTTCAGCAAAAACAGGTACTTCTTAATTGGTACCAAGGGGAAAACATTTCAAATACTTACTTGAAGCCACTGAGCTTTCACAAGAACAAATGAAAATACTTCTTAAATCTTTTCAAAGGGAGCTTGTGGTAAATCAAAGTTAAGGAAAGAAAAAGGTCTATCAGTTCAAGACCATAGACCAAGGTTGCTTTCATTTATAGGAAGGACTAGGGGTGGGGAGATGTTGAATAAGTGAGATGCTTTTGAACCTATTTTCCAAATATTTTATTTTAGAGACTTTTCCCTCAATGCTTCAGCAACCCTCAATGTTTCATAGTGATGGGGAAGTGACCCTATCACTTGATAGAATCAGGTAAAAAGGCTTTTTGTATGGGCCTGGTGTAGATAATCTCTCTGGTGTTTGGAGAAGAAACTATCCAAGTATAGGCAGGCTCATCACCAGAAGATTTGCCACCAGGTTATATTTTAGCCACTTATTTTAAAAGTTTTATTAAAGGTTTTTGCCTTTTTACAGGATAATTTTGGAATATGTGCCGCCTCCTCCCCTCCCCCCCAGAACTATCCTTTGTCACAAAGAAAAAAAAGTTAGGAAAAACTGACTGACAGTGTGATGGTTTCTGACTGTAATATAACATTCTGCCCCCATTGTCTGCTAACTCATTACCCAGAGGAAGGGATTGTGCTTTATTGTCTCTTCTCCAGGAATAAGATGGATCATTGCAATCAACTTTGCCTCCATTTATGCCATTTTAACACTGCAGATACTATTTTCTAGGTGCTTCCCTCTTTGCTTTACTTCTGTTTGTAAAAGTCCTTTCATATTTCTCCAATTTTTTAAATGTTCCTATTTGACATTTTTTTATGGCACAGTAATATTCTATTCTATTCATATATCACAAACTACAGCCCTACATGAATAATGTTTACCAAAGTGTAAAGGAATTGAATCTATATTGGTTGACAGAGACCCTGTATGAATAGACCATGTATCCTTGAAATAAGTAGTTCATAGGTGATTTGTTATTATAGAATGAATACAAATTGATCTCCCCTTTCCCCTCTCCTTTTCCTTCCCTTTACCTTCTCTACCTCTTTCCTCCCCTTCCCCTCCCCTCCCTTCCCCTTTTCATTTTCTATCCCCTCCTCTTCCTCTCCTCCCTTCCTTTTCCTCCCTTTCCTTCCCTTCCCTCCTTTCTTCCTCTTTTTTTCTTATTTGCCTTCTTAAGAGGAAGGGATAAAAAGACAGCTGGAGGGAAAATGCTCCAATCTGCAGGTTATCGGAGATATGAAGTCCTTTCTCATAGAAGACATTTTCCAGGAGGAAAACAAAGGTGAAAAAGATTGTTATGCTGGTTAAAGGAAAAGAGATACTGTAATGGTTGGCAGCTCCTTGCAGAATGGTAGAGACAGTCATGCATCACCCTGATGAGATTAGTCAGGGAGTAACTCTCTTCCTAGAATGGGCATTTAGACTCCCTGGGATGTTGCTATGGAGGTTAAAAGATGAATCATGACTGCAACCTGTTTGTCATGACATATGTGAGGAAGCTCTCTAGGGATAATTGTAGACAGATGAAATGATAGAACGTTTATTAAGCACTGGACTCTTATTTCCAAGGAACTTAAATTCTAAGAGGGGAAGATGACACAAGAAGGAGAGCTGGACTCAGGTGGATACCTGTTGGGGGTGGGTGGGAAGACAGCAGGTGTGGTGGGGAAGCAGACCAATAAAACCTCTGAGCAGGAAAGGGAAAGATTTGAAAGGCCCAGGCAGTGTTTTCATAAGTACTTTTTGTCAGTAGGGATTTTATAGTAGAAAGAAAAATACTCAAAGTGAACAGCTCATCAAGAAGATATGTCGGGGCAATGGGATTTCAGTTATCTATTATGTCAGTATTGGAAGGAGATTAGGGAACTCAGCAGATGAAGAGAGGTAGCAACTATACTATAGGTGTGTTATGGGAATGTAAATTTTTAAGATCTTCCCTGCCCCTAGGTTAAGTGCACCTGGAGCCTGTGCTGAGAGGCTTGTTTTTTAGTAGATACTTTGTGATTGGGCAGTGGGTCAAGAGGGTTGTTACATTCTCTGAGCCTGGGGAAGGCTATATAAACCCTGGTGGGAGGCTTTGTTTTGGGGCTTACTTTGAGGAGTGTTGTGTGATTTGGCCAGACAAGACTCCGGGTAGCCGTTGAGCCCCACCCCCCGGCTTTTGAAAACCCAGATGTTGATGCTTCCCTGTCTGGTAACTGACTAGGTATAGATGTAATAATGGTTGGACAGTTGGAGGCTTGTCCGCTTGATTTGTTTGTTTCTTTGTCTTCTTGTAACCTCTGTATACTCTGAAGTTCAGGGTGCTGACTTTTTCCCCTGAACTAGGTAAATGATATGTTTGATTGATTAAAGCAAGATTGTTAACCCATTTTGAGTTGCTTTCCTTTAGAAAAAAGCAGATCTAAGAATCTGTGCTGGCAGCCACCCTGGGTATGCTAGGGTGCTTGCTGTTACAAGGTGGAAAATTTTCCTGCAATGCTTCACATGTATCAGGGCCATGGGAAACAGGAGGCCTACTGAACCTGGGCTCCTACCAGAGCTTTTCAGGGAGTGAAATAATGAGACAATTACTTGTGTTTCTCTTGGATCAAATCAACCTGTACTTGCTAGGAGAACATTTGGTGGTAAGTTATGGATGTGGTGCTGATAGCTTAGTTGTGGAGAGAATGAGTTTAGTATGTAATGAGGAGGAACAGATTGAAACTGGGATGTGCCTGGGAACCTTGTTTGATTCTAGACCTCCTCTTTTGTCATCCTTTTGTTGTATGGGCACACTCTCTGGGGTGTTTGTGTGTTTGTGTGTGTGTGTGTGTGTGTGTGTGTGTGTGTGTGTGTGTGTATCTAGGTACTGGCTCATGGCTAGTGCTATAAGTAAAAGTGAGAGCTGTGGTCAGATTCAACCTAGCTTTACTTGTCTGAATTGCAGAAGTTGAGATTACTTCTGATTTCCCATCAGTAGGGTAGAATGCTCATTGAACAGCATTCAAGCATACATGATACCCTCGTACCCCATAAAATGAACTTCATTGTATAAGCTCTTAATAAATGTCTAATTCCTGCAGTAGCTGCATAAATGCCAGTACCATAATCACTGTTTCTAGTGTACAACAATTATCCTCCAGCCTTCCTTGTCCATAGGACTGTTACCCATCTTGGTGCAGATAGAATGGGGCTGGACAGATAGTAGGTGGGAGTGTTCTTTGTTTGTGTTTTATAAGCCTCAGGAATAGTCAAAATAGAGAGCTAAGTGGTGTGATTAGAATGATACCAAATTTGCCACAAATATCTCTTACTGACTTGGCATACTAATATAAAAAGTCATTCTTTTGTTAAAATGCAAATGCAAATGGAATATTAAGCCATTATTGGTTTTTGGAACCTCTCCTTTCATAGCTTCACTCCTGACTGTTTGAATTACTCCACCATGCTTCAGTTGCCTTCTCAACTTTGAAGACCTTTCTGCCCCTTTTGTTTTCTCCTTCCCACAACATTTGTCTTGGAATCTCTATTTTTGAGGAAATGCACAAGCCAGCCTTCACTCCTTCACTCCTCTCCGTGCTCTGCTCCTGATTCTCCAGACTTCTCCACTGTGCTCCAACATGGGTATGTTTTTTCCTCCATCTTTCCTACTTCCTATGCTTTTCAGCTCCCTTATAGTATTGTCTTCTACCATTACAATGTAAACTTCTTGGGGATAGGTTGTCTTTTTGTTTGTATTCCCAGGTTTTGCTGAACTTCTTTGTATCTTTGAGGCCATGACTAGATATTTGGTGAGAAGGTGCAGACCAGCCAACCAATGGTGGTGATAGAAATTATTGAAAGGCATTCACTTTTGAGTCACTACCTCTTACAAAAAAAACTAGCAAAAAATAAAAAAATAGAATAGAATTCTACTGTCCTATGCTTTGGCATGATATGGTAAGGTGGTATTAATAATTATAGAAATAATAGTAGTTGATATTTATAAAGACAACTAGATGGCACCGTGGATAGCGTTTCAGACCTGAGTTGAGTTCAAATCAGGTTTCAAACAGTTACTAGCTGTGTGACCTTGGTCAAGTCACTTAATCTCTCACCTCTGTTTCCTTATCTATAAAATGGAGATAATAATAACTACCTTTCAGAGTTGTTATGAGAATAAGATAAGCTAATATTTGTAAAGAGCTTAGCACAGTCCCTGGAACATACTAGATATTATATAAATGTTAACTGTTAGTAGTAGTAGTAGTCAAGAGTCACAAAGTTCTTTCATTTAACTCATGATTGTACAGTTTAGTATTATGAGTGATGCAAAAGGACTAGAAAACCAGGTGTCTTCACTTAAGGAACATTTGGATAGAGTATATATTATTCTAACATCAAAAAATATGAATAGCCAAAGGAAATGCTTGATAATTAACTTTATATACAAAGTGCTGAAGAACTGGAAAATGGGCAAGGAATCAATGTTGATTGTGTTGGTCAAGGAAAGCTTCCTGGAGTAGGTGATTTATGAGGCAGAACTTAAAGGAAATGATGGATTTGGCTGGAAGAATGGACTCAGAGGATATTTTCTTGCTCTTATTCTTTTTCCTTCCTTTATTCTGCAGACATTTACTATACATTATCTACAATGCATTATTGTAAGCCACTGGGGGCACTAGGAAGTTTAGATAAAACATGGTCTTTGCTCTCATGGAGCTTAGGGCTTAACAAGGGAATAAAACACAAACATGGATGCACAATATTTGATGATAAATACATTAGAAAACTAAGTACTTTCTGATCAATAATGTCAATCAGATGAATAATGATTTGTTCTCCATTTGGAAAAAAATTCAGCATTTTTGAGATATAGTTCTATACTTCTATAGAGGAAGAAAAAGTAGTTGGTATTATAGTAATTAATTTTTCACAAGCCTTAATTTTTGTGTATGCCTTCTCATATGCTTTATCTCTTATCTTAAATACCATATTTGGGAACAATGTGGCATTGGGGCTTCTTGAACAGAACTCTGTGAAGCATGGGTAATATATTTCTTTTCAACTCTCAAAATACAGGATGGCATGCAAGTAAATATGGTATGAACAAAAGACCTATATGAGGCTGGCAGAGCTATTATCTTGGTTCTGTATTCCTGCTTTTATAAGGAATATCTGCCAACAACAAAATCATTGATTCCTCAACTAAAGGAGAAAATTGCTTTGTTTCTGTTTCTCTTCTTCATATATTTAAGAATTCATTGTATATATATTTGGGTGACAGGCATAAACACATCATTCTTTTTTCAAAGGGAATTGGATTTGTTTAATTGGAAAAAATATGGTTTTTTTTCTAGAGTTTTTTTATTTTTAAATAATTTTTAAGTCTCAGAGTCCTCTGGATTTCATTAGAACTGCTTTTAGTATGTGATTTAAACATCTTTCAGAAGAGATGTAGATTAGGAAAAGTGTAATACCTTCCAAATAAGACTGAATATAGGAATTTTGTATTGACTGGGACCCAGATATAATCATGAAACATAGAAACGAGCCTGAATTAGACTATGCTGTTGAGAGAGAAGACCACACTTTGACTCCATTTCTTGCTGATTATGAAGTCAGTCAACATCAGGTTAGCCAAAGGCAATTTTAATTCTTTGTCTCTTTATTTCAGACTGATGCAATATTGATTGATAGGTCAGGCAGCCTGTAAAGGATATGAAGGACACTAGAGGCACTTTGTGGGTTAGCACTCACTCAAAACCATAGCTAATGAGCCCCAACTAGTGTATTTACTTTTTTTTTTTTACAGGAAAAATTTTTACTATGTCAAAGACATCATACAATTTTTATGATCTTGGTCTTTCCTTCTTGCCTTTGTACAAGGCCAGAAGAGAAACATTTGCAACTTTTACAACCTTGAATCGGACTCCAGAAATATCACCAACAGCATGACCTTTCTGACCAAATCCTGCAACCAAAACTTCATCATTTTCCTCAATAAAGTTCAAGCAGCCATCATTGGGGACAAAGGCAGTGATTTTTTTTTGCCATTCTTAATCAGTTGAACTCTTACACACTTCCTGATGGCAGAATTAGGCTTCTTGGCTTCCACACCAACTTTTCCCAAGACAATCCCTTTTGCATGAGATGCTCCTCCAAATGGGTTGGCCTTCAAGGCAGTGCCCAAATGAGCTTTCTTGTATTGTTTGTCATGCCACTTTTGGTCTCTCCTGTGGCTGCGGAGCTTTCTAGCAGTACGAAGACCACGGCACTTACCTGGTTTTAGTTAAGATGTGGCCTTGCCTTCTAGTTTATGAACAATATGCCGAGATTGGTTCCTGAATCTGGGTCTAAACAACCAAAAAGCCATTATCCTGCTGCCGCCTTCTGGGCCAAAAAGAGAGAAGGTTAGTGTATTTACTTTTAACAGTCAGACAGAGGAAACATTAAGTTTAAAATAAAGACATTTAATTAAATTGCTTTGCAAATAAAGTGACAGTAATATACATACATATATATATATATATATATACACACCCTCATGCCCATAGATTACATACCAGTGGAGAAGGGTATACATGTAGAGACACAGTCATGACCAAAGAATGCATAAAGAATACATATAATTAGGGGACATGTATGAAAGATCTCACTACAGGAGCTAATGTTACCTTGCATGTGCATAGAGGATACATGTGTCAATCCATTTGTCTGGGATCCATGTGGAAGGCACAAATGTGGGTTCGTGTATGATCATTGCATGTATGTAGCCAGGGAGTCTCATAACCTGATACTACAGAGCTGCCAATGTCCTTTGCTAATGCCACCACACTGTTTTCTTCTGGGTGTCATATCTCCTCTCTCTTTTGTTGTTGTTTAGTTATATCCAACTCTTCATGACCTCATCTGGGGTTTTCTTGGCAAAGAGACTAGAGAGGTTTGCCATTTCCTTCTCCATCCCCTTTGGAAGCAAACAGAGTTAGGTGCCTTGGCCAGGGTCAGCTAGTAAGTCTCTGAGGTCAGATTTGAACTCACAAAGATGAGTCTTCCTGACTTCAGGTCAGGCATTCTATCCACTGACCTACCTAGCTACCTCTCTCTTTTCTCTGGTGGGCACTAAATCATCACACTATTCATTACATCTTTGCTATGCTGCTTCTGCTAGCTCTCTCTTTGTCAAGTTTTGTGGCTGCTGAGCTCCTCTGTGCTGTTGTCTGCTGGGTTTTACCTCTGGAGAGCTAACTATACTCTGTGGTTGGATGTATAGGAATCCTCTCCCTGACAAAAGCAGACTATGTCTATGTAATACAAGTCTATGTAACATTAGACCCATTTGTGTATTCACTTGCCCAACAAGCATTTTTTAAATGTCTACTAAAGTGCAAGGTACTGGGGACAGACTGACACATGGATACACATACTCATGCATGCTTGCACACACACATGCTCCCATGCACGCACATCCACACATAAACATCCACACACTGAAAAGCTCTACTACTCAACTAGGCAGCAGCCAACACAAGCCACCAATGTGTTAGGCTAATGTTGAATATATCTTTTTTAATGCTCTTTGCCATGGTCACAATCATCTGATATCGGATGTGGGCATTATTTTAACTCCTGTTATATTCCTGATTGCAAACTTTTAAGCCCATTTCAGAGATTTCTCCCACAGAAGCTGTATGGAATTTCACTCCCAAGATCTTTGATATATACAAGCTATTTCTGATTTTGTTATGCATATCTGCCAGCCACAAACCCTGTCTTTTGGGCTATATTTTGTCTATCACAGAACCTTGATGGTCTCTCTACAAAAAATAGCATAGCAGCAACCCACATTTATATAGTGCTGAGTGCCTTCCTTATAACAACCCTGCAGGGTAGATAGGGCAAGTCATATTTTCCAAGTGAGGAAAAGGGCTTGGAGAGGTGACATTCCCACAGTAGCAAGTGTTAGAACAGAGACTGAAAATTAAGGCTTCTGACTTTAAAGCCAGGTTTTTTTTTTTTTTAATCAAACCACATAGAGTGTTCCAGGTAACATTCTAAAGATTAAAGTGCCTACTACAGTTTTGAAAACAAGAATAATAGCACGCACTGCAGAATTATTAAACTCCAGTTTAGTTTTTTCCTTTGGAATCTTGTAAGTGAGTGTAAGTAAGGCACTGTGAGACCCAGAAGACTCATTTTTAGCAGCCTTCCTCATTCTAAACCAACCTTCCTTCCTTCCTTCCTTCCTTCCTTCCATCCTTCCATCCTTCCTTCCTTCCATCCTTCCTGGCTTTCCCTATTTGATTGACAAGCCTTCCTTAGCATATCTGTACCTATGACGTCAGAAGTGAAAAACTAGCCAGATTTACCTGAGCAAGAACTTGTCCCTTTTTATAGAAGCCATGGCCCTCACCTACCTAACTGAGAAGCTCCCATATGAGAGACAGGACTTCAGCTATCCCTCATCTCTTCCCCCTCCATTAACTAGTAACAGTGGCAGAAAGCTTATGAAACTTAGAACTCTTAAGTCCAACAACAGCCTTTCTGATGGATCATTGATGAAACCCTGTACTTTTCTTGTGAAAATCATCATACTTATTTGTTTTTAATTCTACTGGTTATCTTTCTTTCATTTCCTGTCTCCTTATCTCCAAGCCTGTCTTGTGTTGGGCCTTTCCTTGGTATGAAGTTGATTTGTTATTCCCTAACTTTGTCAGTTCATCATAGCCTTAGTATCTCAGTAATTTTTTCATGACATCTCTAGGTCAAAATAAATGCTTGACAGTTCTCTTTTTTAAATAGGTAGGTCCAAACAACTTATTAAGTATTTATATCCTAAAAACTTAATAGCCATTTGAAAAAAATATGCACAAATTGGAAGAAAAAACTCCTAGTAATGAGAAACCCAACATCCTGCAAAAGAACTTTGGGATTGCTAGGAAAAAAATTTTTTTTCCCTTGAACCTAAATATACTGTGCTGTAACTTCCACTCATTTACTGCTAGTTAGGTCCCCTGAATCAAGCAGAATAAGACTAATCCCTCTTTAAAAGGACAACACTTCACATACTTGAAGAAAACTCTCATCCTCTAAATCATCTCTTTTTTTCAAGCTAAATATCCGCAGTTCTCTCAAGTCAACTTTGGATGTCATGATCTCAATCTATGAGTGGCCCTTCCACCCTTCTCTCCAGTTTATCAATGCCCTCCCCCAAAATGTGATGTCCAGGACTTAGTGCAGTGGTCCAGATGTGATCTGACCAGGCCAAGTTCAGTGGAACTGTTCTGTGGTGTTCTAGACCTTGCTCAATACTGTGCCAGGCCCTGTGCATTTACCACAGGGCAGTGCTATCACTGCAATGACCTAAAGGATCAGAGCAAAGCATACAATCCTCAGATCATATTAAACCAACTTCTTTTGTTATTGTTTGGCCTTCACTTTCAAAGAGGACCAATGATATCAAAGGATGAAGTCTTGACTCCTACATGCATTGGATTTAAGTGAGGCAGAATTGCATAAAATTGTCAGCCTCACTCTCTCTTCCAGAGACAACCAAGTCCAGTGACAAGACAAAAGTCAGAATGACTGGTGATAGCTTGAGAAGCAGTGGTAGACCTTGGAGTCTGATGTCTGACCAACCTTTAAGTGCTCCACAGTACCTATTTCATCTGCCATCCTGACTATTGGAATGAGTTGTTCTCATCTGTCCATCTGGCCAAGGGAAGTCTTCGCATGCATGAGTTAGACACCCCCATGAATCACTTATGAATTTGAGGCCTATCAGTTACCCTCAACCTAGTTTCGGCCATCTGCCAGGATGGTTTTTACTGGGGTGTGGTCACTGAGCATGCTATGGCTTCTTGGAGGCAAAGGTGAGAGTTCAGTACCAGGTAGACACCAAAGGTAGATACCAAAGGTAGACGAGAAGCCCTGAAAAGGGCTCAGCAAACCCTTACATGAGAGGCACTAGTTCTCCCTCAATACCCCATATACCCCAACTTCTCTCTTTAGAAGAGATGAAGAAAGTAGTTGTAGTGTGGTAATGCATACCCTTTCTTTGATTTTTTCTGCTAGCTTATAATTTACTTTTCATAATAAAAATACTATTTAGTTTGTTTTTCTCCTTTTGAAAAAATGCTTTATTATGGCTATATTGTAGCACAACTCTACTGTGCTGGAAAAGTTGCATTGGGTATATCTTCAAAAGATTTCTTACTGGATTCCAGATACATTTCGTATACTACTGGAATGGTAATAGACCAAACTCCAGGTTTGGTCTAAAACATAATAGTCTCTGATTTAGTGCAATAAGAGGATAACAAAGGTCCCTGTGACTTTGTGGCTTGCTACAGTAGTAGGATTTCAGTTGAGATCCTTACTCTATTGCTTGATTTTTGCAATACTTCTCTCCCTTCTTGTCCCCTCCCCAGATAAAGTGCCATATTTATTTTTAAAAGTCAAAATGAAATAAAATTCACTTGGTCTTAAGATCTGAGTGATAATGCTGTGATACTTTTAGATATAACAAAACCACAAATGAGAACCACTAGACGAATGTGAATATGTAACTTTAACTCTCCAAATTCCTTTCTAGATTTCAACTGCAGAAAAATAGAAGAGCCAAAGGTTAAAATGCTTGGGCTCTAAAATATCTAAATCAGTTGAAAAAAAGAGTTTCTCCATTAACATAAATACCTAGGATTTAATTAGTGTCATTCCTTCTCCAGATTTCAAAACAATGCTATGAAAACTACCTTCGATCTTCATATCAGTTCTGAGATAAGATTATAATAGATATTACTCTACTGTTTGACTTTCTCAGTACTCTTTTCCTTCCTTGTTCCTTTCATCTTCCTTGTAGAGACAGACAAGCTGAGCCATAGAGAAGTCAGGTACTAATGTCAGGGGTGCACTTGAATCTAGGTCTTTTAATCCTCTAACCAGTCCTTTTTTCAATGGACTTAATTTCAGATGTTTCACAGAGTTCTTTAAACTGTGAGGTTCATTAAAGGGAAAATGGTCAAATAATGAGGAACTTACATTCAGTGGCAAAGCACTGCTGTAATTTTTATTTTATTTTATTTTTTTAAAAGCAATTGGGGTTAAGTAACTTGCTCAAGGTTACACGGCTAGTCTTTATTTATGTGTGGGTTCTCATTTTCTGAGGCCGGTTTCGATCCCGGGTCATCCCAACTCCGAGGCCGGCGTTCTTACTCACTGTGCCCCTGTAATTTTTAATAGGAGCCAGGCTGGCTGTGTGTTTGAGACCAATTCACACATCTAATTTCTCAATGATTTTTTGATTTAGAAGATCAGAAGTTTCCTATTGCTTTTAGTCTTCAGAGTTTTTGGTCATTTTTAAGTCTGCCTTTCAGTAATTGTATAGTATAACAATAAAAATTAGGTTTCTTCTTGGAAATGGATGTTTATTGGGTGGATTTCTTGGGAAATGTTTTTTTTCCAGATGTCATCACTACTGAGAAAATTGAGCCAGTCTTCTTGGGATTCATCTGAATGTTTTTATTCCAAAGCATATTTTCTCTAGTTCTCCATTTAATTGAATCCTTATCACTTTATCACATTTACTTAACTGATAATTATCATACTTTTGGTTTTTCCTATTTTATTGATATTTTTCAGTGTAAGCTTTTAAAAGGATAGGTATTTTATTAGATTTTAAAAACTTTTTGTTTGTTTCCTAGCTTTTCTGTTATTCATGTACTTTTTCTAAGGAGTGCACACATAGCATCTTGACAGCTAATTTCCATGAAATCTCTATACATAAAGGATTTTGGAGAAAAGAAAGCTTGTTTTTCTTTAGATGAGCTGCGTAAATATCTAAGTTCATAAATACTTGGGAAGGTCATTGAAAGAATTGAAAATTAATAGCTTTCCATTTTTTTTTATGTTATTGCTTTTTTGGAAGGGGGAAGGCAGGGCAGTTAGGGTTAAGTGACTTACCCAGGGTTACACAGTTAGTGAGTGTCAAGTGTCTGAGGCCTATTTGAACTCAGGTCCTCCTGACTCCAGGGCAGGTGCTCTATTCACTGCACCACTTAGCCACCCCATGATCTCGATTTTTAAAAGAAAAATTTTGTTTTAGTGTCTTGACAAGAACTTTTTCTTCTATGCTTCCATTTCTTCATCTATCTTCATTTATCAAATATCTCCATTTTATGAGAATTACATTTGTATAGCCACACACACACACACACACACACACACACACACACACACACACACACACACACACACAGTAGAGCAAAGTGTGAGGCAGATTCTCTCTCAGTGCCCAAACTACTTTTCTGATGGTAACATTTTTTTGAGTATGATACTTAATGTCAACTTTTGAAACTCAGCATCTTGCAGAAGATATACAAATAAATGTCTTAAGCTAATACAAATGTAGCCAACCTTTGACAGGTGCTAGAACCCCAAGAGCATCAGGAGTAAAGGAGATCCCTTTTTTATACTCATCAAGTCTTAATTAATTAATGAACACCTACCAGTTGTCTCTTATGTACCAATAATCTGCTAGGCACTGGAGATAAAAAGACAAAAATGCAACAGTCTCTATTCTCAAGGAGCTTGCCTTCTAGTGAAGGAGAAAATGTAGATAGAAGAGTTTGAAATCTCTGGATTCTGAAGGGCTTGACATAGTAGTATGCCTTGATTACAATGTATATTGTCACTTTCCATATCAGATTTCTCTAGCTTTTCTCCCACAAAGTATTTCTTTCCATCAGTTACCATCTTTCCTATTACAGCAGTGTTTAATGTACTTTACTTTTGTTAAGACTGCAACATGGGCTTAAGCTTTCTCGAGGAGCCAATGAATATTCAATATCCAAAGTGTCTAAAACACTTGAGCAATTTTTCTTCTGTTCGTGATGGATTTTCATGATCCTTACATCATATCTATCAGTATTAGATCTATTTCAGAAATGGGACACTAGAAATTCAATGAGTCCTTTTGTCACTTACCCAGAATCTCAGAGTAAACTAATTTCAACTCTTAGCTGTCCTTGTACTCTAATATGACCTAGAATTCTGCTTATTCTGCTACATGTCCTGCTGTGACATTTGAGGGGACCTTTATCTTTTCACCTAATTTATTAACTTGATGGACTTATTAGTAGTCTTATAAAGGCGAAAAAGATAGAATACTTGACTTTTTTTTAAAGTTAAGTTCTAAAAGCACTGTCATTTCCTAGATGTATGGTTTTTTTTTTTTTTTAGTAACTTGCTTCAGAGTAAGGAACATACTTGTCCCAGAAGCAACACAAACTCTACAGGCATTTTATGTTGGTTAATTTTTCTTTTCTTTCTATGGAAAGAAGACATTGAGAAAGGCATTTGTGGTTTGCATTAGAAAGAGAAATATAAACTCTTTTAATTGTTCATTTAAGCCTGATTTTGAAAATTTTCTATTTAGAAGTTAGGGGAGAAAGATACATTTCCAGATGCAGTCAAGGCTATTGTTTCTAGATATAGAAACTAAAACACGTGGAGGGAGAACTGAGTTATTCTACAAATAGTCTTCATAGAGTATCCCATCAAATACGTGAAGTGATTATTTTTCATGTAGGTGGCTAAATATACATAATTTCAAGCTTCTGATCTGACTGTAATAGATCTTAGGATTCAAAACTTTTTAAAGTGTCCATTTTTCTTTAGCCCTAGTTTAGGCTCCACAGTCCTTGTGATCAGAAACTGCTTTGTATTTTGTCTTTGTATCTTCAGAGTTTAGCACAGTGCTTTCACATAGTTGGCATTAAATAAATGCTTGTTGAATAGAATATTTGTTTAAGAACCAGACAGCTTCCCCTCCAACAACAAGCTGAAGGCCCCTTGTTTTTCATTTCTCAAGGTGTGCTTTGTACTGTAAGTATGATACAAAGGCTATGCTCATGCTACAGCAGCCTGTAGTAAGTGGCAGGAAGAGGATGCCCTTGGCACAACTCACAGATTTGTGCCACTCTCTCGACTCCAGAGAGACTGAGTTCATTTGCAGGCTGAGATTTCCCCTCTCTCTTTCCTGTTTCTCTTTGTGTACTTCTCAACTGCATGTGGTTGGGAGTTGGGGGGGAAGAGAAGGCACCTGCTTCTGATATTAGGTTATCAGTATTTTACAATATAGAGAGCCTTTTAAATATTAATGCAGAATAATAACTCAGCTGCAACCAGCCTCTTTCCCTGTTTCACAGTGTCTGGCCAGCCAGTGGACATCCTCAGATCTCTGGGGATTCTTCAGAGCAGGGTGGCATGATAGGTGAGTGCAGGGATGAGGGGAGAGCCAAAACAGAAGGGGAGAACCTGCTGCACTGCTTTCTCCCCTGATTTCCTCCACTCTTTTCCAGCCCCCACCTTCCTGGGTTGCTATGCAGTTTCTATGGCAGCAGCATCCTCAGACTCAACTTTCACCCATCATTTAGAGCCAATTAAGGTAAAATAGTGAAGGGGGGGAGAGAGGAGGGCGGGAAGATAAGGGGGAGTGTTGTAGGGGGGAGAGGGAGGAGAATCCAATTTAATGCTGCAAGTGAAGCGTTTACTCTGCCAAAGTCGCATTACAGATTCTAAAGCTGCAATTATAGCTCCTCTTTTCCTCTTTCCAAGCCTGAGCGGGAAGCAGCAACAACTCTTCTCTCAGCTGTGGCATTGGTGGGATAGAGGACACATCATCACACAAGCAGCCATATTGAAGACCCTTTGGGGGGGAAATCCCAACATCCCAGAAGACCCTTCAAGACTTCAGCAATTGACTGCGTCTCTTTGACTGACTCTCTCTCTCTCTCTCTCTCTCTCTCTCCTGTCTTTCTTTCCCTCCCTCTCTCTCCCCATTTCCTTTTTCTCCTTGTTTCTTTCTCTATCTTTCAATTCATCTGCCTTTTTGCTCCTCTCACATCTCTTCCCTCCCTCTATTTCTATCTCTGATTGACTAGAGAAGAAAATTGGTAAAAAATGCCAATTGCCCAGTTATTGGAACTATGGAAAAAGATCGAGGTGGAACCCATGGAAATAGAGGTGAGCAAAGAATAGACATTAATATACTCTCTTAAAAAAATCTGTATGACCTGATTCATTTCTTCTTCCCAGCAGTCCAGAATTTTGCAGATGTATATAGCCTGATATTGTACTATTAGGAATAAAAAGACATATGATTCACAGAAGAAAAAAAATTGGCTGTTCTCCTATGTTAAACTTAAGTTTCCTTTTTTAATAAGTATGTCTATATTTTCATGATATTTACATATTTCACAACTAACCTGCTCCTGCTTTAATTGCCAGTCAACAAGTGTCTTTCCAAGGGATCTTCTCTTGCAATGGGGATGGGTAAGCAATGATGTGTTTGGGTCTAGAAGAGCTTTTAGAAGGTTGCATGAAATCTTTATCTGCCAGGGGATATTAAAAAAAAGTGGTAATAGAATTAAAGGAAGGACTTGTTAACTTCATCCCAGGGATTGCCAAATAGGATATATTAAAAGTTGGTCTTGTTTTACCACTAACCTCACAGAACTGTAATGTGGTAAGCTCTTTGGAAACCTCAATGAACTATAGAAATGTAGTTCTGCTATTGTTATTATTAACTATGTACTTAGCTAGCAACTTGAAATCTCTGTAAAATTATATTCATTTCATGGGACAGAGCTAGAAGGGGCATTAGACATCATGCCAACTAATCCTTTATCTTGAATTCTAATTGCATTGTTGTGAAATTTTGCTGTTTAAGAATGTTTTCCAAAGATTGGAAGGGAAACCCCACACTAGTTAAATAGCTAAATCAAAATTCTGGGCTTAAATAACTGTGGCTTCAAATTGTTGTTTCTTGAAATGACTCTTCAAAATGTTAAAAGTCTCCACCAAGCATCTCTTCACTAAATCCCAACACGTCTTTCTTTCTTGCTTTCCTAGAGCATTTGCATCTTTACAGAGTTTTTATTTTACTCATGCTGCATACTTGCTGTATCAAGAAATTAACTAATGCACATTGCAATCTGATAAAAATGCAATTTTAAAGAGGAATTTAACTTGCTCCTTTATCTAATTTCCTTTTCTGATTCCTTTTTTAAAGAAAGTAGCCCATTATATGATTGATCCTAATAATTCTCTCAATAGCATTATTTATCAAGGTGCTCCACAAATCTTGAAAATTTTAAATATCAAAACCATTTTTATAGATGGAATTGAGAGAGACGTTGAGTTATTGGTTTATCACAATTATTTAAATCAATAAACAGGAAAGAGATGAGACTAAAGCTTGTAATTGTATTAGTTACTTATTTTCATGTGGCATTGGAAAATTATTTAGAATTGTTTAAAAAAAAGCTCAAAACTCTAGTCTTTGGTTTTATTAGATCAGGTCTTTACCTATTTAATAGCATCATTCAAAAAAAGGATTTTAATCAAGCTAGGTTTTTTTTGTTTTATTTTTTAAAAAGCCCCTTGAAGTCTTTTAAATATTTCAAAACTGCAAATGTCTGCTATAAGGCTTAAGTGCAGACAGATCCCATAGTGCTTGGCAACTCGTGAAAAAGCGAAGACACCTTGAGGTGCATGATGAATATTCTTGGAGTTCCCAGGTAGGCCCTAGAAGGCAAGGGATAAGAGCAATGTTTGATTTCCCCAAGTTTAGCTTTTAAGCAGAGGGTCTGGAATCAAAATGAAGTCACAGGGAATGCATAATTTCACAACAGGGAGGCTAAAACACCACATATTTTAGTTGTGGTTTGAATTAGTTGCAAAAGGAAGATTAATTCTTTTAAGGCATTTAAACAATAGCAATATAATTCTCTTTGGAGGATTACTGAGCTCCTGAGACAAAATGATGCTATTTCACTGAATAGGCAAAATTTAACTAACTTTGAGTAGGGTGTACACACAGGACAGCAAAAGAGTAGAGAAACAGATGTTCCAACAATATGTATTTTACTGGTTTGGTTTAAAATTGGCACCTTCACAAAATACCTTTTAAAATGGATTGCTTTCCCCACCCCCACTCCGATCTCTGCTTCCTGCATTTTGCCATGAAAAAAAACAAAACAAAACAAAAAACCTTCTAGTACCTGATATACTGTGCTTCACCAAGTTATAAGTCAACAAGTAAAATTCTTTAGTGCCAGACTTGTCAGTCATTATCTTGTGTTGAGTTGGAATGACCAAGATCATGCTTTGATGTAGATGGGCAGTAGATAATACATGGTACATGTCCTCATTTAAATCACTACAGTTCTTGACTGACCCATTTCATTTGTGTACTTTTGAAAGAGTCTGAACCTTTTTCTTTTCTGAAAGACCACGTGACACAGTTATAACAGACATTCAAAAATGGGAAATCCTCAGGTTTTAAATGGTACAGGAGAAGAAAAAGGGCCAACACAATTCCCTTATATGTGGGCCGGAGGCTGTGTTCTGTTAATGTGTATGACCTGATTCGTTTCTTCTTCCAAGCAGTCCAGTAAATTAGAGGTGACAGGAAAGGAAATGGACCTTTTTTAGTCTTTACTCTGCTCCAATGACATTTGAAACCATTCTAATTTCAACACTAATAGGACATGAATCAAATTTCCTAGTGGCTCTAAGTAGGTGGCACAGTGGATAGAGTATTAGATTTGGAGAGTCATGTTTGTGAATTCAAATCTGGCCTTAGACACTAGCTGTGTGACCCTGGGCAAGTCACTTTACCCCATTTGCCTTCAGTTTCCTCATCTGTCAAATGAACGGTAGAAGGAAATGGCAAACTACTCCCATATCTTTGCCAAGAAAACCTCAAATGGAGGAGTCATAAAAAGTCAGACATGACTGAAACGACTGAGCAGCAATAACAACAACAGAGGGAATGAATTGGGGTTTTTGCTACATTGGATACAACAAATAAAGAAAAATGGGAATGGCTAGAAATGCTTTCTGGTGATTTTTTCTTTGTCCCTTCCTTAAGCGTTTTATTTTGCTTAAAACTTCCTTTGTTCACCCTCTTGCTTCCCCTATGACTTTATTATTTAGGTTGATATGAGTACCATTTGCTTCACTTTTCAATTGTGTTGTTAATTGCAATACTTTTTTTTGGTCAACAATTTAAAAATCTTTGACAGAAGCATGGCACGCCTTGGTAGTTTAAAAAGTATTAATTTTGTTGTCAGAGGACCTGGATTCAGATTTTAGTCTTGTAACTTTCTCTCTCTCTCTCTCTCTCTCTCTCTCTCTCTCTCTCTCTCTCTCTCTCTCCCCCTCTCTCCCCCCTCTTTATCTCTCTGTCTATCTATCCATCCATCCATCTATCCATCTATCACTTTAACCTCTTTGGTACTCAGTTTCCTTATCTGTATAATGAGGGTGTTTAGCTGGATTGTTGTCAAGGGTACCTTTGAGCTCTCTATGATCCTGGGGCTAATTTGAATCTATTTTTCCAACTTTTTATAAAGGTTTGAATTCTCCAGACATGTCAGGCTTTTTTCCCATATGAAATGAATTAAAGAAAAATGAACCTGAGACAAAATTGCTGCTATGCTACCAGCCCATAAGTGATGTGCTTTCTCTTTTAAGCAGCAGGGAAAGTACTGACTTGTATTGGCAGAGGACAGAACTCCCCCCCCCCAGCCACCCCCCCCCCCAAATATCAATGAAATCCCAGTTCCAGTCCCTGTCCGTAACCATATAGACTTCTTGTACCACTGTACTTTGTTGTTGACAAGGGCTTGCAATGTTAATGCATTGACATTTCCCCCCTTTTATTTCTAGGCCACTGAGGAGGAGGTCAGCCTCGATGCAGAACCCACAACAGAAGAGGCCACCAAAGAAGTAAATATATTTGTTTTCTAACATTCTGGTAACCCAAAGGTAGGAGGTTGGCTTTTGCTAGCCTGCATCTGGTCATTCTAAAGAAGCCTTTACAGTAACAAGTGGCATTTTACTGTAGCGCCTCTGAGGAAATACTGACAGTTTTAGAAAGGGGAAATGAACCAAAACAAAATTTAGCCTCTAACTCAGGAATGTCTTGAAGGGAGAAATGCTAAATTATTAAAACAAATTATGGATAAGATGAAGAGCATGCAGTATGGAGCAAACTAGTGGGTAAATGAGATAAGTGATAAGTAATTACACCTACTTGGAAATAAAATAATTCAAGTTTTTGAGGTATGAATGGGACTCTACTTGTTATCTTCCCTTTGAAGTGACTACAAGGTATTAAAAGATGTGTAAAGGAGAGCTAACTTCTGAAATAAGAAAGCTAGAGAAGCAAAGATAATGCAACGTGTATGAAGGAGCCTTTCTTAGAAACAGGAAAGATAGTAGAATGTTATCTTTGACAAGTAAAAGTGGGCTAGAGGAATAAGAAAGATAAGTGTAGAAAGGAAGGAGAGGAGATACATTTAGAAGAAAGAGAAGCAGCATAGAGAATCAATGTTATAGGAAAGGATAATATCCTAAGGAAAAAATGGATGGGGATCAGGAGTAAAATGGGGCATTTTAGATGGAATATTAGCTGTTGTTGGAAGGTATTGGTACTCTTTGGTTTCCTTCCTGGTAGGGATAAATGTTCTTGATAAAAGTACAAGAAACTAATGTAGCCTTTGGTCCTATGCTAATAATTATGAACATAAAATTGCCTGTGAGGAAGACATTGGATATTAAAAAGCAACTTTCAAATTTCTATTTAAATTTAAATAGGCTTAGGGAAATATTTCTATTGAAGTACATGAGCTTTCTCTAACTTCCAAGGAAAATAACTTTCCCAAACAAGTGGAACTATGGAAAATGAACAAGGATGGCCAGGGTAGGAAAAATTATTTAGTAGGCAGTTGAAGTCATCCAACAGAAAGAAGCCTATATTGAGTACTTACTATGTGCCAGGCACTGTGGGTAATATAAATGCAAGCAGGAAAAAAGACAGGAGTTGGTAGGGAAGTTTTGAGGGGTTTTTTAAAGTGGCAGTTTAAGCAGAGTAATATTTGATGATTAACTCTTAAAATATATGAATTTAGGATGATATCATGGTCTTAAAATAAGAGTTTGGTAGTTTTTCTTGTTTTCAAGAAATGAGAGATATAATAAAGCTATGGGAATTATACTGTCAGGTTTCCATTTTAAAATCATTTGTAACTTTTGAGAGGTAATTAAACCTGCAGACCAGGTGTTCCAGACTGGAGAGTTTTGATCAAAGAGAAGTATTTCAGAAGATTGTGTCTTCAGATGTTAGAAACCAGAAATTTACCATATGTAAATTCTGCATGTCAATGTGAATGGCGAGCCAGATGCTACTAGAGCTTAGATGGATTCATAAGTTGTTTAGGCAAAGAAAGCAAAATATCATTCTGTTGCCCTTCATTTGGCTGCCTCGTTATTTCCTGTACTTCTGCTGACCTGTGAATTTGCAGTTTTGAGTCTGTTCTCAGCTCAGCATCTGACTTTGGATGAATGCCTTTGTCTCTCCCAGTACCTCCACCTACCCTTTTAAAAAATAGATATATCTACCTTGACCAAGCCCCCAAAGGGGTTTCTGGACGAGATACACTGGAAAGCTTTTCTGGGAAGGAAGAATATCATTCATCAAGTGGCATGTATGTTAAATACACCAAATATGGATCATGAGAATTTAGCAGGTGCCTAACATTAATAGAAATCAAATAGCCCTATGATTTAATAAGCAATGACTCTCTTTTCTTCTACCAGTTCATGGAATTATAGAATTTTAATGCTAGAAGGAGTTTTAGGAATTATCCAGTCTACCCCTCCTCCTAGGCTTTCACAAGAATTTGGTTCCAAGGGAATTCTATATAGTTGTTGACAGATAGTTATGTTCTTTCAACTTAGTGATTGGAGAAGTGATAAAGAGGTAGGTGTTTGGGGATATTCATTTTAGAGAGCCTAAAGGTTCGACTTATTCATAAGATTGTACAGTCTCAAGTTTGAGATGCAGTAATAACTCAATGCATGTTTCCATATGTATGCCTGCTTTCTGAAGGTTTACAGACCTCACTTCATCTGAGCCTCCACATTCTTTATGCAAACTGGGAGGGAATACTGCTGCTTGGATCCCTCTTAAATGCAGCCATACCCATTAATCTTTTCAGATGTAATTTCTGACAACCAGGCCATGAGATAGTGGAAATGATTGCTATTTCTTGACATTTACCCCTCCTGATGGGTCAGCAGTGTTGCTTGTGGTAATGAATGAATGAAGAGATGGCAAGGTTAGTTTTCTTTGGGTAATGTACACAATATTGATGTAGATGTCTGTTTGGGAAGAGCAAAGAAAAGGGTTTTTGCCTTGGGGTTCATGCTCAAATTCCAAGGCCAGGTTTTTCACCACATATTCTCCATCTAAAACAGCATGCAGTTGCCTATTGTCCATGTTAAAGGAAATTATTCCTTCTATAATTCCTTTTAGGCTCCTGAATGTTTGTGTGAATGGTAAATTACTATTCTTTTTTGTTGGAGACATTAAAGTCCTCCATAGAAAAATAGTTAGCACAAGGTCATACAACGAAACGGTGGTTGGGTTGTATATAAAGTTGCAAATTAGTCACATAGGCCCTTCTGAGCTCCTGTGGTAGTGATCAGTCCTCTTTTCTTTTTAAAGAATAACAGAAATGAATGCCACTAATTTGGAAATGTTTTTGTGGAATATCCATGTTATTTGTTTCCTTTTTGATGAATAATATTTGCCCATTTGATGAACAGAAATAATTTGGAAAAATGTTTTGCTGGATATAACTAAGGTTATGTGTTCAATTGTACTTTTCCATGACTTGGCCCACCTGTTATAAGATAGTTAACTTTTTTGAAAATGTTTGGCTTGGAAAGAATCCAAAATGTAAAAAAAGCTTTGTTTTATAAAAGGGACTTAATGTAGCTCTTCTTTTTTTATATGTTTTATGAATTTCTTTAAAATACATCTTTTAAATGCTTTTACTTTTTTGTTTTTGGGAAATATACCCTTCTCCTCCTCTTGAAATTGAACTTTCCCTTGTAACAAAGAAAAGCATTCAAGCAAAAAAGCCAGATACTTGTATTGGACAATGTATATAATGTTCTCCCCTAGTAGTAATCTACCCCCCTGTGGAGACATTATATATTCTCAGGGACTATTAATGTTTTTTTTTTTAGTTATTTAGACTTAGGCTTTCTCTTAGCAGCATATCCTTTCCTCGTCTGTGAGAAGAGGATTTTGTATCTTCAAAGAAACCATCATTACCATCATGTTAGAGTTGCATTTTCCGACAGATTTAAGTGTCATTTTATAAACTATTAAGGCCAGTGTTCCCTAAAACTAGTGTTTCCTAATCTAAAAAACAAACCACTTTGGTGATTTCTTCCAGAAAACATTTTTCAAGCGATGACTTTTAAGGAATTATTTTTAATTCACCTATGTAAAGATAACTCATAGTCACTAAAAAGACAGAAGGTTGAGGTCTTTGTTGCCATCCTTTTAACTTCCTTTCTCTAGGCCAGAAAATTAAATCAAATAAAGCTACCAACTAGTAAAGATATACTGTACTGCTTATTTCCTAAGAGTTCATAGATTGTGACTACTTAGTTTGGGGAAACTCAAATGTATGTTGAAATGACTGAGGTACCCCTAAAGCAATGGATTTTAAACTTGTTCACTAACAGTCAAGAGTAGACGCCCTTAGTTTTCTTACCATCTTTCAGAATGTTTATCCTGTTTAGGAATATTTAGGGATTAAGTCAATGGTGGCCAAAATTTCGATAACTCTCATTAGGTAACAGTAGCAAAAGAAAACTTGAACTTTACAAAGCAGCCAATAAAATATTAGAATATGTTGCCTATGTATTTTTAGAGTCGTTCATATGTATTGAATGTTGTTGCTGTTGATGAGAGGCAGTGTTTTGAAAAGGTAAGAGCACTCAACAGACTGTAGTGACAAGCACCCCAGCATCCCCAGGGTGGCTGCCAACACAGGTTCTTAGATCTGCTTTTCTAAAGGAAAGCAACTCAAAATGGGCTAACAATCTTGATTTAATCAATCAAACATATCATTTACCCAATTCAGGGGAAAAAGTCAGCACCACAAATTTCAGAGTATACAGAGGTTACAAGCAAACAGAAACATTTCAACAGACAGGCCTCCAACTGTCCAACCATTACATCCATACCTAGTCAGTTACCAGAGAGGGAAGCATCAACATCTGGGTTTTTCAAAGCTGGGGGGCTCTCAACGGCTGCCTAGACTCTTGTCTAGTCAAATCACACAACACTTCTCAAAGTGAGCCCCAAAACAAAAGTCTCACATCAGGGATTATATAGCCTTCTCCTGGCTCAGAGAATGTCACAACCCTCTTGACCCACTGCCCAATCACAAAGTATCTCCTGAAAAACAAGCTTCCAGCTGCCACAGGCTCCAGGTGCACTTAAGCCTAGGGGCAGGGAAGATCTTACACAATACAATCTTAGAAAGATGTCAACAACATAAATTTACATTCCCATTACACAGACCTGTTTTCAAATCCTGCCTTCCCTCCTTTCTAGCTCTATGACTACAGGTCATTTGCTGTCTCAGGGTTTCAGATTCCTCATCTACAGGATAGGGATAACAGTAGCATCTTTATTACAATATTGTTGTGAGGATCAAATGAAATTATGTCTGTAAGGCACTTTGAAAACTTGAAAGCACTCTATAAATGTCAGCTATTCCTGTTAACGATGTGAAAAATAATTTAGCTGATTGGATGTTCTTTAAAAACTGAGATCGAGGCAGTTATTGCGAATAGCATCACATTTTCACTTTATCTCCTTGTGACTAGTGAGTCATAACTTTTTCAAAATGTTAGGTCCTGTTCCTCTTTGAAAATTTAGGAACAGTATAACCCAGATGCAGCAGAGAAAAATGCAAGAGAAAATGTAGTGTGAGTTTGGTAATTTTCTTTAAAACATTTTTTTTGTTATGAACTAGAAAGCTTTCAACAAACATGAACATATGTAAAGAAGGCCAGAAAATGTGGATTATATATAAAATTGAGACTCCATTATATAAAGCTTGGGTTTTTTAAGATATTAAATTTAACTTGATAAAGCTTGGTAATTTTCTGTTGCAATTATAAAAATGTGCTTGATTTAAGTCAGAGGGTTTATTTCCTTAATGTGGCACTTACTACCTTTGTAACCTTGCACAAATTAGGTAATTTCTCTGGTCCTCAGTATCCTCATCTGTAGAATGAGGACTTTGTGCCTCTAATGGCCCCCTCCAACTTTAAAGATAGTATCTGATGATTGTGTACCAAATGAGAGAGTGGCAGGAGAGAGCAAAGAGGAGGACAATGTCAGGGGCACTGGGTTGAACAGACAGGGTATTTTATCTGTAAAAGCAAAACTGCCTGAAACTCATTTGAGAATGTTTGAACATACATGGTATCCTCTCTTTAAGTCAAGATATTGTTCTCTATGTTTAAATACTTCCATAAAGTATTTAAAAGTTGGGGTATCATCATTACATTTTTTTTTCTTTTTGGAAGGCAATTGGGGTTGAGTAACTTACCCAAGGTCACACGGCTAGGTTTTTGTTTGTGTTAAGTGTCTGAGGCTGGATCTGAACTCAGGTCCTTCTGACTCCAGGGCTGGTGCTCTACTCACTGCGCCACCTAGCTGCCCCATCATTACATTTTTTATGTTAATCATTGAAATATTGAGATATGGAGGAGCTGCAGAATGTACCTTAGGTCTTCCTGAATCCCAGTCTCAATCTCTATCTACTACATTAGAAAGTCATCTTTAGTTTGAGAGGAAAACTTTCTCTTTCACTTCAGATTTACTGAGATAATGCAAAATCAAGTAATAATACCTTGAATGTAGATACATCTGAGGACTGGACTTTGCAATTGTCCAGGTAATAAATATATCCCCCAAGGAAAAATTAAAATGTGTTTTTCCTAAATAGTAGTAACAAATCTGTAAAATTATGTTTTGTAACCTGGCAAGTACTGTGGCAGAAATACTATCATATATTCAAAGACTTTAGTGGGAGCTAAAGAATGATGGATATAACTTCCTTTTTTCTCAAATCCAAATATATTACCTTGAGCTCCTAGATTAGTGATAGAAGTTATAAAGAAGCAAATTTAGGCTTTATTTCAGGAAAAAGCCCACAAAGAATTTCCTAACAATTAGAGCCATCCAAAAGTAAAATAGGCTGCCTTCTACACTGTCTCTTTTGATGGAGGTCTTCAGGCAAAGCTGGATGACCATTTGCATGGTATAATGTAATGATTCTTATTCAGCTACAGGTTAGACTAGATGGCCTCAAAAGTCCTTTAACACTCTTCAGTTTTGTAAAATAATTAGCAAGAAATCAAATCTATGGATATTTGGGGCCATTTAAAGAGAACGATATTTTCTTAAGAGTTACTTCCTTCAGTAGTGTGAAGAGGACATATTCCTAAGAAAGAGGTTCTCAAACTTTTTGGCCTCAGTTCCCTTTTATACTCTTTTTTTTTTTATATATTTTTTTTTGAGTTACAATCATTTTCCCCCCATTATTCCCCTACCCAACCTCCCAGAATAGCAGTCCCACAAGATATCGGTTCCTCCAATCTGCTCTCTCCCATACCTTCTCCCATACCCCCATCGACTTTTCCATTAGAGGAAGATGAATCTTTGTGTCCCAATGCCTGCACATCTTATCTCCCAATTATAGGCAAAAGAGTATTAATAATAGTATTTATATATATTTTGAAACATTTAATGTTAAGACCTCGAATTTCAGATCCATTTCCTTCCTCCCTTGTCACCCATTCCCTCTGGGGAGATAAGTAATTCAGTATATGTTGTACATGTCTAGCTATGCAAAACATTATCATAGTAGATATATTGTACAAGGCTGCTTATAATTCCCTCCCACTCATCCCACCCCCCACCTGGTCCATTCCCTACATGATCCTGTCCCTCTTCTATAGTGGGTACTTCCAACCTCCCCTCCCCCCAAGGATGCCCTCCCATCCATCATCCCTCCTCTCATCCCCCTTCCCCCTATCCTGCTGCAGGTTGAGATATCCCATTTAGTATGTATGTCATTTTCTCCCTGAACCAAACTCAATGTGAATGTGGTTTTGCCTTTTTAGCCTTCCTTATTCTCCCCCTCCTTTGCACCCACTTCCCCTACATGAGATAGTTTACCCTACCATGTCTCTCCCCATCTCCTCTTGCCACTTTCCTCTCTCACCTCATAATTTCATCCCTTGAGTACTCTCCCTTCCCAACAAAATCAACCTATGCCCTCTATCCATATATAACTGTAACCATATACACACACATTCACATATGTATTCATATGACCACACCCCCTTCTTCCATTATTTTCATAGTGAGAAAGATATCATCAGTCACAGATATTGCTTTTCCATATAGGAATGTAAATAGTTCAACTTTGATAAGTTCCTTTTGATTTCTTTTCCCTGATTACCTTCTCAGGCATCTCTTGCTTCTTGTGTCTGGATGTCAAATTTTCTATTCAATTCTGGTTTTTTCCTCAAGAATGCTTGAAAGTCCTCTATTCCACTGAATGACCATATTTTCCCCTGAAACAAAATACTCAGTTTTGCTGGGTAGGTGACCCTTGGGTTCATTCCCAGTTCTTTTGCCCTCTGGAATATCATATTCCATGCCCTTCGATCCCTCAGTGTAGAAGCTGCCAGGTCCTGGGCTATTCTGATTGTGTTTCCACAATATTGAAATTGTTTCTTCCTGGCTGCTTGTAGTATTTTCTCCTTGATCTGGGGATTCTGGAACCTGGCTATAATATTCCTGGGAGTTTTCTTTTTGGGATCTTTTTCAGGAGGTGATCGGTGGATTCTTTCAACCTCTATTTTGCCTCTTGGATCTAAAACATCAGGGCAGTTTTCCTTGAGAATTTCTTGAAGGGTGATTTCTAGGTTCTTTCCTTGATCATGGCTTTCAGGTAGTCCAATAATTTTTAAATTGTCTCTCCTGGATCTATTCTCCAGGTCAGTGGTTTTTCCCATGAGATATTTCACATTGCCTTCTAATCTTTCGTTTGTTTGGATCTGCTTAACAGCATCTTGATTTCTCATAAAGTCACTAGCTTCCATTTGCTCCAGTCTAACTCTGAAGGAATGAATCTCCTCAGTGAACTTTTGAGATTCTTCCATCTGGCAAATCGACTTTTTAAGGCATTCTTCTCCTCATTGCCCTTTTGGGCCTCCTTTGCCATTTGAGTTAGTCTATTTTTTAAGGTGTTGTTTTCCTCAGTCAGGCTGTTGACCCTCATTTCATACTTTTCCTGCATCCTTCTCATTTCTCTTTCTAATTTTTCCTCCACTTCTCTTATTTGATTTTTAAAGTCCTTCTTAAGGTCCTCTATGGCCTGCAACCCGCTCATGTTTTCCCCTGGGGCTTTTGGAGCAGGACTTCTGACCTCACAGTCCTTTTCCCGCTCTATGCCCCCAAAATAGGAGTCTAGGGTTGCATTTTTCTGTTTCCTTTGCCTTGGCATGTTGCCACTTAATTGCTTGACTTTTGGGCTTGTTGCCACACTATGGCTTTAAGGCCAGATAGAGGAATTTTCGTCCCAAACGTGTGGGGGGCAACTTCCGTTTCTGGCAAGCTGTAAACCCACCCACAACTTCCACCCTAGATCACAATCCAGATCCAGGGAGGTTAAAGCAAGAGCGATTACCCCCCAAGACTGATCGCTGGATCTCCCCACGATTTGTAGGCTGGGAGCCGGAAATGCCTCTGAAAACTACACAATGGCGTGTCTCCTCAGCAGCTTCTAGCCCCCAGGGGAGGGAGCTGACGCATTCCCCAAATACAGGTCCCAAAGTCCATAGGACACTAACCTCTTACTTTGTCCTAGGCAAGTCTATGTTGATAATTCTGGCGTCTCCACAGTTCCTGGTGTTCTGGGGTTCCTCCAGCCGGCTGCTGGCCCTGCCGCCCTGGGGCTAAAACCTCGGCTCACGTGGACCTGGGCTCGGCTCGGCTCAGCTCCTGCGCTCTGCGCTCTGCCGGCTCCCAGACCGCTGCGCTGGTCCTTCCTGCAGGGTGCTGGGCTGTCCTCAGCGGGAGGTTAGCTTCTCTGTGTCGTTCTGTGGGTGCTGGGGCTCCAGAAGTTTTTCAGAGTCCTTTTTTACATAGTTTGAGGGGAATCTGGGGGCAGAGAGGCTTGGATGAGCTGTTTCTACTCCGCCATCTTGGCTCCGCCCCCCCCCTTTTATACTCTTAAAATTTTTTGAAGAATGCCCAAAGAGCTTTTGTTTATGTGTGTTCTGTCTAAAGATATATACATTAGAAATGAAAACTTCTGAGTATTATTATGAGTATAGTTTTCACCTTGCAGACCCTCTGAAAAGATCTTGGAGCACCACCAGGGGTTCCTGGACCATACTTTGAGAACCATTAGTCTAAGGTCAGCTCATCATAAGATGGTGGTCATGTTAATGGCTTATATACCAAAGTATATAGAGAGTTTTCCCAAAATTTTAGTTTAGTTTTAAGTTTTTATAGGTTTTTAAAAGCTATTTTAAAGAAAGTTATTAAAGCTTAAAACTGCACTAAGACTTTGGGAACACCTTGTATAATTGGTTCAAGTCAGTGAATGAAGGTCTGTCTCTAGTCCTGTAGAGGGTGATAACCTGTTACCCCTCCTATTCAATAAATTCCAAGGGCTCCCTGTTGACTTGAGAAACAGGTGTGAAATCTTCCCTTTGGCTTTTAAAGCCCTTCAGAATGTTGTCCCTTCCAGGGTCTCTCACTGCATCCGGAGCCATTGCCAGTTGTCTTGACATGTTCTCTTGCCATTTGATTCTGATGACTCTGGAAGAGAGAGTGAGACTGATGTTTCTGCACAATTCTGCCTCACTTAAATCCAATTTACTTTCATGTCAATATATCACCCATCTTCTTTTCAAAGGAAGGACAAACAGTAACAACTACAACAATAGGGAAGGGCTTAGGGTTTTCTGGGAGAGTCACTGTGGTTTTTCAGTGCTCCAGTTACCTTCTGGGAAATTAGGAGGAGGGGGCAAATTGAAACCCGTGGATTATACTCTAACTGGACTTTTTGGGGGAAGCCTTGGCTTTTATTTCCATGTCCTGGATTTTTTATGAGATATGTAGAATATCCTTGTAATAAGTTGAGAAAATTAAGGGAACATAGGCAAAGCTTCATTCTAAGGCCTATTGATAGATCATAAAAGTGATTTAGGAGGCATAATCAATCATAGAATCTATGCACAAGATATTTGTGTCTTGATTTCTGCCCTGTTTCAGGCGAAATGAAGTCATAAGCATTTGTGGTTAAGATAAAGGCAACCAGCTCGATCTAAGAGGCCATCTAGTTAGCTCCCTGTATGTTAGAAAGCTATAAGATTTCATAGTGGAAAAGACAAAAATGGCACCAGATGCTGTAATCTAGAGTGAGGGTATCCCAGCCACCTTTGAATATGTCTACCATAAATAGGCCAGATAAACCTAAATACAAATGTTGGTAGAATTCTTTTGCAGTCAGGGCTGGAGCTCACCCAGAACCAGAAGCTGCTCCAGCTGTCTCCATCTGCTTATAGCCTCTTTGATTAAGGGGGCCTGATCTCACTAACCAGCATCCATTCCCTTTTGACCCTTGTGCTGGAACCCATTTTTGGTCTGGAGATGTTCGCAAATCCATCTAGGAGATTCCCAAGCTCTTGGGTTAGCCCTGGGAAGAAATGAGTTTATTTGAAACAGTGTACTTTTTCACAGCTCTAGAGAAACCTGTACTGCCCTAGAAAATTTTTGAGGGGGCAGATACAAAAATGAAAATTTAAAGTCTGGAGATAAAAAGGGATACAGATTTTTCTAATTTTTAAAAGCATTTTTTTATTAAAGTGGCTTTTAGAATCTGCCCGAATGCACTTATCTCATACTCTGGTTTTTATCAGAACTTATCAGTAATTGCAGTTGTTTAGGTGATTTCACTGCTCACATTTATGTGTTCAGGCCTGTTCCAAACTCTTTTTTTTTCATCTAGGGAATATAAGGGATCCCTCAGCTGTGTTGAGAATCAGGTTCACATTTGAGTATTTATGTTGTGGCTGCCTTAAGCTAACTGGTCTGTATTAGCTGAATTCTTCTTGAGACTCTATCATGATCCTGAACTCAGAACTGAGTGAGGCAGAGGGGTACAATGAAAGCCTTATAAGATCTGAAAACTTGAGTTCAGACTCTGGTAGTGATGCTACTTGACCCTGGTTTCTGCTAACTGTATGGCCAAGAGCAATACACTCAACCTCTCTGGGTTTCTGTTACCTTTATATGCAAAATGAGGGAGGTTGAATCAGATGAGCTCTGGGTTCCCTTTCAGCTATCAACATAAAGTCCTATGTAATCTAACTATTCCTTCAAACTTTGCCCAGATTCTGAGCCTGCTGTTTTGTTCCCAACTTCTGGTAATTACCACTACTTAATCTCTAGATTGAGAGTAGTGGATGGAAGGCCAGCCTTTTGGTATAGAAAGGTCTTGGATTCAAGTGCTGTCCCTAAAATATACTAAGCTATGTAAACACAGTCAAGCTAAGCTCTCAGTGACCCAAGGGATCTTTTTAATAGAAGGACCATCCAGAAGTCCCATACACTGTGGAGATGGGTGGGTCCAGACTAAAAAACAAACAAAATTCTAGATTGTAGGCCTACAGTTATAATATCGGACTTTCATTGTCCCAGGTTACATTTCACAAAATTTCTCCTATCTTCTCCTATGGCCCTTGTAAGGGTGATATATGACTTGAGGATCTGTTCTAAGGCACATTTTGCTTGAAGACCTCTAGTGAGGAGAATTGACTAACTTATGGGACAGGTCATTATACTATTGTTCATTTATGATTGTTGTTCATTTATGAAGGTTGTCTGACATCAAGCCTTGATTTTCCTCTTTCTGTCTTCTATGCCTAGAACTCTCTCCCCCCTCATATATAGCTCCTCACTTAACCAGCTTCCTTCAGGGCTCAGTTAAAGTCTCACCTTCTTCAAGAAGCCTTTCCCAGACCTCCTCAACTGCAATGTCTTCCTTCTCAGACCATGACTGATTTATTTTGCATATTTCTTATTTGCACCTAGTTGTTTGAATGTTGTCTACACTCTTTGAGGTGTTCAGGTATAAGGGCTCGCCAAGCCCTTTTCAGGACTGCTCATCTACCAGATTCTCACCTGTGACTCCAAGAAGCTATAGCATTTGCAGTAGCTACACCCCAGTAAAACCTTCTTGGAAGAGGGGCTAAACCAGATTGAGGGTAGCTGACTGGCATCAAACCCATCAGTAATTTAGGGGGATATATACCCTAAGCAAATGAAGACTTCCCCTGGGAGAATGAGCAGATAAGAACAAGTTGTTCCAACAGCCATGAAGGTGGCTGAAGCGGGTGCCGGTCAGATATTGAAGATGCCAAGGTCATCCACTGCATCCTGGTCCATTACCAGTCATTCTGACTTTTGTCTTACCACTGGACTTGGGTGACCCTGGAAGAGAGCATGAGACTGACAACTTTGTCCAAATCTACCTCACTTATTTCACAGTTTCTTTCTTAATGTAAAGTAAGACCATGTTAGCTTTTTCTTTGGTTGCCAAAATAAGACTGTTGACATGTTTTGAGCCTAGAGTCTACTGAGATTTTTTTCTCAGATGAATTGCTATCTAGCAATACCTTCACCATCTTGTATTTATGGAACTGACTCTTTTGAAACCTAACTTGATTCTTACATTATTCTTACAAAGTTTCATCTTGTTAAATTTAGATCAATAATCTAGCTTTTCAAGTTCTTTTTGGTTCCTGAAACTATCATTCTGTGCATTAGTTATCCTTCCAGCTTCTTGATACTTACAAATCTAATAGGGCTTACCGTTTATATGCCTTATCAAAGATGCTGATAAAAATAGCAATAGTGCAGGACCATGGATAGATCCCTAAGGCAATGCTCTGGTGATGTTAGCTAAGAGATGGAAGCATCTGTAGCATGAGATAGAAGTGGGAAGGGGACTGGATTTGGCCTTCAAAGACATGGTGGGTTCTAGACCTTGCTCTGCCTTGTAAAGTAAAGGGGGTAGGTCAGGTCCATTCTTGTGTTGACATTCTAAGCTTTAAGAAACAGCTAATAATTAGGCCATATACTATGGATTCCACACTACTTTCTGCCTTATAAATCATCACAGTTCTGTACTGAAATAAATACTCTGTGAAATCCTGTTGTAGAGACATTTGCATATCTAAACCTTTGCTCCAAATTATATACCTTATTTAGCTACAGGAAAGGTGCCTGACTTTTGTCAACTTGTTTTCTGGCAAAGATAGTGTTTCTTGGAGTTCATGAGGATATTTTAAAAATTTGATCTTAAAAACAAACAAACAAACAAACAAATAACCTCCTTAGAGATTAGTTTAATTGAAGGCAAAAAGGGAGCTGAAATAGCCGCCTTAGTGCACAGCTCTCTGAATTCAGGGTAAGAATTCAGGCTAGCCATTAAAAGAATCTATTTATCATAACAGAGAGGTAGCCAAGGGGGCAGCTTTTGAGAATGATATAATAACTGTTATTGGCTCCTAAACCTCTTATTATTCAGAGAGGTAAAGGTGATTTGTGAGACTTCCCGGTTTATAGGTATTTAGACAAAACAGAGGACTCCACAGATCTGGAAAAGTTGTTAAAGTTATAAAAAATGATAGCATTTTAGCTTATCTCTTCCTGTTTGACTTCATTTCCATTTTCTTTGAAGAAATGAGAGGATGACCTAGGGAATATCTTAGGCATTTTCCAAGGTCTTGGAAAGACCCTAGAAGAAAGGACTTTAAATAATAGTCCCAGATCTACTGATAAAAAGTTGAATAGCTATGTTTAGTCATTTAGTCTCCTTGGGCCTCAGTGGACCTAATTATAAAATGTTCTAGATGATCTCTAAATTTCTTTTTAGGTCTAAGGTTTTTTAAGTCTTTAGGCAATCAATTCATTGAACCAGATTTAAAATCTGTTGGCAAAAGCATTTTTCCCCCATAAAAGAGGTATTGGTGCAATAAAATGAAGGACTTTACATGTTCACTTTTGCTACCAAGAATATTTCTAATTCCTGTGATTTTAATTTCATTGGAGTAAGGTGGTTGTTGTTATTTTATGGAAAAGGAGTTTACCTATTTTCCTGTTAACATATGAATTTTTCCTCCAGTCATACCTCTGCTGAAGTATCAGAAAACAAACACATGAGAAAGTTCATTTTGGTTCTTCCCCTAAACTATCAATCAATCTTAGTGAGCATTTATTAAGTGTGAACTATATTCCAGGGTCTAAGCTAGGCACTAGGGAATACAAGGCAGAAAAGAAATAGTCCCTAGGTTCAAGGGACTTACTTCATTGGGAGAAACAACATGCACATAAATTGAATATAAAATAAAACATGATATATATTATATTATCTCATACAATATGTAATATTAAATATATAAAAAATAAATAGGAGTAATTTGGGGAAACAGCACCCCTGCATTAGCAGCTGGAGGTGGTCAGAGAAGATCTCATGTAAGAAGTAATATTGAAGCAGAACTTTGAAGGAGGAAGAAGTGAGGAGATGATGCAAAAGCAGTAGGGGCAGGAGATGGGTTACAGTGTGAGGAGGAGAAAAGAGGCCAGATTGGTTGTAGCATCCAGTGGAGGGAAGAAAGGAAAGGAGAGGACAGGAGGAAAGGTTTTATTAAAACCTACTGCTATGGTTCTTTGGCCCGTTCACTACCAGAATGAAGACCATTCTAAGCAACCAGACCGTCGACATCCCAGAAAATGTTGACATCTCTCTTAAGGGTCGGACAGTTATTGTGAAAGGGCCCAGAGGAATCCTCCGTAGGGATTTCAATCATATCAATGTTGAGCTCAGTCTCCTTGGAAAGAAGAAAAAAAGGCTTCGGGTAGACAAGTGGTGGGGAAATCGAAAAGAACTTGCAACTGTGCGCACAATCTGTAGCCATGTACAAAACATGATCAAAGGCGTTACCCTGGGTTTTCGTTACAAGATGAGGTCTGTGTATGCTCACTTCCCCATAAATGTTGTTATTCAAGAGAATGGCTCACTTGTTGAAATCAGAAATTTCTTGGGTGAAAAATATATCCGAAGAGTGCACATGAGACCAGGTGTTGCTTGTGCTGTTTCTCAAGCCCAAAAAGATGAGTTAATTCTTGAAGGAAATGATATTGAACTTGTTTCTAACTCAGCTGCCCTGATCCAACAGGCCACCACCGTCAAAAACAAGGATATCAGAAAATTTTTGGATGGTATCTATGTTTCTGAGAAAGGCACAGTGCAACAAGCTGATGAATAAGTTGGAAAAGATGCCAAAGGCCGTGTCCTGAGGAGTCAACACTTATTCAGATGTCAAATAAAAATACTTTTTGTCAAAAAAAAACAAAAAAAAAAAAACCTACTGCTATGTGCCAAACATTGTGCTGAATACTAGGGATATAAAAAAAGGCCAAAGAAAATATGCTTCTAATGGGAGGAATTTGTAGTTTTAGACCTAGGAGTAAAACTTACAGCCTGGTATAAAACTGTTTTTAGGGAAATGCATTCAGAGCTAAACAAAACAAAACCAAAAAACCCAAACCCAAACCCAAACCCCTGACTTATAAATGAACTTTTTAGACTACAACATATTTACAAATTCCTGTATTAGATACTTATGGCTTTATTTAAGATGGCAAACTGTATTATGACTCTGTGGAAGGTATTTTTAGATGTCATTATAAAATTTAATAGATATAAAATGAGAATGTAGGTTTGAGGCTTTTGTTTGGACTTTGGTAAGATAACTTTAATCATATTCATCATATATAGTCAAATTGTTCTTCTCTTGGACAAGACATCAATTGTTTTGTGTGTGTGTGTGTGTGTGTGTGTGTGTGTGTGTGTGTGTGTACGATTCTAATTTTAGCTGATAAATTTTGTTTTGACACAGCAGATATTTCCCCTCCAAACACTCAAGTCCCCTATTCCCCAAAGTACTATTTCCAGAATGGTTAAGCAAAACCCTAGGGATTACTTTTTTAAAAAGATAACATTGAACAAGTGGTCACTCCCAATACAAAATTTTGAAAGACTGATCACTGTATCAGTTGTCTAATCAGTGACTCACATCTTTCTGTTCATGATGTGGGGGTATTAGAGTTGGTGCCTGAGGGCCTCTCATGGCTATTTCCTTTACTGCATCAAATGAAAGTCAATTTCATTTGAGTATGAATTGAAAGTAGAATTGGCATCAGACCTAGTCTTAATTGGAGAGCTGCACATGTGATTGTTAGCTGTGATTTAACTTTGATTTCTGAAAAGAATTCCAAAATGAGATCAATTATTTGCAAAAGTATAAAAAAGGCTAGTTTTAATTAGTCTATAACATGTGCATATTTTGCATGCAATAAAACCTCATTAATTTAGAATTGCTGATAATTGATACGTTGAATTAAAATTTTCCTTTGTGCTGTCAGTGAAGAGAGGGTTTGCTGAACCTTTTAATTATGAAAATGCAAATTTTCAGGGGCAAAACAATTTTTGGTTAGTGGATAGTAATCTGGTCTTGGAGATCGGAAGACCTGCATGCCACTCCTTTCTATTAATGCCCCCTGACATTGTTGTATCACCATGGGGAAGTCACTTAATTTCTTAGTGCCCTAGGCAAATCTCTAAAATAATAAGTTTCGAAGCAGGTGATATCTATGTCTATGGAAAGAGTATCCACATTGGAAATTCACCACACTGATGAGATCTCAAATCTATAAAATAAATAAATAAGATTGCTGAGGAAATTTTAACCCTACATAGGAGAGAAAGCTAAAGATGTATTTTAATGTAAGAATTATATATTCCTTTTATATATTTTCCTCATGTAACTTTTGTAATATTCATATTATTCCTCTTATATCATTTTTATGTCTTTTTATTTATGTACTTTAAAGTTTCATTGGTATCTTTTGTTTTTACAATACAGTAATACCTAAATTGTCCCTCCCCTTTGTGCATAGTGAGTTTTTCTCTGCATTGATTTTTTTTAGAAAGTTAAGTAAAACCAGTCAATACACAGAGTTTTTCTAACAATATATGCAACATTCTATACTCACAGCATAGTTTTGCAACTATACTGATAATAGTCTTTAGTATATTTTGTTGATTGACTTCAAGATAATTGAGTATCATTTCTTTTCCTATAATTTCTTCCTTTTTTATTACTGTATAGAAACATTGACAAATTTTGTGGCTTTATTTTTTTATCCTGTTAATTCACTTAAGTAATTAATTAGCTTAGCAACTTTGTTAATTCTCTAGAGCCTTCTAACTATCATAATATTTATAAATAGGGATCATTTCATCCCTTTTTTTGCTTTCATTTGTGCCTTTAATTTCTTTTACTATTCTTTTTGTTCTCTCTGGCTTTTCTAGAACTATGTCAAATAGAAGTGAGGAAGCATGGACCTTACTTTTCCACTGTCTTTACTTGGAAGGTTTCTAGTGCTTCTCTAATGCAAATATCATTAGCCTTTTGTTTTAGAGATATACTTTCATTAGACATATATATTTATTAAAACAGTCTGGGCAAAACATCAGCTTGACAACTCTGGATTAGAAAATTAAATAGCTATAAATACTTGAAAATGATAAAAAGTAAAATTTTCAAAGAAAGTAAATGTTCTTTAAAAGTAAACATTCTTTAAATGTGTGTGTGTATATATACATAGATACACACATATACATTAATAACTTAAACTTTTCACTAACTTGTACCAGTTGGTCTCCATTTATTTAAAGTTGCATGTGTTTTAAGTTGCACTACTATTTTTTTCACATCTTGTAAAGAGTCCAAAATTTGGTGGCATCTTTATTTTAGCTGATATAAAACATTATTATTATTATTAAAATCACTAGCAAATCTATTTCATATCACATTTTTATTGTCTTTTTTCTAGTTTCTTCAATAAATGCTCTTCTCTAGGTCATCTGGTTAAACTTAGTTTCATGCTATATTCTCTTTAAGCTTATTTGCTTCTCAACTGCTTTCTGTTTATGAACATGAGACCAGGAAGAGTAGTTAGTTCTAAGTAAATATGGGGGAAAAAAGTCTATGTTTGAGTAGAAACTTTTAAAAATCATTTGGAAATCAATCACCAGCAGATCTTAAAGAGGAGAGTATTCCAAAGCAATAGGAAAAGGCAAGAATGATCCTTTTATTTGGAGGAGGAGGGAAAGCAGCCAAAAAAACATCAGAAACTATAATAATTATTCACATTTGTATTGTTTTGTGACTTCATAGCTGTCTAAGGTCTTTATGCCCCATGAAACTGTAAATTCCATGAAAACAGAATTCCATATTTTATGTCTTTTCAAACATTGAACACCATACTTTCTGCATACAGTAGCAACTTAAGTGTAGAAATTAAATAACGGTCTACAAAAATAATTTTCCTCATAATCCTGTCTGAGTAGTCTATATACACATTTCATTTTAAATGTAAACATAGGAAATGCCAGGCTTTCACCAGTGATTTTAGACACTGATAACATTGCTAAATGCACTATATAGAGATAAGATTGCTCAATGTTGATTTCCTTTATTTTAAGAACTTGAATGCCTAGCAAAAAATGCTGCCTTTGACGTCTTTCTTTCAGAAAAGATGTCTCAGAATATATCAGCATTATACAAGACTTCATTACAACTGTAGCCACAGAGATGAGTTTGCTCATTGATTGGCTCAGTATTGATGTCAACTAAAGTATTAAACAGGGAGCTGCTATATGCTTGATATATGTATTTTCCAGTGTTATGGAAAATTCCTCATGTAAGAACCCAACTAAAATTATGATGAGGTTTGCTAAACATTCCTATTCACTGGTTTTGAATGTCCTAATTACATATAACTTCAGAACACTGCAAAGTTTCCTTAAAGAAATTCATAGTGATGTGAAAGAGATTTATCTCACTATTTTCAATGGGAAAACAAAGTAAATGAAAAATGAATATTACTCAGATGATGGCTTAGAGTTGTATGGGCAACCCACCAAATTAATTCCTCAACACATATATCTTAGACAGGTGCTACAGGTAGATAATAAACAGGGGTTTTAGAAACTCTTATGGGCCAATGCCAAAATTGGCTGCAAATTCTAGATAGCTGTGGCTCAAAAGAGTTAAAATTACAGAAGCCAACAAATCAACAGGCGTTTATTAATCTCTTATTGTTTTCCAGGCACTGTGCTAAGAAGACACAAAAATAATCAAAAACAACCTCTGCCTTTAAAAAGCCTAAATTCTAATGGAGGAAGACAGCGCTTAAAAGAAAACTAAAAAGGGAGGAAAAGCTACACAAATGGGGAAATGGTAGTGAAAATCTGCAGTCAGGAATGTAGCCTGAAGGGGAATAAAGACATGGCTGGGAGGGATGTTTTCTTTAAATTGCAGGTTCTGAGACGCACCAGTAAATCAGAGGAAGAGGCCACAGGAGTTTATTGAGTTTCCTCTTTGAAAATGAAGGACAGCCATCAGTTGTCAGTGGTCATGTAAGTAGAGAGAAAGGGACATATATGAGAAATATTGTGGAGAAAGAAAATAGAATATTTGACCTCTGATTTGCCGAGAGAGAGAGAGAGAGAGAGAGAGAGAGAGAGAGAGAGAGAGAGAGAGAAGTAGTTAAGAATGAAACAAGCAGAGAACCTGTGTGAATGAAAGGATGGTAGTGATTTTGACAATCACCAAGAACAGAATAGTAGAGAAGTTGGGAGGAAAGATGAGTTCTGTTTTGGACATGTTCAATTTGCGATACTTAAGATACAATTTAGACTATTCAGTTGGGTCTTACTGATGTGGGACAGGAGCCCAGGAGGACCAGGGCTGGATAAGTAGATCTGGGAATCATCTGCATGGATGATAATTGAAAGCATGGGAGTTGATATGGTTACCAAATGAAAAGCTTTAGAGTGAAAAGAGAAGAGGGCCAAGGACAGAGCTTTCAGAGATACCCATAATTACTGGGCTTGACAAGAATGGGAATCCAGCAAAAGAACCTTAAAAGGAGCAGTTAGACAAGCAGGAGGGAAATGAAGAAAGAGCACAGTGATGAAAACCCAGAGAACAGAACATGCAGGAAGAGAAGGTGATCATTAATGTCAAACGCTGCAGAGAGGTGAGGATTGAGAAGAGACTCGTAGATATGTCAATTAAGACATCACCAGTAATTTGGAGAGTGGTGGTAGTTGAATGATGAGGTCAGAAGCAAGATTGCAGAGGGTTTAGAACAGAGTGAGAGGAAAAGTGGAAGCCCTGACAGCTTTTTTGTCTCCTAGGAGTTTAGCTGAAAAGGGGAGGAAATGTGTAGGTTGAGCTGGAGGGCTTTGTAGAATGTAGGGAATTTTTTTTAGGTATAAGGAAGATGAGAATGTTTGTAGGCAGCAGGGAAGGAGCTGATACATACAGAGAGATTGGAGATAAGTGGAAGGAGAAATGGTGGGGGTGATCTATTTGAGAAGTGGGAGGGATCAGAAGTATGTGTAGAAGCAGGTATTAGGAAGAAGAATGGACACCTTATTATCAGAGCCTGGAGTGGACGGACAGACAGTAGCAGATGAAATCAGAGGGATGTGAGATGAGGTAAAGGGAAGGAGCTCTTGGTCATTAACCTCTGTTTTTTCAGTGAAGTACGAAGAGAAGCAAGAGTGCTAGAGCCAGCTGAAAGAAGCTTGCAAGAGCCAACTGTCAGATTTTAAGCACCAGCATTTGCATCTCAGAAGTTTACTTCAAATGAGGATTTGATTTATTGTTTTGTTTATTAGACTAAGTGATGGAGAAAATGCTAATAATGCATATTAAACTTGTGTGTGTTGTGCAAACTTCATTTTTTTATTTTTTGGAGACCCAGTTGTTAAACATTTACCATAATACCATTGGGAAGTCTTCAGCATGGAGAATGGGGGTAGAGCATGGTGATGAAGACTTGAGAAGTAAAGAAAAGGTACAGAAAGGTGCTATGAGGAGGGGTATAGGCAATCAGCTAGGGAGCAAGAGAATTGCCTTGCTGCGGGGAGGACTCAGCTGAAAATAGTCCTCCTATGTTGGTTGTAGACCCAGTCATCAGGTTTTATAATTTCCTCCAGTTCTGTTCAGAAACCAGAGTAGGCATGATGGAGGTGGGTGGTGGGAGTCATCGAGAGTGAGAGTTTGTTAAGGCATGATTGGCCAAGGACAGTAGAACAAGGGATTCAATGTGTGGATGAACTTGATCAAAGGGTCAAGATTGTGAAGTGAAGAGAGTGTAGCTAGGGCAAAGTGATATCCCAGAATTAGAGACAGTGGTGAGAATGGAGCATAGGATTAACAGGAGTGAGGTGTAGAGAGAGAAAAAGAAAGATAAAGAAAATTAAGAGTTCCTAAATAGGTTTATGGTGGGACACTGAATAGCACACTAACCCTGAAGTCAGGAAGACTCCTCTCCCTGACTTCAAATCCAGACTCAGACACTTAATAGCTGTGTGACCCTGGGCAAACCACTTAACTTCTGTTTCCTCAACTTTAAAATAGGACTTAATAATATTACCTACCTCCCAGGGATGTCGTGGAGATAATATTTGTGAAAAGCACTTAGCACAGAGCCTGGCACATTTTTGGTTGTTATTCAGTCATTTCAGTTGTATCTGACTCCATGAGAATCCATTTAGGGTTTTTCTTGGCAAAGATGCTGGAGTGGTTTGCCATTTCTTTCTCTGGCTCATTTTTACAAATGAAGAAACTGAGGCAAACAGGGTTAAGTGACTTGCCCAGAATCACACAACTAGTTAGTGTCTAGGGCTGAATTTTAACTCAGGTCCTCCTGACTCAGGGACTGACATTCTATCCACTCTTCTACCTAGATGGTACATAGTAGGTGCTGTATAAATGCTTATTCTCTTCCCTTCTTGCAAATGGAAGATGGGACTTTGGGGGGTGCTGGTCCTGTATGTGGCTCACCATTTAGCATTGAAGAAAAACTCAATGAAATTCTTATAGAATCAATACAAATTATAAATTGTATTAAGAATAATGAACTGAATTCCAGCATATTTATAGTTCTCTGTGAAGGAAGAGAGTCTGACCCTGAACAATTTATTATCTCATGCTAAAGTATGTTGGCTGTCTAGAGGGAGAGTTTTAAAACATTCTTTGAGTTATGATTTGAAGCTGGAATATTTTAAAATAGAAACTATTCAATATTTCTATGATGAAGAAAAGGTAGAGAAGCCCACCTTTTAATTTAATATTTCTTTTACTTTGTAAATCAATTAAATTTGGATCTCTAAGGTACTGTGAATTTTTCTTTGATTGCAATTTAAGTGCTCCTTTTAAGAAAAATGTAAAAATGTTGAAGCACCTTTAAAAGAAGCATTACAGAATGGTCCCTTGATTTTTCCAACTTTTCGAATGTGAGAAGAATCCTGCCCATTTGAAAGCTTTCTTTTCAGGGGATTGATGACTGACCACCAGAAGAGTTATATTTGGGAAGTCTGTGGATTAGTAATCCAGCTGTGAATCTTCCAAACAATAACCACATGGATAATGAAGAAGAAAACTTTAGAGGATTGTTTCCAGATTTGGAATTATAATCAACATGTAAAGGGATGAATAGATCTCATTTGGAATAAAAGTAGAAATGGAATATTCAGCTCTCCATGACAAGGCTGTGAAAATTTTATTGCCTTTTCCAGCTCTGTATTTATGTGGAGCAACATTTTCAGCTTGGACAATGATAAAACTGAAGCTGGGAAACTGGGTCTTGTCCTTATATTTTTAATTCTCAGGAGAGAAAAAACTAGTGAATAAGAATTATAACATTAATTATTTCTTCAACTTTTTATTATTGCAAACATTTCTCATGGGAGTGGTGTGACATTATGAATGGACAGCTAGGCTCAAAATGAGGGAGATATGGGTTAAAGTCTGACACATACTGGCTGTGGGACCCTGGGTAAGTCATTAAATTTCTCAGTACTCTACCTCAGAGATGGCAAACACATGACCACATGCAGCCCACAACACTCTACAGTACAGCCAAACCAAATTAAATGTCATTGGGAAATATTTAGCAAAATGCCTAAAAACACAATAAAACAGATAATATTGCTATGAGGGAAACTAGGTGACTGAATAGAGTGCCTGGCCTGGAGTCAGGAAGGCTCATCTTCTTGGATTCAAATCTCATCTCAGATACTTACTAGCTCTGTAACCCTGGACAAGACGCTTAACCCTGCCTGTGTCCCTCGGTTTTCTCATCTGTAAAATGAGCTGGAGAAGGAAATGGCAAACCACTCCAGCATCTTTGCCAAGAAAATTCCAAATGGGGTCATAAGGAGTCAGACACACCTGAAAACAACTGAACAACAAAAATATTAACATGTGATTTTCTATGTCAATGTGCAGCCTATAGGAATCCTTATGTATGTTTTGGCGGCCCCAGTTTCTCTTTTAAGTTTTGACACCACATCTTTAGAAAACTCTCTAAGAAGATAATTGCAAAGATGTTTATGATTCATGTTGTTCTTTTTTTATTTTATTTTAATTTAATTTAAATTTTTTTGGAGGGCAGTTGGGTTTAAGTAACTTGCCCAAGGTCACACGGCTAGGTTTTTTTTTCTTCGTGTGTGGGTGTTAAGTGTCTGTGGCCAGATCCGAACCCAGGTCCTCCTGACTCCAGGGCCAGTGCTCTACTTGCTGCACCACCTAGCCGCCCCAATGATTCATATTGTTAAAAACCGTTTCCGCACTTGGAAGTTCCTTATGCCAGTGAGATCAGAGGTGTTCTGCTTATCCCTATTTTTAAGGAACTTAAGTATAGATTTTAGTTTTATTTCAATGATAAGAACAGATAAAAACATGTAAATAATTTTCAATATGACAAATAATTTAATAAATGCATTAGACTTTCATTATTCCCACCATATGCTTCCTTCATTGCTACTTATGTGCTGCTGATCAGAACTAGAGGAAATCAGGAAACAATTTTGACATAAATCTGTGCACTACAGATTTATGGTATATAATTTTAAATGGCTCCTCACTGTAGCAAGACAATTCTAGTACTCCTCCCTAATTGGTTCTCTATTTTACTCACTTCAGTGGCTGATCTAAATTTCTTTTTTTCTTTGAGCTTCCCATGCTCCTTCCCAATCTACCCCAAAAGGTAAGGGCATTGCCTTATAAATTACTGAAAATATTAAGGTTATTTGCTAGGAATTTCCTCTTCTCCTCTCATCTTGCATCATTTTGACATCAGCCCCCACTTCATCCAGAATCTGTTGAGATAACTAATCTTCTTGCCAAATTTTTATACATGTATCATTGAACCCATAATTACCCTCAATAACATTTCCACTCTCTCTTCAGTCTAACCTGGCTAATGCTCCCTTGACTGTGGATTTATCCTATAGATCTGTCCTAGACTCGCTTTTCTCTTTATATCTCACTTGGTGATTTCATCACATCCTTATGGGCTTAATTATCACTTGTATGAAGATTATTCCCATATATACATATCAAGTCCCAATTTCTCTCCTGAACTATGGTCCCTTATTACCAACTGCCTGTTGTACATTTCAATTAAATATCTCACAGACTCAACAATCCAAAAGAGCACTTATATTCCCCACTTCTTCCTACTATTTGCCCATCTTCTGTGTTTAATCTACATATTTTCTCCTCTATATGTAGAATTAAATTAAGATTGTGTCACACTGACTGTTTTGACTCTTTTCTGAATGGCAACTGGGAAGCAAATGAAAGACCAATGTTAATGGTTCCCTAAGACCCCAGAGGACTTTTGTGAATTGAGGAAATGGATAATGTGTTCAAAACACATTCTGATCTATGGGTAGCTAAAGACAAAGATAAACCAGATAGCCATGCCACATTTAGACATGAACTTGGTGGGAGTAAATGCTATGTAGTAACAATGAGTCCACTCTCCTTAGAATGTTTTTCTCATCTGGGAGAGGGTTTGTACTCTTATTCTTGCTACTGTTTTGAAATAAGTATCCTAAATGGAACTGAGGTGTTCTCTCCCAGGATCAAATATAAAATCTTCTCTTTGGTGTTCAAAGTTCTTCATAACATGGAGAAGGAGAGCCTTGCATTCCCAGACTTTTGTTGGAGGGTAGGAGACCCGGACGCCATACAATTTGAGGCTTCTCTGTAATTCCATTTCTAGTCTTCTTACGTCTTATCCACTCACCATAAATTCCATAATTCAGTGTCACTAGTCCCCTTTCTGTTCCTCCAACAAGACACTCCATCTTCTGTCTGTGCAGTTTTCACTGGCCGTCCCCCATGCCTGGAATGCTCACCTTCCTTATCTCCATATAATATACTGCTTTCCCTGGTCCTCTTCAAGTCCAGCTGAAGCACCATCTTCTACAAGTCTTTCCTGATCCCCCTTCATACTGGTGCCTTCTCTCTGTTGATTAATATCTGATTCTCCTGTATATATAGTTCTTTGCATATTGTCTCTCCATCTAGACTGTGAGTTCCCTGAGAACAGGGACATTTTTTGCCTCTCTCTGTATCCCCAGTGCTTGGCACAGTAGATTCCTGATTGACTGACATGGCAAAGGTTTAGTGTTTTGACAAAAGCTGTGTTTGTGATGAGAAACCTTCCAGAGAGAGCTTCAGTTTTATTTTTCCAATGACACATGTCAAATCATACTGCTGTTAATTTTGAAAACCTAGATGTAGATAGTATGACTTAGTAGAATAAATACAAGACTTAGGAGAGACTTGTGTTCAAATGCCAGCTCTGATACATATTTGGTGTGTCATCCTGTGTAAGTCACAACCTCTCTAAGCCTCAGTTTACTCCTGTGTAAAATGAGAATATATTATAATACCTATTTCACAGGACTTTGGGGAGGTAAATACTTTATAAACCTTAAAATATTATATACATGTGAGTGTCTATTGGCAAAAAATTTTCATGGGATTTTATATCATCTCCCCCTTCTGATTTGCTCCTTTTAATCTATTGCCAACTTGGAAACCAGATCACTTGAGAGACTTGTGTGCAAGTAGACTTTGAGTGAGAACTGAGGGCCTCTTGTATGACTTCATTAGCCTTGCTCCTGGGAACTCATGACATCTGTTGTTGGTGCTTTATGACCCTCTTTTCTTACTTCCTCATTCTGAGCTACATTGTGAAGAAATGAAATCTCCATACGGGTGAGTTGTGGCCATATTGACTTACCTCTGGAATCCACAGAGCAATGTATATTTAGGGTTCATAAACCTATACCTAATAAAGTTATATTTCAAAAGAGGCAGGTAAGTGGATGTAGTGTTGGACTTTCATTGAGTTCATGATCCTGCCTCTGATATTTACTAGCTATGTGACCCTGGGCAACTCATTTATCCTTTCTGAGCTTTGTTTTCTCAACTGTTAAATGGGTAGCGCCTATTTCACAGAGTTGTCAGGATCAAGTGAAATAACATATATAAAGGACTTTGAAAACCTCAAAGTACTATGTGAATGTGAGCCATTGTTATTAAAAATGGCCCTAGATACTTACTAGCTATGTGACCCTGGGCAAGTCACTTAACTTGTTTGCCTCAGTTTCCTCATTTGTAAAATGGGGGTAATAATATCACCTACCTCCCAGGGTTGTTAGGAGAATCAAATCAAATGAGATAACAATCATAAAGTACCTAGCATAGTGCTTGGCACATAGTAGGTACTCTATCAATTTTAGCTATAATCATAATGATGATGATGATTCCATACTCTGTAGCCTCCATTTATATATTAGAGATTATTGAAATGCTCTGTGCTTCATAATGAGACTGCAGGCTTGAGTAAAGTTAAACTAAATTCACTGAAATCTTTGGACAGCTCAGAGCATGCCATGTTGACACAAGTACACCTGTTTTTACTTTAAGATGAAATCTTTTGTCCATTTCCAATCTCCTGACATATTGGATTTCTGTCTGCTTTCTGTACCAGGGAAAAATACTTCTTACCATTGTCGTGCTTGCCTTTTAATGTTTCAGCAGATTCAGACCTTTCTGCGGCAGATGATTGCATACTATAGATAGAAAAGAGGGCAAACACTTTACTGTCACTGCCGTGATCCAGAGTGATGTGAGCCACTTGCATTGTAGAAATAATTTAGTCACTTTGGGGAAAGTCACTGATTTAGAATTTGGTGTTCAGGGGTATTTATGTATCTGATTAGAATTAGTTTGTGCTATTTTCCCTCCAGGGATCATAGAGTTCATAGAACAATAGGCTATTAGCTTGAATGGGCCCCAGAAGTTATTTAACCCATTTCCCTCATTTTACAGAAGAGGAAACTGAGGCTCATGGAGGTTAAGTGACCTGCCCAGTGCTACAGAGGTAGAAGCAGAGGCAAAATTCCAGGACTTTTTCTTATAAATTGGTGAATAGAATTATTGCTCTTACTCATCTATACTAATCCCATGGAACAAACTAGAGAGGACCAGAAAGGAACCAGAGCTCTTGTGTCTGGTGATATCCAACTGGAGGCTGAGTTTCTGCAGATCCTGCAGGAGCAATACAGAAAAGTTCATAGGAAATGGACACAGATACATCTCTTAGGCTAATCAAATGTCTTTGGATCCTTGTTTTCCTCACCAATAAATTGATGGGGTTTGCCTCATTTCTAAATCTATGACTCCATGATTTCCTTCTTTTCTTTGATCAATTCAGTTTATCCTTTAAGTCTTTGGATTGAAAGCTTGGATACTGTTTCCACAAATATAACTTCTCAAAGAGTGGCATTATAAAGTTGTTGCTTCAATCTATAGAGTAGGCACTTACCTTGACAAGTCTTAATTGTTGGTATCAAGGTACTGATATTTAGTATTGTGTTTCTGTATATATAGATGTTAATATTTATTGGTTTGCCCATAATATGTTTCCTTGGTTTTCTGAGTTACATTCTGTTAGATTAGCAGAGATTATTTTTTTTCTTCTCTGATAGAAGCCATAGGTAAGTGGTTTCTCCATAAATGATGTGCATATCAGTAGCTGGACAGCTGACTACTAGCCTGGAACAGTCTAGAAAGCAGCACTCTATTTTTTCCCTGTGGGCTCCCACCCTGTCTTACACTTCGTATCGCCCACACAGCCCTGCATCCCCAGGGTCTGGCATGGTGCTAGTCATGAATATTTGATGGGTTGTCAGGAATAGAATTTACATTTTCATACTGATTGGCCGTTTGTTTCCTTTCTATCCCTTCACTACTAACACACTACTAATACAAACCACTTTAGAAACATTTTGTTGGAAACTTTGTTGTGGATTACAATCCACATATACTTTCTCATCCCCTGTAATTGCACACATGCTCCCCAAAGTTCTTTCCTTCTGTTTTGGGGGCCTGCTTCCTTTTAGAATTCTTGGAATTGCATAGGTATTGATGGACATGGTGTTTGTTCACCAGTTACCCTGCCCATCCCTTTATCTTTCCAATCTGACTCCTTTTCTTGTTTCTCCTGTGAAGTTCTTCAGTAGTCGGTCAAAAAACACACGTATTAAGCCCTTACTGTGTACCAGGTGCTGTTCTAAGCACCTGAGCTACAAAGAAAGGCAAAAACACTGCAACTTACTCCCATTGGCTTTTCATTGTCTTTGGAATGACTTGCAACATTAATTCTTCAGAGCCTGTATTATTACACAACCCAATGCCATATAGCATCCTTGGAAGAATACTAATGTTAAAAAGATGGTCCTTTTTCAGGAAGAAAAAAGGTCATTAAAAGCACTGAAGCAATTTCCCAAATGGAATCCAGCCAGCTCTCCTCCTTTTCAATTCACAGTGTTATTTAAGCTTTTAAAAAACTTGTACAAATACTTGTATCTATTCAAAAGGAGATGGGAGGAGGGGAGGTAGGAATGAGGGAGGAAGTGAAGTGTGGGAAGCTTTAGTTATTCTAGCAACCAAATGTAATTTACATGTCTTTACCACATGGAAAATAAAAAAAAAAACCAAAACCAAAAACCCAACAACTATTGCACCAAAGCAAAGAGGAAACCTATTTATGTAAATAGCCGGCTTTTGTGATTCATTGTTGTGTCTAATTTCAGGTTTATCCAGACTAATCTAGGCTGATTTTCTTTACCTTCTGTGAAAGACTGAGACTCTCAAGTGATAGTGTTGTTTCAGAATGGATGTGATAGAGATTGAATGTTGTGGTTTAATCTTTTTTTATTTTTTTAGTCATGTCTGATTCTACATGCCCTCATTTGGGGTTTTCTTGGCAGGGATACTAGGGTGATTTGCCATTTCCTTCTCTAGCTTATTTTATAGATGAGGAAACTGAGGCAAACAGGGTTAAGTGACTTGCCCAGGGTCACACAGCTAGTAAGCATCTGAGGTCAGATTTGAACTCAGGAAGAGGAGTCTTCTTGACTCCAGGCATGCTGCTCTATTCACTGCACCCCCTTGCTGCCAGCCATGACAAACTGAGGGACTTTTAAATTTTCTATCTGGAAAAATTCTATTAGCTAATATCCAGGACACCAGCTTTCATGACCATGTTCGTTTGAAGGTAGTCCCCGCCCTGACCCCTAGTTTTCTCCTATTTCTGATATTAATCAACATATAAAACTAAAGACAATGTTCTTTTCTAAATAATTACCTTTCTGGGATAATCTTCAGTCACCTAAAATCAGGTCCTGAATTGCTGTCATGGGCTCTATAGGGAAGTAACATGGATGGAGTTTTTTTTTCTCTCTTTTCCCCTCTCTTTAGGTGTTTGTCCCTTTTGTCTATATTTCCACATGTGTTGCCAAGAGACTCATCGAAGTTTTAGTCATTAGAACTCCTTCAAGAAATGCCAGATTATGGATTCTGGGTGGGTTTTTCCCCCACTTACTGCCATATTCAGTAAGTTTCTGGAAATCATTTAGGTCAATCAGCTCCTCAAATTCATAGCTCTAAGGTCACATTGCTCTTCAGAGCAAAATTCAACACATGACATTATATTATCATTATATATTATAATATTATCAATTATACTATATAATAAAATAGATAATAGGTAATATAATATCTATTAGATAATATATCAGATAATATTAATGTAATATATTATATTTTATAATTATAATAAAAGACATTTACTAAAAGTAGCATACAAGGTAAATAATAAGCTGTTAAATCAGTAGTAAATACTTTTCCCACACCTTTCCATTAACTACCACCTTCTAAAGCTTCAACGAAGAAGGGTATGCAAATCTACTTTTCCCCCTCTCCTATATTGGTTTCTTAGCCAAGCACTGCATCTCTATTCCACATGTTCACATGGACTATTTGTGCCCAATCTCTGGTAGAGCCTTTTTTTTTTTTTTTGCTTTTTGGAGGGCAGTTGGGGTTAAGTGACTTGCCCAAGGTCACACAGCTATTTTTTGTGTTAAGTGCCTGAGGCTGAATTTGAGCTAAGGTCCTCCTGACTTCAGGGGCAGTGCTCTATTCACTGAGCCACCTAACTGCCCCTGGTAGAGCCTTCTTATCTTATATTGATCTGATCAGCTACAGTCAGACACATTCTATCTTGACACCAACATAACTGTGGTCTTCTTCCAGAATGAAGGACAGCAATCAGCCAAGTACTATAGTCTAGGAAATAGCAAAAAACCCAAAACAAACATATTTGCTCATTAGATGAAGGCTGAAACTTTAGTGTTTAAAAGATACTGTATTTCAACAAGGATTTATTAAGATGAAAATGAAATAATTCCTCTTCTCAAGGAGCTTCTATTATATTGGGAAAAGTCACCATGCATACAGATAGGTGAACACCTGATATATGCAAAATATTATGTGTAAATAATTTGAAGATGCATGGGAAAATGAATATTACCACCTGTGTTGAATAGAAAAGGTCTTGTGTAAAAGGTGGCACTTCACCTGAGTCTCAGAATGAACTAGGATTTCCAAGAGGTGGCTGTAAAGAAAGAGAGAACATTTCAGGGATCGTAGATAGGTCAAGCAAAGCCGTGGAGGCAATGTAATGTTGTATAGGTGAAACAGGAAGTAGGATAATTTGTTGGGATATAGATTGTATATGGGACAATGATGTGAAATCATTGTGGAAATATGGATTGTAGTAGATTGTGAAGAACTTTACATCTAAAGAAAGGAATTTCTATTTTATGCTAGAGACAGTAAAGAGAAACGTTTCTTGAGTGAGAGAAGTAACACGGGCAGACCTGTGTATGTATCAATAACAATTTGGGATCTGTGTCAGAGTATGGATTAGACAGAGGAGTGACTAAAGGGAGGGGACCTAATTAGAAAGTTTTCATAATAGTCCAGGTGAGAGGTGATTGATAAGAACATACTTGTGCTGATAGCCATGTGAATGGATAGAAGGGGACAGATGTGAGAGATGTTATGGAGGTAGAATCAGCAATTGATAAGATTTAAGTGAGGGAGAGTGACTGGAAGAATAGTAGTGATGGAAGGAGAGAAGTTAATAAAAGGGGTGGGCTCAGTGGGAAGATAATGAAATCCATTTTGGACATGTTGAATTTGTGGAGAGGTCCAAGACATGTTTAGCAGGTGGTTGATAAGTGATGGGAACTGAGGAGAGGGAGGCTAGACCCTGATAGACCCTGACATTAGAACTGGTGCTCCTTAGGTAAGGTTGAGACAGCTGAGGGAATATTTTTTTTTGCCACTATGTCCTCTCAGGACCTAGACAAAACATTTCCTCCTTCTGTTTCTCAGAATCCTCTAAGCCAAATGCTTATGAAGAAAAATGCCTCCTACAGCTTTGGCTGTATGTAGCTGAGGAAAAATGTTGCATGATGCTAGATCTCCCATAAATAAGGCTTGGCTCTCCATGCTCATCTGTCTGTCTCTTTCTAGCTCCCTCTGGATAGCTTTCTGACTATCTCACCTGTGCTCCCTCAGGCTTTTTGTCTTCCATTTCCTCATTAAAGCTCACCAGTTATCTGCTCTGCCCACAGGACCAGTTCACCCCCTTATCTTTCTGATCCTACCCTTTTATCCTACTTTTCCTGTGCAGTTTTTCATTGATCAGTCAAAAAGCATTTCTTAAGCACAGATCCTACAAAGGAAGGCAAAAACACCGCAGTTGGGGAAATTAGGTGATATAGTGGTATAGTATAGAGCACCAACCCTGAAGTCAGAAGGATTTGAGTTCAAATTTGACCACAGACACTTGCTAGTTGTGTGACCCTGGGCAAGTCACTTAACCCCAATTGCCTCCAAAACAAAACAAAATTCTGCAGTTTACTCACATTGGCATTGAAGGGAAAACCCCTTCCTTTAAAAAACTTCATTGTCAAAGGACCTACAAAGTCCACTACAACCACCTGCTACCAATCTGAACTTGTGGCAAATGGTATAACCTCATTGAGCCCCAGTTTCTTCATCTGTAAGATAAGAGGTTGGGCTAGATGACCTCTAGCTTTTCTATCAACTTTAAATTTGTGACTTTTTTAGCCTTTTTATAGCCTATCCTTTAATCACCTCTAATCACAATGGGTATTTCAGAAGTGGGCCCTTTTGTTCAAATGATTATCTTTTTTTATTTGTTGGTTTTTGGAAGATGCTCTAGCCCTGAAAGTCTTCCAGTCACCCTTTAAATGTCAAAGGTAGAGAAACACTGAAAAGGGATCTCATTCATAGATCTGAGTGCTTTGCCTGAGTTCTACTGTGATCAATCAATTAATCAGTCAGCCAACCAATCACCGTTTTCTTAAGCATCTATTATGTGCCAACCACTATGCTTGGTAATTGGGGTATGAGTACAAAGAATGAAATAATTCCTACTTATAAGGATTTTACATTCTAAGAAGGAGACAGCAAGCATATACATACATGCATATGTATATACATAAATACATACATATATACAAACATACATATAGCATAAATATAAAGTGAAAAAAACACAAGTGTATATAAGTAGTTAAGTACAAGGTAGTTTGGGAGGAATGGCACTAGCAGATGGGGGATCAGAAAAAAGGGTCCATAGCTTGGGGTCCATGGACAGATTTCATGGGGTGTGTGAATTTGGGTAGGAAAAAATACTACGTTTTTAATTTTCACTAACTTTTAATGGAAATTTGGCATTTCCTTCCATTATGAATGTTGATAGCAAATATTCTGGTTAAGGGTCCATAGGCTACACCAGAAAACTGAAAGCATCAAAGACACTAAACAGGTTAAGAAGCTCTGATGTAGAAGGTAGTCCTTGAGTTGCAGCTCAGAAGGAAAGAGGGACTCTGAGGTGGAAATAAGGAGGGAGGGCATTCCAGGCATGCAGAATGGCCAGTGCAAAGTTAAAGAGGTGGGAGAGGCAGAGCCACATGTGAGGGAAGTATCAGTTATTCTGGAGCTCAGTATAGGAGGGGGATAATGTATTATTAGGTTGGAAAGCTAGATTGGGGCTAGGGTGTAAAGGGCTTATAAAGCTAATCAGAGGAATTTATATTTTATCCTAGAGGCAACTGGAAGCCACTCGAGTTGGTTGAGTAGGGAAATCACAGGATCAGAGATTTGTGCTTAAGGAAAGTCACTCTGGTAGAAGGGTGTGAGATGAGTCAGATGAGAAAAGACTTGAAACAGGGAGCCCAACAGAGAGGCTGGAGCAGCAATATAGAGAGAAGTAACTAGATGGAGGGAAATAGATACAAGAGATTTTACAGATGTAGCAATAGCAACATTTGGTAAGTGAATTGATATATGAGGAATGAAGGAGAGTGCGAGATTAGAAACCTGGGAGACGAGAAGGATGCCTGTACCTTTGACAGAAATAGGGATGTTCAAAAGGTATAGTTTAACAGAAATAGGAAGTTTGAAAGGGGAGAGGATGAACATTTATTAGACACCTACTGTATGCCAAGGGCTTTACAACTGTTAACTCATTTGATCTTCACAACAGCTCTGGGAGGTACATGCTATGATTACCGTCATTTCCAAATTGAGGAAATGGAAGCAGACAGAAATTAAAGTGACATGCCCGAGGCTTCATAACAATTCTGAGTGTGAGATGGTCTGTGGGGTACTCCCCTTCACCCCCACTAGCTGGAGGCTCACAACAGTTTATTCTCACTCCAACTCAGCCAAGGAGAGAGGGAGGTCGAGTTTCCCTGACAGTAGTCTTTTGTATATACAACCACTTCTGGTTCAGCGTGCTGTTAAAAAGACTTTATTCACCACACAGCATGTAGATATGTAATGGTAATTGAGTATCTGTGCATGGTCAGAGTTAGGGAGCAGGGCCCTTCTATTATACACTTTCAGAAACATATCTTCTCTGCTCTCTCACCTTGTCCCCACCTTGAGGGTTGGTGATAGGCAAAGCACGGTGTGTGCTCTGAGGACTGGGCTTCCTATTGGCAATTTTTTTGTTATATACACACACTTATGTGTATACATATATGTACATACATACATGCTCACACATGTATCTGTGGACAGTTAAATCCCATGAGAGCTAAGTTTACCAATAGAGAATAGGGTCGAGGATAGAACTTTGAGGAATACCCTCAGTTAGGGGTATCTGATTATCTTGGAATTAGAGGAAACCATGTTAGCTGAGAAGACAGATCATTAGAGCATCCAGGATTTTAACATTTCTCTCCCTTTATATCACTGGGTTGCAAATTTAACTAAAAAAGAAAGGGCTTAGGTTGAGGAATTGGGAGGAAACTGAAAAACATGGAATTATATATAGTCTGATTAATTTGTTTTTGTAGAAAACCTCTAATGTGGGAGCTGGAATATATATTTCTTGCACATCTAATATCTTCATTCACACAGTAAGAAATCGGGTTTCTCTACTGTTGATTCAGTTTTTGTGTAGCAATTGTCATAGTTATTTTGGGAGGAAAGCCAAATGTTATTTCAGAGAAAGATAAGAATTTGGAATGAGATTACGAGGTGGAAGAGAGTTCAAAAGGAGAGCTAAAAATTAGGTATGAAGCATCTACATTTTAAATTCCATGTGTCTTCATGTCTTAGAGAGTTTTATGGAGAGGTGATTTTAAGCAGGTAGAGGTTAAAACCAGCCTTTTTGTAAATAGAGGGCAGGTAGGTAGCACAGAGGATAGAGTGCTGGGTCTGGAATCAGAAAGACTCATATTCCTGAATTCAAATCTGACCTCAGACACTTACTAGCTGTGTGATCCTGGGCAAGTCACTTAACCCTATTTGCCTCAGTTTCCCCATCTGTAAAATGAACTGGAGAATGAAATGACAAATCGCGCTAGTGTCTTTGTCAAGAAAAGTGAAAATGGGGTCATAAAGAGTCAGACCTGACCAAAAGGACTGATCAACAACAACAGATTTGTGAATAGGCTGTTGAATCTTACCCAAATGGAACAGCATCCATGGCTCTTCAAGACCAACTGAAGTCAGAAAAAAATATGAATCATTGAAAATTTAAGATTAACTACATCTGTGTGATATGTTCAATAGGTAAAACAATGAAACCACTATTGAAAAGTACTTTTGGAAGATATTTGGAGTTTTAAAATGTATGCATGGAATAGCAAAATTGGAGAATTCTCAGAGGTCATCTCTTGCCCTTAGCTTGCAAATCTGTCCTGATTATCTCCTATAAGTGGTTATCCAGTCTTTTCTTGAATGCCTTCAATTACAAAGACATTTATTACTCTCCAGAGAAGCCCATTCCATTTTGGTACACCTCTTTTTAGGTATGCTTTCCCTACCTTGTACTAAAATCTTCCTCCTTGGAATGTATCCTCTGTGATTTTAGTTCTGCTCTCTGGGACTGAGCAGAACAAGTTCAATCCTTTCTTTTTTTGTAAAATGACAGAATTTCAGAGTTGGAAGAGACCTTTGAGGTCATCTAATCTAATCCACAACTGAGCAGAAATTCTCCCTCCTGCATCCCCAACAAGTGGCTATCTGGACTTTGCTAAAAGACTTCCAAAGAGGAAGAACTCATCAAACCAAAGCAACCCATCCTACTTTTGGATACCTCTACTTTACAGGACAGACCTTCAGCTCTTTTAAGACAGCGTTCATTCTCCCCTCTCTAAAGTCTCTTCTTTGAACAGCTCTTATTGATGTATTTTGATTTTGTTTTTACATTGTTATTTTTGTTGCTTATTTCCAAACATATCCCTTTCTCTACCCCAACTTGTGAGCCATCTCTTGTGATGAAGAATTAAGCAAGAAAAGAAGAGCAAGACAGCAAAACCAACCATTGCGTCAACTGTGACCAACAACTTTTGTGACTCTGCACAGCTACCTCTTCTCCAAGCCTGGTCATTATAATCGCATGCTATTCAGCTTTTTCTTTTTGTTTGTTTGCCATCCTTTCCATTGACAATATCTAGTCTTGTGTGTATTGTTTTCTTGATTCCTTGCTTCACTCTTCATCAGTTGATATTTTTCCTATGCTTCTCTGCTCTTCATATTCATCATTTCTCATGGCAGAACAATATTACATTTATGTATCATAATTTATTTAGCCATTCCCTAACCATTGTACAACTTACTTTATTTGTAGTTCTTTGCTATTACAAAAGATGCTGCTGTAAATATCTTATCGTATTATGAGATCTTTCTTTTTGTCAGTGACCTCTTTTGAATATATTCCTAATGGTGAAATCTTTCCAGAGTTTCTAGAATGAATACATAGTAGATAGAGATATTTAGTGAATGAATAAAAGAATGTGGTAAAAAAAAAAAGGAATTACAATCAAAAATTAGGGAAGAATTCAGAGTCTGATGAAAAGGGCATAATGTGCAAAAAGATGTACTTTATTGAGAGAGGTATGACTGTGTATTCATGATTTCTACTCAAACATTGGTATATGGAGTATGTACCCTATGGGGCCGCTAGGTGGTAGAGTGGATAGAATGCCAGGCCTGGAGTCAGGAAGACTCCTTTCCCTGAGTGCAAATCTGATCTCAGACATTTACCTGCTGTGTGACCCTGGGCAAGTCACTTAACCCTATTTGCCTCAGTTTCCTAATATGCAAAGTGAGTTCGAGAAGGAAATAGCAAAGCACTCCAGTATCGTTGCCAAGAAAAACCTAAAAGGAGTCACAAAGAATCAAAGCAGCTGAACACCCTGTGTGTACACATATACACAAACACATGCGTGCACACATACAAATATATATTGGGCTACTTCTAAAAAAGAAAAAAGTATCTCAAGTTGCTGTTATCATTTATAAATCACTAACATTAAAACTTCCAGTTATAGACCTCCCTCCCTGAACCTTACGCAAAATTTTTTGTAGAGAAGGAGTGGTATATAGTTTGAGAGTTTGAGTGATTGTTGTTATAATAGGGTGAATAGATTCTATTGACCTTATGCAAATATGACATGTCAGTTAAATTGAGGTCCTAGTTTTGAAACTGTCAAGCATTTTTTTTCTTCCTTAGTCTTTGCCTTCTCTCTTCTCTTGAAACAACATAGAGTTCCTCAATTTAACATGCTTTTATAAACTAGAATGTAGTCTTGCCATTCCACATGGGAAATGCAAAATCATTTTTATTTGTTAACAACCACTGATCAAGACAAAGTTTCTAGCTTGAGTTATTAATTACCTTTTGGAATGAGAGGAAACTGAAACACAATGAATACATTTACTTATTATTCTTCCTTGCTATAGACATTTGCCAAGCTTTAGTCTTTAGTTGATATAGTATATAAGTTCATACTTAGACACATATAACATACTTTCTAACTTGACTCTATGTATGTTTTCTATACTATACTATACTACTAACTTATACATTCTCTTTTTTGTACATGAAATTGTTTTTTTAATTAAAGTCTTAGTTTTTTATTGACAGACATCAACTTTCTTTTTTCCTGCACTCTCTGCCATTGGGGGTAAAAAACAAACAAAAAAACCCCCAAACTCCCTCTAACAAATATGCAGTGTCAAGCAAAACAAATACCTTCATTGGTGGTTACATGTGTATATATGTATGTATACAGTAGTTTTATATACATTTGTGGTAGTTATATGTGTAAATACATATACATAATACATAATTATGTATACATAATACATATGTATAGATGTTTGTATGTATGTACACACATCTATACATAGAGATAGATAGATACATAAATAGATAGATGCCTGATACTGTTCCCTAATCATAGATGGTCATTGTATTGATCATAATTCTTATAGAATTCAAGATTTTTATCGTTACAGCATTGTTATTATCATATAAATTGTTCTAGTTTTTTTAAATTTCATTCTTCATCAATTTGTAAAGTTTTCAGAATTGTTCATTTTTATAATAATACTATAGTATAAGTTGTTTTTCGGGATCTGCTTACTATGTTTTATATCAGTTCATTATGAGTCTTTCCATATCTCTTTTAAAGCATATATGTCCTCATTTTTTATAGCACAGTAGTATCCTTCACATTCATATACTACAATTTGTGCAGCCATTACCCTTAGATGAGTACCCTCTTAATTTCCATTTTTTTGCCACCGCAAAAGGAGCTGCAATGGACATTGTTCATATAGGACTTTTTCCTCTTTCTTTAATCTCTTTTGATTACAGACCCAGAAATGGCATAGCTGGGTTATAGAATATTCACTATTTAGTAACTTTTAATATATAATTCCAAATTGTTTTCTAGAATGATGGTACCTAACCATAGGTCTAGAAATATTGTATCAGTGTGCCTGTTTTCCTACAACCTCTCTAACATTTGTTATTATTAATAATATTATTTAAAATTAAATTTAAAAATAATATAATAGTTAAAATTAATGTTATTATTATTTTGCCATTCCAGGCCAATGGGTATGAAGTAGAACCTCAGAATTATTTTAATTTTCATTTATCTAATTAGTAATCATTTGGAGCATTTTTTCATAAGGCTTAAAGAAAACATAGTTTTTTCTTTTTTAGTTTGTAAATTCCTTGAGATTTTGTTTTCTTTTCTTGTACCTCATAGTATAATGATCCAAATATAAGAGATACTGAGAATATAACACTGATTCCTTGACTATTAAGAAAAAGCAAGCCTAGGATAGACTAGAAAGAAATTATTGTTCAGTAGGAGAGAAAGGAATTCAGATTGTGTCCATCAAGTTTCTTTAGAAAAGCAACACAGACTTCATTGGGGCGGAGCCAAGATGGCAGAGTAGAAACAGCTCGTCTAAGCCACTCTGCCCCCAGATTTCCTCCAAACTATGTAAAAGGGAACTCTGAACAACTTCTGGAGCCCTAGCACCCACAGAACGACACAGAGAAGCTAACCTCCCACTGAGGACAGCCCAGCAGCCCTGCAGGAAGGACCAGTGCAGCGCTCTGGGAGCTGGCAGCATGCAGAGTGTGGGGAGCCGAGCCCAGGTCCACGTGAGTGGTTTTAACCCCAGGACAGCTGGGCCAGCAGCCAGCTGGAAGGACCCCAGAACACCAGCAGCTGTGGCAATTCCAGAATTATCAACATAGACATGCCTAGGACAAAGGGAGAGGTTAGTGCCCTACGGACTTTGGGACCAGTATTTGGAGAATGCATCGGCTTCCTCCCCTGGGGGATAGAAGCTGCTGAGGAGACACGCCATTTTGTAGTTTTCAGAGGCAGCTCCAGCTCCTGGCCTGAGAACTGTAGAGAGATCCAGCGATCAGTCTTGGGAGGTAATCGCTCTTGCTTTAACCTCCCTGGATCTGGATTGTGATCTGGGGTGGAGGTTGTGGATGGGTTTCTAGCTTGCCAGAAATGGAAGTTGTCCACCACATGTTTGGGACAAAAATTCCCCTGGCAGCAGAGCCATAGTGTGGCAACAAGCCCAAAAGTCAAGCAATTAAGTGGCAACATGCCAAGGCAAAGGAAACAAATTTAAAAAAATGCAACCCTAGACTCCTACTTTGGGGGCAAGGAGGGTTGAAGCATGGAGCGGGAATAGGACTGTGAGGTCAAAAGTCCTGCCCCAAAAGCCCCAGGGGAAAACATGAGCGGGTTGCAGGCCATAGAGGACCTTAAGAAGGACTTTAAAAATCAAATAAGAGAAGTGGGGGAAAAATTGGGAAGAGAAATATGAAGGATGCAGGAAAAGCATGAAATGAGGGTCAACAGCCTGACTGAGGAAAACAACACCTTAAAAAATAGACTAACTCAAATGGCAAAGGAGGCCCAAAAGGGCATGCCTTAAAAAGTCGAATTTGCCAGATGGAAAAAGAATCTCAAAAGCACACTGAGGAGATTCATTCCTTCAGAGTTAGACTGGAGCAAATGGAAGCTAATGACTTGATGAGAAATCAAGATGCTGTTAAGCAGATCCAAACAAATGAAAGATTAGAAGGCAGTGTGAAATATCTCATGGGAAAAACCACTGACCTGGAAAATAGATCCAGGAGAGACAATTTAAAAATTATTGGACTACCTGAAAGCCATGATCAAAGAAAGAACCTAGAAATCACCCTTCAAGAAATTCTCAAGGAAAATTGCCCTGATGTTTTATATCCAGAGGGCAAAATAGAGGTTGAAAGAATCCACAGATCACCTCCTGAAAAAGATACCAAAAAGAAAACTCCCAAGAATATTATAGCCAGGTTCCAGAATCCCCAGATCAAGGAGAAAATACTCCAAGCAGCCAGGAAGAAACAATTTCAATATTGTGGAAACACAATCAGAATAGCACAGGACCTGGCAGCTTCTACACTGAGGGATCCAAGGGCATGGAGTATGATATTCCAGAGGGCAAAAGAGCTGGGACTGAACCCAAGGGTCACCTACCCAGCAAAACTGAGAGTTTTGTTTCAGGGGAAAATATGGTCATTCAGTGGAATAGAGGACTTTCAAGCATTCTTGAGGAAAAAACCAGAATTGAATAGAAAATTTGACATCCAGACACAAGAAGCAAGAGATGTCTGAGAAGGTAACCAGGGAAAAGAAATCAAAAGGAACTTCTCAAAGTTGAACTATTTACATTCCTATATGGAAAAACAGTAACTGTGACTGATGAAATCTTTCTCACTATGAAAATAATGGAAGAAGGGTGAATGGTCATATGAATATATATGTGAATGTGTGTGTATATGGTTACAGTTATATATAGATAGAGGGCATAGGTTGAATTTGTTGGGAAGGGAGGATACTCAAGGGGTGAAGTTAAGAGGTGAGAGAGAAATGTGGCAAGAGCAGATGGGGAGAGACAGAGTAGGGTAAACTATCTCATGTAGAAGAAGCAAGGGGAAGTGGTTGCAAGGGGGGGGAAGAATAGGAAGGCAAAAAGGCAAAACCACATTCTCATTGAATTTGATTCTGGGAGAGAATGACATACATACTAAATGGGATATCTCAACCTGCAGCAGAATAGGGGGAAGGGGGATGAGAGGAGGGATGATGGATGGGAAGGCATCCTTGGAGGGAGGGGAGGTTGGAAGTACCCATTATAGAAGAGGGACAGGATCAAAGTAGGGAATGGACCAGGTGGGGGGGCGGGATGAGTGGGAGGGAATTATAAGCAGCCTTGTCCAATATATCTACTATGGTAATGTTTTGCATAGCTAGACATGTACAACACATACTGAATTACTTATCTCCCCAGAGGGAATGGGTGACAAGGGAGGAAGGAAATGGATCTGAAATTCGAGGTCTGAAGATTAAATGTTTCAAATATATATAAGTACTATTATTAATACTCTTTTGCTTGTAATTGGGAGATAAGATGTGCAGGCATTGGAACACAGAGATTCACCTTCCTCTAATGGAGAGGTCGAAGGGGGTGTGGGAGAGGATAGGGGAGAGAGCAGATTGGAGGAAGTGACGTCTTGCGGGACTGCTATTCTGGGAGAGTGGGTAGGGGAAAAACAGGGGGGGAAATGATTGTAACTCAAAATCTGGCGGAAATGAATGATGTAAAACAGAAGTTAATAAAGCATTTGTTTAAATGAAAAAAAAAAGAAAAGAAAAGCAACACAGAATAAGGAGTTTTTTTTTTCAACTTTTAACCTTTGTCCTTTGTTTTAATTCATAGGAAGTTGCTGGAATGAGTACATAGTAGAAGAATAATCTATTTAATGAATAAAAGAATGTGGTAAGAAAGGAATTACAATTAGAAATTAGGGAAGAGGGGCGGCTAGGTGGCGCAGTGAGTAGAGCGTTGGCCCTGGAGTCAGAGGGACGTGGGTTCAGATCCAACCTCAGACACTTAACAAAACCTAGCTGTGTGACCTTGGGCAAGTTACTTAACCCCAATTGCCCTCCAAAAAGCAAAAAAAAAAAAAAAAAAGAAATTAGGGAAGAAAAAGAATATGAAAGGGACACAATTATGTACAAAGGATGTATTTTATTTAGAGAAGATTGTATGCTGATAATTAAATCTCTACTCAAACATTAGTATGTGGAGTGCAGCGATCTTCACTCTTGTCTCCTGACTCCTCAATCTAATTCAACAAATAATCATGAAGTGCTTACAATATTCAAGATACTATAAAGGGTTCTAGAACTACAAAGATAAAATATGCTATAGTCCCTGACCCAAAGAACCTTATAATTGAATAGAAGGATAAGAAAAGTATGAATTTAAGTAAAATACAAAGTAAGATGTATGCAGTAAACCCAAGTGAGTGTTTAGGACAAAATGCTATGAAAAATTTAAAAAAGGAAAGATTACTTTAAGTTGGGGGATGGGGAAAGCTTCATAAAAGGATTGGAAAAGTTGGAGTTGGAACAGTTATCTTTAATAGGTTGAAATGGCAACAGGGACAAGCATGAGAAATGGTTTAGAGGAGTGTAGAACAAATAGAAAGGATGTAAGTTCAGTTGGACTGGAGCATGGAATTTGAGAATAGAAGTAGTATGAAAAAGAATGATTACCCTTAGAAGAGTTCTCTAGCCATTATGTTCAGGGAATACTGGTATTCTTTGCTTTAAAGTCTTGAGATCAGTGGGGTCAGCCAAGTTCCTTGCAGGAGGGAGAAAGGAAAAAGGAGTTCTGTTTTTGGTGAGGTCAACTTCCCTGCTGGCGATCCTAGCAAACCTTGGAGACTGGAGCGTGATGGCAGGCAGCAGTGTGGAGATCTAGCAGGTAAGGCTTTGAGATCAGTACCTCCTGGTCTAATGGCTGTAAATCTCTTCCTAAGGCACCTCCATAAGTATAGCTAGAATCACAGGCTCATATCTTTAGAGATGGAAGACATGTCAAAGGCCATCTAGACCAAACCCCTCATTTTCTAAATGAGGAAACTGAGATCCAGAGAAATTGTGACATGCTCCAAATCACACAAGTCGCCAGTGGTAAGGTTGGGGCTTGAGTCCTTTCTAAGGCATTATACCATCCTTGTCCTGCTGTATTTGAGTCTATTTATACTTGTCTGTTCTTACTTATCAGATTATTAATTATTTTCAAGTTTCCTTCTTCTGTTCCTTTCAATAAGTACCTACATGACTTCTCTTTTCCAGTAAGGAGTTGTGAGCCTTCTTGTACTTTGTTTCATAAGCAGAATAGAAGCTCTTCCAGAAAAAGGCTGGCATTGGTTTTATCTTTATATTCCCAGAACCTAGTATAGTGCCTTTTACTCAGTGGACATTTAATATTGTCACAATGAACTGAAAAGCGTTTTTTGTAAGCAAACATCCATGGGTACCGCTAATGTTTTCAGGCAGAGCACAGAAGCAGTGAACTCTGTGCCTTAATCTGTCTGGGAAGGTGAGGAGTGGGGTGGGAAGAAAAAAACAGAGAAATGTTAGCTTTTAGCACTTGAGTCTGATTCGTGACTCTCATCAGGGTTTATTTAAAATGAAAAATACATTTTTTTCTCCTTTCCATTAATTTACGCTTTTAGGACTCTTCAGTTCTTTTCCTGTGCTATAGAAATTCAAATCAATATGGAGATTCTCTTCAAACCACAGTCCTCTGCTTGAATCATTGTTTTATGTCACTGTGGGAGTAGGAGGAAGTGTGGGTGAGATGGGTAGTGTGTGTATGGGGGGAGGAGGGCTGACAATTGGTGGTAGGAAGACAGGGTGAGTGAGGGACTTGGAGAAGTTTCTGTTTAAAAATTTATTCATTTAATAGTTCATTTTTCCTAATTACATGTAAAATCAATTTTTGGCATTTGTTTTAAAAAATTTAGAGTTCCAGATTCTCTTCCTCCCTCTCTCCTTCCCTCCCCCCTCATCGAGAAGGCAAGCAATTTAATATAGTTTATATGTGCAGTCATGCAAAACATATTTCCATATTATTCATGTTGTGAAAAAAAGAGGAAAAATAAAGTTAAAAATGCTTCCATCTGCATTCAGACTGCATCAATTTTTTTCTCTGGAGATGAGTAGCATTTGTCATCATAAATCCTTTGGGATTGTCTTAGATCATGTTACTGCTGAGTAAATAGTTAAGTCAGTCACATTTGATCCTCATTGAATATTATTGTTACTTTGTATACTGTTCATGGAGGAGTTTCTACACCTGGGTGCGTATATTTCATTGACACCCTATGGGTCTGTTGGTGAATCTTCACAAGCAGTGTGTTAATATTTCTTTTATCCAAAGGCTTTGTCTTCAGATGGGAAAGAAGATAAGTCATTGTGGAATGTAAGGGGGTGAATGTTTTTACTCTGACCATTGAGAAGCAAATGCTTTCAAAATACTTTTTGTCCAGTTTGTCTAATTTCATAGTTTCTGTTCTGGGCCACATTCTATCCTTCCTTCTCTGCCACCTCCATACACAAATACCAAATACCAGTGGTTATGTAAATAAGAACTGATGTTAATCAGCTTTTCAAAATATTCATGCAATTTTACTATAATTAGACACCTTTATTCAAAAGTCAGGTTCTGATCCCACTGACACTTCTGAGCAGTTTGACCACTGGCTGATCCCTTCAATTTTTATATGAACATAGGTATAATGTTTTTCAGTTTTTAATTATTACCATCCAGGCTTTTAGATTTAAGTTGGGGGTGGGGTGGGGAGTCAGCTAGGTGGCACAGGGGATAGAGCACTGGCCTTGGAATCAGGATAACCTGAGTTCAAATGTAGCCTCAGACATTAGCAGTGTGACCCTGGGCAAGTCATTGCCTTTCCTCCACCCCCCACCCCAAAAGGATTGAGTTAGGGGCATTGTAGTTCTTCATCATCATCATTATCATCATTATCAATTTTGAGAGGCAACATGGTATAGTGGAAAGAATGCTGGACCTCAAGTAAAGAAGATCTGAGTTCAAATCCTGTGTCAGATATTTACTAGCTTTGTGATACTAAGCACTTAACACTTAACGTCTCTTGGCCTTAGTTTCCCCACTTGCAAAATGAACTCATCAGAGCAAGTGCCTCAGAAGACTGTTACAAGGATCAAGTAAGATAATATATGTAAAAGGCTTGGCAAACTTTAAAATGCTATCTGAATATCAATTTTTTGAATTCTGCCTCTGGCACTTATTAGCTTGTGGCACTTATGAGATCATGGGCAAATCATTTGCCATCCATGAGTCTCTCATCTGTAAAATGTACATAATAACAGCTGCAGTATGAACCTCATAGAATTGGGAAAATTCAATGAAATAATGCTTTCAAAGTACTTTGCAAACTTTAAAGTATTACATAAATGTTAGTATATGCATAAAAATGGAATAACCAAGTGCCTGTTTGCACTTGACTAGGGCAGCTAGTGGTTCCAGGCTTGGAGTCAGGAAAACCTGAGTTCAAACCTCATCATAGACACTTGTTAGCTGTGTGACCCTGGCAAATCATTGAGCCCTGTTTGCCTCAGGTTTCTCATCTATAACATGAGCTGGAAAAGGAAATGGCAGACCACTTCAGTATCTTTGCCAGGAAGACCCCAAAATGGGGTCATGAAGAGTTGGACAAAGCTGAAATGACTGATCAGCCACAACAGAGAGATGCTGTACAGAACACCATGAATATGATCTTTGCCCTTGTCCTTTAAGAGTTTACAATGTGGCTTGACCTTATTCCTTTCACTCATGGGCAGAATCAATCTAAGAAACAAATCCAAAAGTCCAGGCTTAAAAAACCTTGGGCTCATTTTTGACCCCCCATTTTCAACATCCAGGCAGGTCTTAGGTGCCAACAGTTTTTCCTTCATATTTTCTCTTATATCTGATATTTCTATTCCATTTTGGCTCTCATAGTTCCCCAAGCCTGAATTACTGCAATAATCGCCCAGACTAGGACAAGTTGTTGGCTCACTGGTTAGGGGGATGGCATCCTAACTGACTCAATCTTACCCACTTCAATTCATCTTACGCACTTCAGACACCATATTCACCATACCTTTCTCCCCCTTGGGAATCTTTAAAAGTTTCTATTTTAATTTGAATCAGGTTTAAACTTCTTTTCCTTGGTTCCCAGAGTCATCCACAAGACCCTATCTTTCTTAGGCAATCTTATTTCTCACCTCTCCCAACATTACCCCTTGTCTGTCTCATATGATCCTCACCAGTCCTCAGAGGTAGGTGCTATTATTAACGGCATTTCCAGATGAGGAAACTGAGGCAGAGATCATGTGACTTGCCTAGGGTCACATAGCTAGTATGTGTCTGAGATTGGATTTTAATTCAGGCCTTCCTGACTCCAGGTCCAGCACTATTCATAGTGCCACTTGACTATTTTCTCTGAACTCCTATAACACATATTGCCACTGAATACAATTTAGTATTTTATTCTGTTTTCCCTCATGTCTTTAACTTGTTATGTCATATGAGCTACTCTTGTCTGTTAAGCAGGGATTATCTTAAACTCCCTGTGAATAAGGACTAGTTGTATTTTACACTGCTTTTGTATCACTTCCCTCTGCTCTCCTCCCACTCCTTCCCCTCCTTACCCCTACCTCCTGCAAAGTACTGCTGAGCATAAAGTAGCTGCTAATTCAATACTTGGATTTAATGATTGATCATTAATTCTGGATTTCAGATAGTCTATTCACAGTCCTCTGCTTGGAGTCCAGAACAAAGTTTCAGAGTATTTTGGACGATTATAACCTAACAATTGTTAAATGCATATTTTTCAGATTCATGAAGGGCAATCCCTCATAATTGTTCCTTTAATAATTCATGCTCAGGAAGCAGCTATTCCCAAAGAGTTTACCTTTGCTCTCTAATGTGGCAAAGAATACTAACAAAACCCTCGTGAAATTAGAGTAATAAATGTCTAGCTTTTCATGATTCGTAAGAAATTGTAAGCAGGGATCTTTGAGTTCGTTTTTCTCCAACTTTAGTAAATGTGCATGACTAATCTCAAAAGCCCAGACCCGTCTTCAAGGTATTTTACCTTATTCCTTTTTCTCTACAGTTTAAAACTTGGATATAAATTTTGAAATCTTAGCACTGTTAATGTTTTTTAAATTTTAATGATGATAATACTACTTATTCCACTTAACAGCTGTGGTTAAATGATGCTACCCAATAATAGATCTAACAAGGACATTTTTATTGTCACATTTCATTGTCTCATTTTGCTCTGTAATTATAATAAAAAACCCATAGTTCATATAATTTTCTATTGGGAAAGAGATCATTATAGGTCAATAGAGTTATAGCTCAGTCAGCCTGGGGTACTATTCAAGTAGAGATTCCATTTGCAAATTATGCCTAGTCATACTCTTAATTATGTGTGTAAAGTTTCTCTCTGGGATTCTGTGACACTCATCCCTCATTTATTTCTGGATTGGTGACTTTCAATGTTTTTTCTAGTTCAGCCTTCGTCAGTTTGAATTCTCCTTGTTAGTCTACCACTAATACAGCAGTGCATTGTTAGTGTCAGGAAAAAAAATGAGAGTGTAAGCCATAATATGCCTGGAATGGTGTATTTGGTATGGAATAATATATAGAGTTGTAACAGAGAATCAACTATCCTGTCAGTAGCACATATTGTATAAGGTTCTGATTAGTCCTTGTACACTGGCCATCAGATTGAGAGTGAAAAGTGATTGAGAAGTAACTTTTACCTGAGGGATGGTGAATAAAGCAAACAAATTGAAGACTAAATTCTAAAACAATACATAAAGGGAGACTATGTAAATGGAAATTTTCACTTAGGCAAAGGTTATAATGTTATGGGGAGTGGTGGTGACCTTAATGAGAATATCCATGAGCACTTACTTAGATGGAATTAGACACTTGGGACAATGGCAGTTAAGTAAGTGTTCTGGTTTCCATGGGGCAGTTAGAGTGTCCTGGAGTTGTTCTTGGACAATCCTTTGAGTGTAAAAGTTGGCCATACTGATTGGTATCATGTTGCAAATCAGTCTACTAGAATTACACTGCAGATAATATATTTAAATGCCTTCTATTTACCTACCGCTTGTTTATTGTGGTATAATCATAGCAGGGCTATGCTCTCTGTGAGGGATGGGGAACATGTTGGTCCAAACCTATGATTTTATCCATGACATAAAATTTCTGTGTAGAAGTTCCTTCTACTAATATATATTGGCAACTCTTTTGTGACTGTTTAGAGAGATGCCTAAGGTCAAAAGAGACTAAGTGACTTGTTCATGATAACCGAGCTAGTAAGTGTCAGAGAGAGGACTTGAACGTGTATCTTCCAGACTCCAAGGTCAGTCCTCTATCCAGCCCACTGTACCATATTTCCTCTTATTCAGCCTAAGATAAAGGTAAAGCATCCCATCTCATGATAGCTGACCCATCTTCTTTCCCTTGGAAATGTGAACTCTTCTTGCCTAGGTGGTAGACACTCAGATCTAGAACAACATGGCTATGGGTGAACTAGCTCTGTGAAGTCAAGCTGTGAGGGGGTACCATGAAATTCTTGGAACAGTATCTTGGAACTGGTAGCTAGGAGTGAGGAAGCATAAGGGCATCTCTAACTTCTTAGGCAAAAGGTTGACTCACTGCTATGGTTTCTAGGACATAATAACAGAGAAATTAAAGTAGTTGAAGAAAAGAGTTCATCTTATTTAATATTGACATAGTTTGGGGGGTATGTCTCCTTCTAGATTGTTTCTCTTTCTTTAACCTCGGTGACCCTATTCTCTCTCAGATCTCTTCTTTCCTGCCTGACTGTTTCTTATAGACCATAGATGGGACAACTCTTACAAAATCCCATTCTTCAGAGCCTCAGTCAACCAGTGATAAAGAGGCAGTCTCAGTATTTGAAACCCAAGCAGGAAGGTGTCTGGGTACAAGTCTACCTCAATAGGAGATGCCCTTCAGATTCTTGCAGCATGGCCCATACCGGGTAATCTCATGCCATTGATTAGGGGTGGGGGAACTCTCCAAATGATCAGGATCCTACTTACAAAAGCATGGCAGAGGATAGCCTGTACAAAAGTAATGAAGTGGGAGCTAGAACATGAAACATAAAATGTTTGGTTGGAATTTTGGAATTTGGTTGGAAAACAGAATGGTCTGGGGGTAGGGAGGGAGAGTGTTTAATAAGCCTTGATAGGTAGCCTGGAGCCAGACAAGTTTGTATTTTATTTTAGAGAGGAGAAGGAACCACTTAATCTTTTAGAGCAGGGCAGTTTACATCTCTGCTTGCTTCCTGTTCAATTAGATCAAAATAATGGCTCTATATAGTTGGTCCAGTAGTTGGAAGACCAAGAGTGGAGTGGACAGATATTTCTTTCTTTTTTTTTTTTTACTTTCATTAAACAAATGCTTTATTAACTTCTGGTTTACAGCATTCATTTCCACCAGATTTTGAGTTACAATTTTCCCCCCATTTTTTCCCTACCCACCACCCCAGAATGGCAGTCCCACTAGATATCCACACATCCAATCTGCTCTCTCCCATATCTTCTCCCATACCCCCTTCGACTTTGCCATTAGGGCAAGGTGAATCTCTGAGCCCCAATGCCTGGACATTTTATGAAACATTTAATTTTAAAACTTCGATTTTCAGATCCATTCCCTTCCTCCCTTGTCACCCACTCCCTCTGAGAAGATAAGCAATTCAGTATGTGTTGTACATGTATAGCTATGCAAAACATTACCATAGTAGATATATTGTAAAAGACTGCTTATATTTCCCTCCCACCCGTCTCACCTCCCACCTGGTCCATTCCCTACTTTGATCCTGTCCCTCTTTGATAGTGGGTACTTCCAACCTCCCCTCCCCCTAGAATGCCCTCCCCTCCATCATCCTCCCTCTCATCCCCCTTCCCCCTACTCTGCTGCAGGGTGAGATATCCCATTTAATATGTATGTCATTCTCTCCCTGAGCCAAATTCAATGAGAATATGGTTTTGCCTTTTTGCCTTCCTGTTCTTCCCCACCCCTGCAACCACTTCCCCTTGTTTCTTCTACATGAGATAGTTTACCCTACCCTGTCTCTCCTCATCTCCTCTTGCCACTTTCCTCTCTCACCTCATAATTTCATCCCTTGAGTATTCTCCCTTCCCAACAAATTCAACCTATACCCTCTATCCATATATAACTGTAACCATATACACACACATTCACATATGTATTCATATGACCACACCCCCTTCTTCCATTATTTTCATAGTGAGAAAGATATCATCAGTCACAGATATTGCTTTTCCATATAGGAATTTAAATAGTTCAACTTTGATAAGTTCCTTTTGATTTCTTTTCCCTGATTACCTTCTCAAGCATCACTTGCTTCTTGTGTCTGAATGTCAAATTTTCTATTCAACTCTGGTTTTTTCCTCAAGAATGCTTGAAAGTCCTCTATTCCACTGAATGACCATATTTTCCCCTGAAACAGGATACTCAGTTTTGCTGGGTAGGTGACCCTTGGCTTCAATCCCAGCTCTTTTGCCCTCTGGAATATCATATTCCATGCTCTTCTATCCCTCAGTGTAGAAGCTGCCAGGTCCTGGGCTATTCTGATTGTGTTTCCACAATATTGGAATTGTTTCTTCCTGGCTGTTTGTAGTATTTTCTCCTTGATCTGGGAGTTCTGGAACCTGGCTATAATATTCCTAGGAGTTTTCTTTTTTGGGATCCTTTTCAGGAGTTGATTGGTGGATTCTTTCAACCTATTTCCCCCTTTTGGGATCTTTTTCAGAGCACCTTGGAAGTGCTGTTTCTACTCTGCCATCTTGGCTCCACCCCTCTTCATTTCTTCGTGGACAGATATTTCATGGTGATATGTTGAAGGATCTGAAGTTCTGACTGAAATTTGTACCCTCTCTTCTTTATGAGGAAAAATGATGTCCCAGCAGAAGTGGAGGGTTATATAGATTATCTTCCTGGATGTCTTATGGTGCCTCCTTTTGGGGTCTAGTCTAGTCAGGGAATAAAAGTAGCTGGATGGGCTGGGAGGATATTGAGGAGGAAGTTAATAGCACAGTCCTGTAGTTGCTGTGCAATCAATATTTCCCCCTTATAGTGCTAAATTTGGTCTAAAATTGCTAGAATGGTGCGGGGGGGGGGGGGGGTATGATTACTGCTGGCTCAGGTGAATGTTTGGCCCTTCTAAAAATTGATCCATCAATGATGACTGACTCCAGAGATCTTGGCTAAGAATTCTGATTGCACCTGCTTTTTCCACTACTTAAGTCCTCACCTGCTGGAGCATCGATGGTTGATTGCCTCCATATGTGGGGTGTTTTAGAGAATTTTTTTGAAGACATTGATCAGTAGGGTACTATCCATGGAATATGACATGGCCTAGCAGGTACCCTGAACAGTCAGTTGGGAGAAGACTACCTTACTTTGGTTGATAAAAGAACTCTTGTAGGCAAATGTCTATGAATAGCTTTATCTGTACAGTACTTCAGGAGAACTGTAAGCTTCACTAGCAAATTTCTCAGTGATAATTATAAAACTCCTGGATGCCATCATGAGCATTTCCTGCTGACCCAGCAACCATGAATTTTTTCCCTCCTGAGTTAGCAACCTTCCCCTTGAAGATTTTGTTTTTGATCCTTGCTCAGCTTCTTCTGTCCTACCATTTTCTGACCTGAAGGAGAGTAAAGGCTAAAATGGGATTCGAGGTATGAAGACCCAGAAATTTTCCACATTACTGGCTGAGGTCTTGATACTCTGGGCCCAGAATGGAGAGAGGAATCATGAACTAAAATCCATAAAGGATGATAAGGTCATAACTAGAGTGAAAAAGATCTCAGTCAAACGATTCTGTCCAGATCTGGAAGAGATCTCAGAGGTCATTTAGTTCAACTCATTCATTTCATAGATGAAGAAACTGAGACCCAGAGAGGATAAGTCACTCAACAAATGTTACATAGGTAAGGGGTTAGAGATGGGTTCAAACATATACCATGATTCGAAATTGTGTCCTCAGAATTCTTTGGATTGTGAGCCCCTTGAGGGCAGGTACTGTCTTTTGCCTTGTGTGTGTGTGTGTTTGTATGTGTGTCCCCAGTACTTAGCACACTACCTGGCACATAGTAGGTACTTAACAATATTTATTAACTGATTTAGATTTTCCATTGCACCATACTTTTTTCTGTGAAATATAAAGGGGGGAGTTATGACATTCGATTTTCAACAGAGTCGAAGAATGGTGAGAAGCAAAGGAAGTTTCCATATGTAAGTCAAGAGGTCAGCAGTTATGGAACAACAATAAATCTAAAGACAATGACAGAACCAAATCTAAGAAATCTAAGAAATCAAAGAAAAAGAAAAGAAAACCTTATAGCAAGACAGGTTAAAGGAGGAGCTGTGGTTGAGTTCTTGCAGAGTTTACCACAGTCTACTACTGTTGAACTGGGAGTGCCTACACATTTTAAATCCAGTGAGGAAGTACAAGCCCTATCCATTTTCTTTCTGGAATAGGCTATCACTGCCATAGATTTCACCTTAGTAACACATCCTCCAAAATGAAAGATGGTAGAGCAGTCAGTCAGTCCTAGATTCAGAGTCAACAGTTTGGTACATTTTAAGGCTGAGGGAAGAAAAGGTAGATATGGCTTTGAAGGCTTCAAAGAGACACAAGTACCTGTGATTCTGAGGCATTTGGGAATGTGAGGAAATAGTTTCTTAGGGATGGCATAATTAGATTGTGGAGGTTGAGAGACTATGTTCAGAGTAGTAATTGAAAAAAATTAGTACAAAAAACCTAGTTAACAGTTGTGATCAGAATGTATTTTGGTTTTATGTTGCAGTAAGATAAAAGTGTAGAAGAGTGTAGAGGAATAATGTGTTTTGGGAGTGAGTCTTCTGTGAGGGTGGTTGGGACTTCTGACTGCTCATTGAAACTTAACATGAGAAAGACTGTGTATAGGAAAGTATGTATATTTAAAATCTATGATTAACGGAGTTTTTTTTTTTTGCTAATATTAGCCCATACTTTACATACTATATACTAATACAGAAAGAACTCCAATGATGAACTATAATATGTTCTTTCCTGTGTAATTTTTCTGGATCATAGATTATTTCTCCTTCCTTTTAAGGAAGTGTTTTCTCAGTGACCTAGGGTATCATTATGAAAGATTTTTTAGGATACAGATGGAAGACTGAGCTTCACCATCAAGAGTGAATCATCCCAAAACATTCAAAGTTTGAAAGTGCTAGGTAATGATCCAGAGCTTACAGAGTTAAAGGAGAAAGGATTATTGTCTCTTAGGAATCTCACCTCATATGAAGGTCATTGAAACAAAAAGGAGGTAAGTGATAAACCCAGTAAGAGAGAAGCAAGGAAGGGATTTAGTATCTAATTGAAACTGGGACAGGTAAAAGTCATTCAAACATACAGGGGTGTAGAGGAGAGAGAATGTTGTGAATTATATCTTTATCTAAACTGGAAAGTGAGGAGTTAAAAATCATAGAAGTAGTAGAGATAGAGAATTGTGAACAGGGAGGAGGAGAAGATAAGAGTGCCTGAGCCAGAAGTGGGTTTAGAGGTGTAACCATAGGGGTGATTACTAAAAAAAAATGGTGTGTGAAGTGAGCAAAAGAGACAATGGTTTGAATAAGTTGGGATGAAAGGTGGAAAATGGGTTACTTAAGCAGTACAAAGTACAGATATTTTGTGCTGATTTTTTTTCTTTGTTTTCTTTGTTTCTTGAGGTTGTTGGAGATGGAATATATTATAACAAGTTTTGATTGGGACAAAAAAAAAACCCAACCCAAACAAAAGCAAAACCCTTAACAATTGTGAACCATGAATATAAATGAGATGAACTCATTTATAAAATGGAGGAAAGTGGCAGAATGGATTAGAAAATGAAACAAGTTATCTTGCTTTTGATAATACACACATTTAAAACATGAAGATCCCTACAGAATTGAAATGATGGAATTAGAACAAAATCTACTGTATCTTAACTCAATTGAAAATGAAAGCACAGATAGCAATGATCTAATAAAGACAAGAATAAAAATATATATGATCAAGGGAAACAAGCAAGGAAAACTTTTATGTTTAAAAGCACTATAAATCATAAAATAATGTTGATATTAAATAAATTTGAGACAAATGGGAAAGCATCACTAAAAAGCAAAGGAAAATGGCTTTAGGAAAAAATAACAATTAAAAGAAGACCTAAATTGTAAGACAATACTTATAAGTTACTCCAACATGCCTCTTTTAGAGTTAGATAAATCTAATAGAAAGGTTTTTTTTCCTCTTTTTTACTTTTTAGTTTACATCATTCATTTCCACAAGATTTTGAGTTATAAATTTTCTCCCCATTTTTCCCTTCCCACCACCCCAAAACAATGATTCCACTGAATATCCCCTCCTCAGTCTTCTCTTTCCCATATCTTTCCCCATCTCCCCTCCAACTTCCCAGTAGGGCATGGTGGATGTCTATGCCCCAGTGCCTGTATATCTCATTTCCCAGTTTCATGTAAAATAATAATGATAATAATATATATAATACATATATGTATGTGTATACACACACACACACACACACACACACACACACACACACACACACACACATATATATATATAAACATTTGATTTCAAAACTTTGAATTCCAGATTCTTTCCCTTCCTCCCTCACCACCCACCCTCACTGGGAAGATAAATATTTCAATATAGGTTGTACATATGTAGCTATGTAAAACATTTCCATATTGGATATATTGTGAAAGACTGAATATATTTCCCTCCATCCTATCCCACCCCCCACTTGTTCTATTCTCTACCTTGATCCTGTCCCTTTTCAAAAGTGGGTGCTTCCAACTTCCCTCCCCACCCCAGCCTGCCCTCCCTTCCTTTATCTCCCCTCTCATCCCCTTTCTCCCTACTCTCCTGTAGGGTGAAATACCCTATTTAGTGTGTATGTCATTCCCTCCCTAAGCCAAATTCAATGAGAATAAGGTTGACTCATTCCCTTTTGCCTTTCTGTTTTCCCCTCCATTGTAACAGTTTTTCCTTACTTCTTCTATATGATACACACACACACACATTTCTATTACCTTCAACTATTCTCATACTGAGAAAAGTTTCATAAGTTACAATTATCATTTTTCCATGTAGTTCAACTTTGATAAGTTCCTTATGATTTCTTTTCCCTGTTTACCTTCTCATGCTTCTCTTGCTTCTTGTATCTGAATGTCAAATTTTCTATTCAACTCTGGTTTTTTCCTCAAGAATGCTTGAAAGTCTTCTATTCCACTGAATGACCATATTTTCCCCTGAAACATGATACTCATTTTTGCTGGGTAGGTGATTCTTAGTTTTAATCCCAGCTCCTTTGACCTCCAGAATATCATATTCCAAGCCCTTCTATCCCTCAGTGTAGAAGCTGCCAGATCCTGTGTTATCCTGATTGTGTTTCCACAATATTGAAATTGTTTCTTCCTGGCTGCTTGTTATATTTTCTCCTTGATCTGGGAATTCTGGAACCTGGCTATAATATTCCTAGGAGTTTTCTTTTTGGGATCTTTTTCAGGAGGTGATCAGTAGATTCTTTCAACCTCTATTTTGCCCTTTGGTTCTAAAACATAAGGGCAATTTTCCTTGAGAATTTCTTGAAGGATGATTTCTAGGTTCCTTTTTTTATCATGGCTTTCAGGTAGTCCAATAATTTTAAAATTATCTCTCCTAGATCTATTTTTCAGATCAGTAGTTTTTCCAATGAGATATTTCACATTGATTTCTATTTTTTCATTTGGATTTGTTTAATAGTATCTTGATTTCTCATAAAGTCATTAGCTTCCATTTGCTCCAATCTAATTCTGAAGGAATGATTCTCTTCAGTGAGCTTTTGAGATTCTTTTTCCATCTGTCATATTTGGCTTTTTAAGGCATTCTTCTCTTCATTGCCTTTTTGAGCCTCTTTTGCCATCTGAGTTAGTCTATTTTTTAAGGTGTTATTTTTTTCAGTCAGGTTGTTGACTCTCATTTCATAATTTTCTTGCATCATTCTCATTTCTCTTCCCAATTTTTCACCACTTCCCTTATTTGGTTTTCAAAATCCTTTTTAAGCTCCTCACAGCCTGTAATCAGCTCATATTTTTCTTGGAAGCTTTTGTTGCAGGAGTTCTGACTTTGCTGTCTTTCTCCTGTTCCATGCTTTGATCCTTTTTGTCCCCCATATAGGAGTCTAATGTTGGATTGTTCTGTTTGCTTTGCTTCCTTTGCTTGCTCATGTTGCCTCTCAGTTACTTGACTTTTGACCCTTTTGCCACAGTAGAACTCTGCTACCAGAAGGGGGAGCTTTATCCCAAATTGCTTGGGTTTTCTCAGCTGCTGGAGCTGTTAGTCGGCTGCCCTCTCAAAAGCCTCTACATGCTCTGGCACACTGGTCATGCCCCCCTGGAACTCCACCCCAGACAGTGATCCAGATCCAAGCATGTTAAAGCAAGAGTGATTACCCCTCAGACTGGTTGCTTGGTCCCCCTACAATCTGCAGACCAGGAGCTCTGAAGCAGCCACATGGTAGCAGCTGCATGGTGGAGCCTCAGCTCCTTCTCTCCCTGGGGGCAAAGGCTGGACCTCACTCTGTTTTCCCCGCAAAGTCTACACTGACCTTTCACTTTGTCTTTGACATCTATGGGTTGATAATTCTAGAAACTGCCACAGCTGCTGGTGATCTGAAGTCCTTCTAGCTGAGGCTGGTCAGGCCACTCTGAGCCTAAACTCTCCACCTTGTGCAGGGCTGGGCTCAGCTCCCAGAGTGCTGTGTTGCCCCCTTTCTGCCGGCCTGCTGGGCTGTCTTCAGCGGGAGGTTAGCTTCTCTTTGTCATTTTGTGGGTTCTGTAGCTCCAAAGTTTGTCTAGAGTCATTTTTTATATGAATTGGAGGAGGTGGGTGCTGGAGCCACTTGGACGTCCTGTTTCTACTCTGCCATCTTTACTCTACCCTTCCAGAAATATTTTTTAAAAAAGAAAAATGTTAAGGCTTTCAATATAATGATAGAAACCCTATATATTATAGGCCTTTGGCCTCCAGGGATCTTTTATTCTATTTTCATATGCAACTACTGGGTCACTTATACCTTTTAAACTATTCTATTTGCTTTTTATTGTTGTTCAGTCTTTCAGTCAAGTCTGACTCTTTGTGACATTATGGACAATACTATCCATGAAGTAGCATCAAAAAGAACATCTACGATGGGTGTTGGGGGTCAGGTAGCATCTTTTCTTTCTATCCTCTTCCAGGAACAGGTTGTGTGGCACCAAAACACTAGGCATTAATGAAATGTTGAGCACTGAAGAAAATGCTTTACAAAATGATTCAGTTTAAAATCACCACATATTCTTTTTGTTGTGTCTCTAATTTTGTTTTGTTCTTTTTAAGAATAGATAATACTGGGGCGGCTAGGTGGCACAATAAGTAAGAGCACCGGCCTGGAGTCGGAAGGACCTGGGACTGGTTCCGGCCTCAGAAAATTAGCACCCACACATAAATAACAACTAGCCATGTAACCTTGAGCAAATTATTTAACCCCAATTGTTTAAAAAAAAAAAGAATAGAAAATACTCCAAGGAAACACGCAAGAGTTGTAGTTCTTAAAAAAGCACACGTTGGTGGTTGTTAGAGATATTGCAGCAGCTGTTGCTGTGGGAAAGCCAAGGATTTCAAGACATATTCAAGCCCACAGTGAAATAGGATCAGTCATGCTGAAGCACAAGGGAAAGTAGAATTTAAAAAATGAAAAACTGCCAAGAGCAGGCAAATTCTGAGTACTTGATACTTGGAAAACAAGGAGATATTCAGAGGGATTGGTGCGTGTAATATAGTTCAGCAGCAAGAAGATTTGTGAAAAAAAACCCAAAACCCCAAAAAGGTTGGAAACCATTGCTGTGAACAAAAAGTATTACTGGCAAGACAATGTAAATACCAGAATATTGATGATTACCAAAAGGTAATTTTTAACTGTTAAATTTGCTATACCACTCAAGGTTATTCCAGAACTGTTATTAGAAGTTCAGGGGAGCTGGTAAGATCTGGGCATTTTCATCAGCTTGTAAAACGTACCTCCCCCTTTTCCTCCCCACTCCCACCCCTCCAATGTGGAAAGGAACTTGAAGATTATTTAGTGAGGTCTTTCATTTTACAGATCCAGAAAAGTTGTGACTTGACCAAAGTTACTTAGAGAGTAAATAACAAAGTCAAGCTTCAAACTTGGATTCTGTAACCCCCAAATCAGCATTATTTTCTACTCTAAAATACTGCCTTTCAAGAAGTTGGTGGATTTTTAGTTTAGTTTGTTTTTTTAAAAATTTAATGTATTTATTGTAGTGAGCATGGAAAAGTATTATGTACAATAAAGTTGGAAAGGTAGGGTGCAGCTAGGATGGGAAGGTGCATTTAAGTGCCATACAGAGGAGGTTTTATCTGATCATTGAAGGAATAGGAAACCATTGAAAATTCTTGAGTAGTGGGTCATTGAAGGTATACCAGGACTCTGTAATCTACTACTCTTGTCAACCAGAGTTCTTTTAAATGGGTCTATATAGATGCATATTGTGATGATGGATCCTTAGAAAACACTGTTACACTGGGTTTAGTATAATTTGATTATTAAAGTTATCTTATTGTAGCTTGGCTGGGTCTATGTATTTTAAGGCTATGTACCAAAATATTCATTTAATCAGAATATTCATTTTCTCACCCATCTAAAACAACAGAGTGTTCTGTATTGGAAAAAGCTAGTGTGCTTTCTGAGATGTTAGAGAGCAGTTTCCACAGTTCAGAGTTATGATCTGTAATTATCTTTTGGGCATGTGGAGGTAGCATATTATAGTGGATATAGGGTTATTGTTGGAGTCAGAAAGACATTGGTTCAAACCCTGCTTCTGACAAATATAGCTATGTGAACATGAGCAAGTCACTTAACCACTTATTCTCTTATTGCACCAGACAATTCCATAAGACTAGAAAGTTACATATTAGGTAACATGGTGGATAAAAGCAGTGGACTAGAAATATTTTACCTGAGTATGACATTATTTACATCCTACCATTAAAGAAAAATCAGAGTACACACACCAGAAAACAATTTTGCAGTGCAGGATCTTTTTAAATGTTAGCTAATTGCTTATGTTCTCTTAGCAGTACCTCGCCAGCTTTGTCTACAAATACATTTCTAGGACTAATGCTTGTTTTGTCTTCAAAGTAAGGTATCAGATAAACTATTTCCAGATTAAATTTTTTTAGTTAATATGTTCCCAAAACAAATAAAAGAGAAGATAGAAAATGGGATGGGCAGAGAAAGGGACACCAGAGTACCAATGTCAATAAAAAGTCTTAGCTGTGTTGTGAGTGAAATTTAACAAATAGGTAAACTGAGGTAGCTATTTGAGCAAGATGTTAAAAGGGTGCCAAATCTATTAATGAAATGGTCTCTGGTCTGCCTGTATTTTTGCCCAAAGATCCAGAGTTAGGACTAATAGGGCTTTTTAAGCCTAGATATGCCTTCCTTCTGCTTCTCCTGATAGTGCCTCATTTGGACCTCCTCTGGTAAAGGTAAGGCAGTAGCAATTGGTGGACATTTTTAGCTGTTCCTTATTACTTCATTGGGGTGGGAGAGGCAGAACTAATACTGAGATAAAAAGATTAATGTGAAATTAGGGAAAGTAAGCTGGCTTTCAGATGTGGCTGATTACACCCCTTTCTGACATTTAAAGAATGAGGCAGAGTCAAGTGACTTACCCAGGGTCATACAGCTAGTAAATATCTGAGGCCAGATTTGAACTCATGAAGTTGAATCTTCTTGATTGCAAGACCAGTATGCTATCTACTGCACCACTTAGCTGCCCCATTTAATAAATGCTTATTTAGTACATAACATGTATAAAATACTTTGATAGGTGCTGGGGGAAATAGACAGTTTGAACAAGGTAGGGCCCTTTCCCTCTTGAAACTTTGGGTCTAGCCAACCTTAGGGGGACCAGGACAAAAACACAATTAGCTATGGTATGTAGTATGTGATGAGTCCATGAGATAATTACCAAATAAAATGCTTCTAAGGGGGAAATCATTACTGCTTAGTAGGATATCACACTAATTAAGGAAATTTGAAGGTAGACAATAGGCACTTAAAAATGTTTATTGAATTGAATTGATTTAGGTCAGTATTACATATCCATTAGCATGTGCATTCTAAATCAACGTCACCGTGAAATGACTTAAGATCAATTTTATGTTTTTGATTGAATAGCAAACCCTCAGTCTTTTTCTCATGCTAAAAATAATTTTTTCTTTTAAAATGTTTGTTTTATTTACATTTTGTTTTAGGCACAGCTGACTTAATATGTACTTACTTTTAAAATAATAGTTGATACCAATTCACTCTAACTTTTGAGTTAAACCTAAGTTTACCTAAAAGGTCAGGTTACCTCTAATCTTCACCAGTTCTCTTCCATCCAGACAAATGGAGAATAGAGTGCTAGTCTATTTTTTAAAATTCTGTTTATATTTCAACTTCTTTCCTTGTCATTGTTGCATGGCTTTGAAATCCAAGTGCCTGAATTGAATAATTGTACTTCTCTCATTGCTAACAATTTGTGCTTCAATAGGCTTTTGAGAAATAGCAAGCTTCACGTGAAAGAGTGATAAAGGCTTGGGATGTGGTGAAGTGATAAGCTTTGTTGACCCATTTCTTCAGATCTGTGGTTTAATTTTAGTTAAGATTGCAAAATCAGAGAAAGACGGAAGTTTCAAATTTTTCAACTGGTATTTTCCTTACCTTTCTTCAGATTAAGGGACTTGATACCAAGAGGTATATTATTTAAAAGCTAGAAACAGACACAGATGTGTGTGTGTGTGTGTATGTGTGTGTTTAAATTCACAGACAACATTCTTGGAGGAGGCTGATTATCCTTTATACCTGACTTGGGACCACTCCCAAAGTTAGAATAATAGGATTGACAGACTAGGATTTTCAACCAGCATGACAATTTTCTAATAATATAAGATGAAGAGCAGGACTGATCCCCTTGTAGAAGATGGGAAGTACTATTTATTTATATCTAGTGACAAAAATGAAATTTACTCTGATGCTCTTGACAAACAATCTGAAGGCTAATTTTATTCTTTAGCAGGTAAGGGTTGGAACAGACCGTCCATTTCCCATGTGTATAGAAAATGACTGAAAGGTTTTTGTTTGTTTGTTTATTTTTTGCTTTTTGGAGGGCAGTTGGGGTTAAGTAACTTGCCCAAGGTCACACTGCTAGTGTGTGTGTGTGTGTGTGTGTGTGTGTGTGTGTGTGTGTGTGTTAAGTGTCAGAGGCCAGATCTAAACTCAGGTCCTCCTGACTCCTGGGGCCGGCACTCTACTCACTGTGCCATCTAGCTGCCCCCCAGTGACTGAAAGTTTTAAAAGAGTTTAACAATGGTGGCTGGAAAATGAATCTTAGTTGAAATTTGTTGTTATTTTCAGTTGTATCAGTTGTCTTTGACTTTTTGTGACCCCATGTGGGATTTTCTTGCCATTTCCTTCTCTAGCTCACGTTAGAGATGAGGAAACTGAGGCAAACAGGGTTAAGTGATTTGCCCAGGGTCACACAGCTAATAAGTGTCTGAGGCCAAATTTGAACTCAGGAAAACGAATCTTCCTGACTTCAAAGCTCAGTGCTTTATCCACTGTGCCACCTAGATATCTTGAAATTATTTTTTCTTATTGTTTTCTTGTTATCTTCTTATTTTCTTATTAATATAATAATATATTATTATATATTAAGAAAATTATTATTTTCTTATTATCTGTCACCTTATAGACTTGGTTTTTGGGCTTCACAGTGGTACAATAGTTAAATTCTTCATCTCCATAGCATCTGCATTGAGCAATCTTACTGAAAAGGTAATCAGGTTTTAAAAAATCTCTATACCTTGTTATACTCAGGGAATGTTGTACCTAAGGAACCAGCCCTGCCATGGCTAGTTTTGTGAGTCTAGTGTGGTAAAGACTAAAAGTTCACAAGCCTGAAGTTGAGGGAGGGAAAGGGCACACTCTTAGCCTTCCCCATTCAGGTAGCTGTTCATTCAGAACTTGGAATCCAAGGTGCTGTTATGAGAGGCAGAGGCAATGACTGCATCTGAGGCAGGAGCAGGTATCACAAGCCAGAGTAAACCTAGGTTTGTCAGATGGGTTTAATGTTAGGTTAATACAGTGGTGCCAAATTCCACGAGGAGCTCTCATATTTTGCTATGTTATTTTTTTTTATAGGCATAAGCTTGTCTTTCTGACCAACTACACAAAACCAGCCCTGCCTTCCAACTTCCCATTTTATTTATTTTTTATTTTTTTGCAGCAAGATAGCCAAATAATTAATTAGACCAAACATTATGAATATTCTGATCCATTCAAGACTTAGCATTTCCCACCATACAGTGTATGGCATTTTGAAATGTGGTAAAGAATTGGGGAATTTCTCATCCCACAGAAGGAACTTCTGTGACAAAAATAGCCCATCAATGTCTTCTGTTTCAAAGGCGATGTTTAATGGCCTAGAGAAAGTGATATTTAAAATTATCTGAGACACAAATCTCAGTAAACAGATGATTAAAATAAAGTCGTGTTTACAAAAGTACTGGTAACTGCTGCCCCCTAGGGGAGTAACGGCTCTAGGGATGCAGAATTAGTTGAAGGCCTTATCCCTAAAGTATTTGACTCAGTTGATCTGAAATCCCGTTGGGAGAATGGTCCAGCACATACTCCTAACGCACCTCAGCTTTCTTTCTTTCTTTTTTAAATGCATAGTTTATTGATAGTTCTTTTTTACATCAATTAACATTTTTCCTCAACCCTGCCCCAGGTAGAGCATAATTTTTATAACAAAAAATAATTAACAAAACAAATGAACACATTGAAAAAGTCTGATATTTAACAGTGTTCCATATCCAAGGACACTATCTGCAAATGGGGAAGGAGAGGTATTTTTTATGTCTCTTCTTTGTAGTGAGTCTTGGCTTTTATCATTTTAAAACATTTAGTTTTTGTAGTTTTGTTGTTAATTGTTCTTTCTATTTACATCGTTATAGTCTTTGTGTATATTGCTTTCCTTGTTCTGCTAATATCATTTTGCATTAATTCATGTAAGTCCATGCTTCCTTCCTTCCTCTCTTCCTCCCTTCCTTCCTTCCTTCTGGAGGCAGTTGGTGTTAAATGACTTGCCCAGGGTCACACAGCTAGTAAGTGTCTAAGGCCAAATTTGAGCTCAAGTCCTCCTGATTCCAGGGTCGGTTGCTTTATTCACTGTGCCACCTAGCCGCCCCATCTTTGTTTCTTACAGCAGAGAAATACTCCATTACAGTCATGTTATCACAATTCATTTAGCTATTCTGCAATGAGCATCTACTCTTAATTTGTTTGCCAGAACTAGCTCAGTATTTGGGGGGCACTGAAGGAAAGGTGGGGAGAGAAGCAGTATTAGCCTGCCCACCAAACTGAAGGTCTGCAGAGCCATTTTGCTGACCTCATTGTATACTTGTGAAACCTGGATGGTCTACCAGCACCATGCCAGGAAGCCGAATTGCTTCTATTTGAATTGTCTTAGGAAGATTCTGAAGATTACCTGGCAGACACTGAGGTCCTTACTCAACAAGCAACTCTACTACAGAGAGCACAACTCCCATAGCTGGCCACATTGTTCGAATGCCAAACATACGCTTGCCTAAAGAATTGTTTTATGGAGAACTCACACAAGGTAGGTACTCACGTGGTGGTCAGAAAAAGTGATACAAAGACACTCTCAAGGTCTCTCTGAAGAACTTTGGAATTGATTGTGTCACATGGGAGACAGTGGAACAGGACCGCTGGGCATGGCATGCCCTCATCACAGAAGGTGCTGTGCTCTATGAGTTCTATGAGAAATGCAAGATGCACAAATTTAGAGAATCTACCCCAGATGTTCACATGGATTATTTGGGCCTGAGCTTGATAGAGCACTCTTGGCTCATATTGGTCTGATCAGCCACAGTCGAACACACTGTACCTTGACTCTAACATAGTAGTGTCATCATGGTCCTCTTCGAGAATGAAAGATGACAACCAGGTTTGGTTACCTGTTACCAGGTTTGGCTACAGTATAAAATACTAATATATCTTTATCTCTATCTATCTTCATCTCTATCTAGTCTATATCTATTGGCACATCTGGAGACTTTCTTTTTTTGTAACTTAACTCCTTGAAATATATTCCCAGCAGTGGAATCTCTGACTCAAAGAATCTAGGCATTTTAGTGACTTTATTTGCATAATTTCAAATTGCTACCAATTAACAGCTCTACCAACATTGTATCAGTATACCTAACTTTCCACAAATGCTTCGGTATCAACTATTTTCATCAATTGTCCAAAACAACTTTCTTAATTCTTTTGGAATATCATGTCACATTAGACACTGCTTGTAAACTCAAAGAGAGCTGAATTTGAATTTTACCTCAGACACTTGACTGTGTGGCTTTGGGCAAATTTCTTAATCTCTTAACCTCAATTTCCTCATCTGTAAAATATAATAATGGTATCTTCTTTTTTTTATGGTATCTTCTTTATAGGGATGTTAGGAAGATCAATGAAATAACATATGTAAAATGCTTCACAAAATTTAAAGTGCTATGTAAATGCTAGATATCATTAAACAGCTATAGGTTACTTTCTCATCCATTCTTCTGCTCATAAGCTGCCTCTTTTTCAGTTACATACCAATGCTCACCTCCCACCTCCCACCATTTCTTCATGCAAGGAAGTCCACTAATAAAAGAGTTGCTTGTTTTCCCCCACCCCACCCATTATTTTATGAATATGATTTTACAGTTTCTCCCCCCTTTTCTCTGTATTGTTCCCCTGGTACAAACACCTTCTGGACATATTAAATTCTTTTTCCTAGCCTGGGGGTCAAATTGCTGCACACTATGTACTTTCAAACCAATCAATTTTATACAACTTTTTTATATGAAGTTTCAAGTCTCTCTTGCCTGTCCTTAAGATTACATTTCATTAAGGATCTGAAGTTATTAGTCAACTAGTATATGTTATTTATCTTTTTTATTTACACACACACACACACACACACACACACACACACACACACCTACCTCACTGAAAATATCCCATGTACCTTGCAAAGCTAGGTCTTGATCTTATCTTAACATGTATCCTTTTTTTTTCATTTTTTTGGTAACATCTATGTATAGAATGTAATTTTAAAAATATAGATATAACCAACATTCAAATAACTATACTAATACAAAGAAAGAGTGCTTGGATGACTCCTAATTCATTCCTGTTTGACTTTGGCATACATTATTTGAGTTCTTGTTTTGTTGTTGTTGTTTTTTTAATATCAGAAGTTAACCTTCCTAATTATACTTTGCTTAGATGAATATTTTATATCACCTGAGCACATACCAATTGAATTCAGGAAGAAGTGATTTGGTGGAAATATATTGGGCAACATGGGAAAAACCACTAAAGAATTAGACATTTCTTATGAATAAAGCATATGTGTATAATCAGTAATTGATTACATTTTTCAAAGTTTCTTTTTAGAAAAATTTGGCTTTCAACAAACACCTAGCTTAGTGCCTTGTATTTTATAGACACTCAAATATTTGTTGATTAATTGATCAATGAAAATATCCAGGTTTCAGATCTAAACACCAGCCTTCCTTTGCCCAACCTTGGTGCTATTGCCATTTATAGATCTGTGTATTACTACATCACCCAGGGAGGATATTCACCATCGGTTGCTGCAGCCATTTTCTTCCATATATCATGTGATTCAATATTTCTAGCCACTGATCAGTTTCCTTTTAGGATGGTTGGCCGTAATTTTCTCTTTTTGCTTGCAGTCCTATTGTTTTCTGTTGTTTATAGCAATTCTGGTGCCATTTGTTAGTATTGTACATACAGAAATTTCACAGAGATGTAGGGACTAGTTGAAATTGTGAGCAATTTTACTGTCATTCTACTAGGGATTTTATGGAAGAAGTAAAAACTGGTTTCTTTTGGATAATTTGGCTGGTTGCAACTGTGCTGCCCTTAGGTTGTAGCCAACCATATTCTCCTTATTGCTTTTAGATAAATTGGGTTGTTTTAGGGGTGAAAATTAGACACATGAATTTTGGGGACTAGGAAAAGACGTTGTTTCAAAGTTTAGTTTTCCCTGGGGAGTTTTGTTTTGCGTTTTGATGTGGATATACCTCTACCTGCCTTCCGCAGTGTGCTAACAAAAGAAAAGGTACCTGGAGGAGCAGAGTACTGTGTCTGAGTTTGCCTCCCCCGAGAATTCTATGAATTGGGGTTATTCTTGGTATTCTCCTTTGAGGAGGTTTGACTTCCAGGAAGAGTTAAGATTATGAGAAAGCCACTTGAATATAACAAAGGTTGTATCTCTGATATGAAAATGATTCTCACACTGACCCATCCCTTTAAAAGTATGTTTGAAATAATAATAGCTAAAAATAAGAACTTCCAGGTGGCTCAGTGGATAGAGTGCCAGGCTTGGACTCAGGAAGACTCATCTTTCTAAACTCAAATCTGGCCTCAGACATTTACTAGCTGTGTGACTGTGGGCAAATCATTTAACTTTTTTTGCCTTAGTTTCTTCATCTGTAAAATGAGCTGGAGCAGGAAATGGTAAACGACCCCAGTAATTTTGCCAAGAAAACTCCAAATGGGATCATGAAGAGTTCAACATGACTGAAAAACGACTGAACACTAGCAATAATAAGAACATTTACATGGTATCTGCTATGTGTCAGGCACTCTGCTAAGTGCTTTATAAGTAGGTACTATTATTACCGCATTTTAAGAAATGGTGGCAGAGGTGAAGCGACTTGTCCAAGGTCATTCATTTAGTTTCTGAAGTTGGCTTTAAACTCAGGTCTTCCTGCAAAAAACCCTGGCTTTAATATATTTGCTCTTTCAGAATGAGTGTGGCTTAAATAATGTGCTGACAATATCCCAGACTGCTCCAACTTCCCATACACAGATAAATCAAAGTTTCTAGTTACAGGGGCCCTGTTTTTTCTGGAACACAGAAAGACAGGTTCAACTACTTGACAAGTTCTAATAACTCACTTATGAAGATGAGCAAGGATAGAAATGAAAGAGCATGATGAATGTTTTAGCAGCAATCTTGGCTTCATGACCTTGCCTGAATTCAACAAAAGACTATTAAGCTCCCACAGTGTTCCTGCAATTGTGCTAAAGGTATATGTTAAAGCAGTCTTTCCCCTCAAGAAGCTTATATTCTACTGGAGGTCTGTGAGCTGGGAAGATGTACGCAGATAAAACATAATAAAAAGTAGAGAATGATGGGAATAAAGGAGACAGCCAGGCAAAGTGTTAGAGGACTCTTTGGAGAGAAAGCAGGTCCTTTTTTCTGCTGGCATAAAATATCTTCACAAAAAAAAATTCTGCAGGTCTCCTACCCAAAGATCTGGAGGGTTTCCTCTAGGGCTCTTGACATTATTAAGGCATGGAGATTATCTATCTGATATTATTCACTCTCAATATGTAATCAGTTTTTCCTTTTCTGGTCACGCATCTCTTCAAAAATATGTTCATATTCCTTCATGCAGATAATTCATCCTTGGTGACATGTTGCGACTTATTTATGCCTAGCATTTTTCTTTTCATTTGGGTAATCTGTAATTTTGATTCCAGAGACACTGTGGTATTCAGGGGGTGTATTGAAGCTAGTTTGAAGTAGCTAGAGAAGATTTGGAAACATTCAGTGAGAGCATTTACACCATAGAAATTAGCAAACTTTATAAATTAGGGCTTAATTTATTGTTTTATTGATTGTCTAGACTTAAGACAGTGTTAGTAATCCCTATTAAATTTAAAAGTAAATCAGTCTCTCTCTCTCTCTCTCTCTCTCTCTCTCTCTCTCTCTCTCTCTCTCTCCCTCCCTCCCTCCCTCCCTTCCTCCCTCCCTCCCCCTCCTTCCCTCCCTCCCTCTCTCTCCCTCCCTCCCCTTCTCCCTCTCTCTCTCCCCCTTTTCTTCTCTCTCTCTCTCTCTCTCTCTCTGTCTCTCCCTCCTTCTCTCCGTCCCCCCCTGTCTTCTTCTCTCTCTTTTATTAACTGTTTTACATTTACCAGCACACTCTTACACCATTAGTGGTATTCTGTAATTTAAAACTAAGTAGCACAAGACCAATTATCACCATTTTCTATAGGTTAACTGGAGTTTCACTCATGACACACATTCAGAACCAAGATGGCTATTCTCAAGATCTCCACTGGCATATAATGCTTTTAGTGTTGTCTGACCTGCTTTCTCTGATACTCTGAAGGAATTTGAAATAGCTGCCTCTCCCCCACCCCAATAGTTGCTGAGTTTCTGGCAAACCCTCAGACTGACTTCCATTGGAACTATTCTCTACACCAGTAATATCAAATTAAGATCAAAATGGGAGTCACCAAACTGTACATAACAAACTGTGGGACACACATTGACTTAGTTTAAGATGTAATATTATCTATATTTTATTATATTTTTATTTATTTTGTTAAACATTTCCAAATTATATTTTCATTTGTTTTGGGTCTTACTTGAGAGTGTAGTAAAGGGCACCTCTGGTCTTACACTATTGTGTCATCATAGGGGTATGATGGATCTGTGGATCTATGAAGACGCTTATGACTGACCCCTGCCTCTGTCAGCAACTAGGAAAGGGAAGGTGCAGCAGAAAAGTATATACATATTGTGGCAACAAAGAAAAATGCTAATTAAGATGGGGAGTCTTAACTAACATTGGAAATGACAAGATGATCACTGTGGGTATAGCGGGAAGGTAAGCTCTCCACAGATAATGGAAGAAACCCATTTAATTTCAGTTAAGTTAAAGAAAAATTAAATTCAGCAAAAAGCTAAATGAAATGAAATTGAGGGATTTTTTATTTGTTGGTAGTCTACTGACATCTAGTGGCTCCCAGGAGCAGTTCAGTCTGGAGAATAGGTAAGAACAACAGAGAATTAAAACAATCAGAAAACTGGAGGATTTTAGTATGAATGGTCTGTATAGATCATCTAGTCCATCTTCCTCATTTCAGAAATATGGAAACTGAAGTCCAGAGCAAATGACTTCCTTCAAATCACACAAGAAAGTAAAGAGCAATGTTGGAATTCAAACTCAGTTTATCTGATTTCAAATCCACTAATCTCTCCAGTGTAGGACATTGCCTCATTACCCAGGTTCTGAGTATTATGGGGAAGCAGCATCCCTGTATTACCATTAGTCTGTTTTATGTATTTATTTAAGAGTATTTGTTAAATTTCTCTTCATACATAGTCACTACTTGGTGGTGTTCTTTTCAAAATAACATAGAAGTGGGCAGCTAGGTGGCGCAGTGAATAAAGCACTGGCCCTGGAGTCAGGAGGACCTGAGTTCAAATCCAACCTCAGACACTTAACATAAAAAAACAAAACAAAAAAACTAGCCACGTGACCTTGGGCAAGTCACTTAACCCCAATTACCCTACCTTCCCCCCTCCAAAAAGCAATAACGACAACAACAACAATAATAGTAGAGAAGTAAAGGTTCATCTGTGAACAGCTAGGTAGCTCAGTGCCTCACTCTTACCTATGGCTACAAGAAACTGTAGCACATGCAGTGCCCACACTCTGGTAAAAACCCTCACACCAGATGGGGTAGACAACCAGGTTGAGGGTAACCAACAGTCCTCACACCTGTCAATGAGTTAGGGAGATGTCTACCTCAACCAAGCATAGGAAGACATCCCCTGGCCGAATGGGCAGATGAGAGTGATATATTCCAACCCCCATGAAGGCAACTGAAGCAGGCAGGTATGGTGGAGAGCTTAGAGCCTGGTCAGACATGGCAGACGCCTAGGTCATCCACTACACCCTGGGCCAGATCCAGGTGTCTTGACTTTTGTCCTGCCACTGGACTTCAGTGACCCTGGAAAAGAGAGTGAGGCTGATGAATTTGTGCAATTCTGCCTCACTTTAAATCCAATTCATGGGCAAGTCAAGACATCACTTGTAATGTCACTGGTCCTCTTAGAAAGCGAAGGACAAGTAACAACAGCATGACACTGATTCCTCAAAGCTTGTGGTATTCCATAATTCAAAGCTATATAGCATAAAATATCAACTATCACATTTCTTATGGAAGTTTAATTGAAATTAGTGTAGCCTAGTCTCCTCATTGTGCTGATTAATTTATTTCAATTAAACTTCCATAAGAAATGTGATAGTTGATATCTCTTTATCAAGCTAAGAGAGATGGTAGGTCACATTTCTATATAGCAAGGTCTATGAGCTCCTATAACCATTTCCCTATATCAATAACTAGTCATTTCTTGAGCATTTAAAAATTTTTTTTTTCAAGAATTTCAAACTTTTTATAGAAAGGGTGAATAGTAATCTATTGATTGTGGCAAAAATTGTTTTGTTTTGTAGCATAAAATTGAACTGTAAATTTTGTAGTATAAAAAAATAAAAATAATAATTAATACTGTCTAAAGAAAGTCTGATCAGTCGGGCTTAAAATTCACAACCGGATTGCTCTTATTTTCTCCATTGTCATATAACTGATTCTTTAACTGCCATTTATTTTTTACTCATTTTTCTCTAAAATAAACAATAACCTTGCTAGATTCCCTCTGACTATGTTTTTCAGAGCAATAAACAGAGAAATTATTTATAGATGTTGATTTTTCTCCCTTATATAGTGGGCCTTTTCTGCTCCCCTTTCTAGACATTACCTTTCTCACCCCCAATCCAAAATTTCTACAAATACCTTTCCCTATTTTCCTTAAGCTGCTAGACTCCCTCTCCCTCTCCCTTTTCTCAAGAAGCCTTGGGTCTGAAGAATTGACCCTGAATAATAAGCATTCACAGAATGGTGGGTCCCTAGAGAACTTACTTCTTATCTGTCATATTGACAAAGCAAGAGAAATAAGGTGGTGTGAGGGATTAGAAGTAGAGAAATCAATACCTCCATCAGTCACCAAATCCACCCAGCTCTGGGCTGGGATTTGCCTTGAGAAGAATCAGAGGAGAAAGAATGAAAACGGGACTCTGGGCTGTGTCACTTACATAGTTCTGCTTGTATGCCTGTAGGACTATGGGCAAATCACTTAAACTCTCTCTCTCTCAGCTTCATTTTCTTGATCTGTAAAATGCCAGAGGGAAAGAGGATGCTGGGGTGGATGGCAGAAATCGAGGGATGGAGTGGGCTTTGAGAGTGAAGAGATTTCCTCTCTGGGAAAGGCTGAGAATAATCATGCATTCTGGGGGTTAGAAGGGAGGGCATCACACACACACATTTTGTATCTTCTGATTTGTTGTCTCCCCAAATGGAATGTTCTTTGAAAGCAGGGGTGATTTCATTTTTGTCTTTATATTTCCAATACCTAACACAATGCCTGGAACACAGAAGGCACTTAATAAATATTTGTTGATTGATAACATGGGATTCATGATCCATCACATCACCCTATCCTGAGGACCTGACAAGAGGCAAGTTTCTAGAGGAAAATAAAGTATCAGCATACCCTTACTTGTTGTATGTTATGGCAGGTGCTGGCAAAGTATCTCTTGGCACGATGTGCGTGCATTAAAGGAGGCTCTGTGCTCTGTGTGTGAAGTAGAATTGCAGTAGCTCTAAAGAAATGAGATGCACAACTTCAGACATCTCCACTCCAAATGTTCACGTGGACTCTTTGTGCCTCACCTGTGGTAGTGCTCTGAGTCCATATTGGTCTGATCAGCCACAGCTGAACACACACAGGATCTTGACTCCAACATAGTGATGTCATTTTGGTCCTCTTTGAGAATGAAGGACAACAACCAATCTGTGTAGCATCTTTGAAATTCTCATTTTCTTGCTACAAGTTTAATGGTTGCCCTAAGACATAGAAAATAGAGTCCCTGTAGTTACGGAGCTTAAAATCCCAGTGGGAAAATAAGAGAAGTTAAAATATACTTTATGTACTAGATTCATAGGGTTCTCCCAGCTTGATTTTTTTCTTTTTCTAATTAAAAGGGACATCCCTTGACTTACTTCTTAAAGAGGCCTATGCAATGAATGAGTGTTGCCTTACTCTAAGAGAGTACATGAAAAGACCTTCGACTAAAAGGGCCAGGGTGTCCCGTTGCATCCTGGGTCATCTCTAGTCATCCTGATAAATATCTGGTCACAGGATCCAGATGGCACCAGAGAAGAAAGTGAGGCTGGTGACTTTGCACAGTGCTCTCTCACTCAAATCAAAGTCAACTGCAAGTCATGCCATCATTTCCCCTCAAAAAACAAAGGACAAACACAACATAGGGTTCCTAGAAATGGAGAAGGTATCAGGTCCTCTCTCCTATTCTCTCTAACATTTAGCCACAAATGCCCTCTAAATATGTAATTATGTGGTAAATATTATCTCTGTATCACTAAAAGGTGAAAACGATTCTCCTATCTACAGGGCTTATTAAAGGATATAAATTATTGAGTGTTTGATATATACGCACATATATAAATGCTTAAAATGTGCTAAAGCTTTTTTGATGCCCTTTATAAACATATATACTTATATGTGCATATATATATACACATATATATATGTAGAATGTGATTTGAGGATGGATAGCTCTTGCTTATATATAGGAAAAGCTTTGCCTCTGATACCATTCCTTATTAGCAAGGCACCTGATCTTCAAATGTTCTTGGAAATTCAAGAGGGAGCATGTGGCTGAGTTCATAGACAATCTTTTTTCTAAGTCATGATTAATCTTTGAGTCAACAAAGCTTTGGAATATAGTCAAGACCTTCTGTAGCTCCAGATATAGGTAGGGTATCTATTGTCTGGTAGGAAACCTATAATGTATTGATTCTCATAATTAATCTAAAGATGATATATAGTCAGTTTCACTAGGAAGTGGTGCCATCTGAAGATGGGTAATCTGCTCAATCAGGCTACCAAAAATGTATTGAGAGGATGACCTTGGCAGAAGCTGCTGTTGTCTTGGGGGTGGGGATAGCCTTTTGCAGAAGTTAGAGGAGGAGAAAAAAAAGAAACCTTTTGAGCTTTTGGCATGCAAACTTATGAGGAAACAAGTGGTTATACTTCAAAAGTAGCTATTAACGTGAGAGCAAAAAAATTAAATAAACCATGCTTAATTCAGACATTTCTTCCATTTAGGAAAGAGTTTTCCAAAATGGGGTGGGGATTGGAGGGGAGTTGTACTTGTAGTTTCAATAGGAAAAGATAACAGCCATAGCAGTAACAACAATGATAATAATCCTGGCTTGATTTGTCACTTGGCTTTCCTTCTGTAGTTAGTGATTCATACTTCAGCAGCACCTAAAACCATGAGTTGGGTCGTAGCAATCAAAATATAGCCTTGGCCAAGAAAAAGACCACCCATGACCCATCTGGACAAACTCTACACCGCTTGTAAAGGGACACAAAGCAAGAACATTATTAATGTGAGCATAAAGTTAAACAGGGGAGACAACTTGAAGATGAGTTTATACTCAGCCCCAGAGAACTTCGTATAAATCGTAAAAAAGTAATTCTCAAAAACGTTGGTGTTATTTCCTTCCATTAGAGAAAGGAGGGGTCTACAAGGTAGCTAGGTGGTGCAGGGGATCAAGTGCTGGGCCTGGAGTCGGGAAGATGAGTTCAAATATGGCCCTAGAAACTTACTAGCTGTGTGTCCTTTGGAAGGTCGCTTTACCATCATCTGCCTACATTTTCTCATCTATAAAATGGGGTAATAATAGTGCATACTTCCCAGGGTTGTTACAACGATCAAATGAGATATTTGTACCTAGGTATATAGTAGGTATTTAATAAATGCTTGTTCCCTTCCTTCCACATTAGTGTAATCTCCTTGAGGTCCAGAACTATTTCTCTTTTTGTATTTGTACCACTGAACTTAGTTCAGTGCCTGGAAATAGTAGATACTTAATACATTTTCTTCCTCTGGTCCCTACCTGTCTCCCTCCCCCCATCCTTCCTTGTCTCCCTCCATCTCTTCCTTCCTTTCATTCATTCACTCATTCATCTGAGACTTGTCTCTCAGACAACAAAAACCCTGGAATTTGTTTCCCCCACTATCATATCAAGTAGTGAGTGTAGTCCAAACCTAGGTAACACAATTGCCTCCTGATCATCTGTGGAAGCAGGAGAGAGCATGGATGTATGATGGGAAATAAACAAAATATGGGGAGCAGGAGGGCGATGTTAGAGAAGTAAGGAAATAACAGAAACGACAAGTTTAATCCCTAAAATAAGTGGATTTGGGGGGCTTTTAGGACTTTTGTTCAATTGTTTTTTCAGTTGTGTCCGACTCTTTGTGACCCCATTTGGGGTTTTCTTGGCAAAAATACTGGAGTGGTTTGTTGTTTCCTTCTCCAACTCAATTTTTTTTTTTTTGGAGGGCAATTGGGATTTAATGACTTGCCCAAAGTCACACAGTTAGTAAGTGTGTCAAGTGTCCGAGGCTGGATTTGAACTCAGGTTCTCCTGACTCCAGGGCTGGTGCTCTATTCACTGTGCCACCTAGCCACCTCAACCTTCTCCAGCTCATTTTACAGAGGAGGAAAGTGAGGCAACAGAATTAAGTGGCTTGCCCAGGATCATATAGCTAATAAGTGTCTGAAGCCAAATTTGAATTCAGGAAGAGAATTCTTCCTTACTCCAGGCCCAGCTCTCTATCCTCTGTGCCACCTAGGATTTAGGTTGGATTATTTTTTATACTCAGAAGACTTATTTTCTATAGTATGGATATATAAACTAACAGATAAACCAAAAGCCATATTTTAGCAAGTAACCTTGACCTTGTGAATTCATAGAATGGTAAGATTTTAAAGCTGGTAGGAAGCTTAGAAATCATATAGTCCAATTAGAGCATAAACAAAAAGACCTGAGTTTCATTTCTCCTTTGATGGAGATGCTAGTTAGTGTAGAATGGAATTATCAAAAGATACATGAGACAGGAAGAGAAGAATGAACTATGTACTTCAGGACCTGTATAACTTCAAGTTGCATTGTGAATGGAATGAGTAGAATGCCGTTAGTAGAATGTTAGAATACTTACAAGTAGTATGAAATGCTTTCCTTTCTGTTCTAACTAGATCTCTTAATTTCCACATAATTAATAGTAGGCTAAGACATTCCCCTTCTTCATAAGAAACATTAATTCAGACTTATAACTGATAATCAGAGGTGATCACTAAAACAATTTGCTTACTGAAAGTTAAATAAGTCACCTTGTTTTTCAGTTGAGTTTTGAGGCTGGTGCTACAAGCATTCATCACTTCCTTTGGTTATCTTAAAAGTTGCATCAAAGTAGGCAAGTTCCTTTCATTTCATTTGAAGTAGAGGGCTTGTGTGAACAGTTGAAAGAAACTCTTCACGTTATTTGAAAACATGTGGAGATTTTTTTTGTTTAGAAACACAAGGCATAGAGGCCTGGTAAGTACTCCCATTTTTTTCAGTAAGTGGTTGATGACATTTTATTGTGATCGGTGGTTATAAAGGTATAACTTTAACTTTCAACTTTAACAGGGTAGACATGGATTGACCTTTCCTGAGCTAAAATTAGCTACACCAGTGGAGGTAAGAAAAGTACAGAGGGGGCTATTTTCTTTTTTTTTTTTTTTCATGCTGATATGAGTTGATGTCTTCTTTTGATGGGCTGCAATTTCTTGAGGGTAATTTCTTCTTTTTTGATCTTGTCACTCTCTGGGCCAAACTTAAACTGCAGGGCAAACTTTTGAATTTTCTTGATGCAGAGGTGGGGAACCTTTGGCCTCAAGGCCACACTCTAGGTCCTCAAGTACAACCCTTTGATTGAATCCAGACTTCACAGAACAAACCCCTTAATAAAAGGATTTGTTCTGTAAAAATTGGACTCAGTCAAAAGGCTGCACCCAGGGACCTAGAAGGCCACATGTGGCTGCAGGTTCTCCACCTCTGGACCCCATGCAGTAACAGCTAATTTAGTTGGCTTTTGTTTTTAGTCCCTCAACATTACAAGTTGTGTAATAACGTCACTGTACAGTAGAGGTCTGCCTTGTTTGCAAAACAGAAAATTTCCCTTCTGGTAAGCTTTGGGGTTCTAAGTTTTATCTTCCAGAATCTTTACTTCTGTCATTGAAGGTTAAGAGATAAGCTCCTTCTGTTGCAATATCCCTTATCATACTGTTCCATTTTACTTATAATAATTAGAAACTTTACCAGGCACAGAGACAAAGCAACAACAAATAGGAATCCAGGACGCATTACAATATTCTCTCCAGCATTTCTAGCTATAAGACAGTCTTGATTGTTTGATGTAAAACTAAGGATCTTCATTATTGATAGTCAAATTGACAAGCATTTATTATGTATCTGGCAGGGGTGGGGAACCTGTGCCTCCAGGCCACATGTGGCCTTCTAGGGACCTTGGGTGTAGCCTTTTGACTGAGTTTTATAGAACAAATCCTTTTATTTTTAAGGGGATTTGTTCTGTGAAGTTTGGATTTAATCAAAGAGCCACACTTGAGGACCTAGAGGGCCACATGTGGCCTCAAGGCCCCTGGTTTTCCAAGCCTGTCTAGATTCTGGGCATTCTACTAAGTGATGGGGATATAGAGAAAGGCAAAAACAATACCTGCTCTCAAAGGAGGGCCAGCATATAAACAACCATGTGCCAACAAGAATATGTTGTTTAGCTGTATCTGACTCTTCGTGACCCCTGTAGCACCAATGCAATATTCACAGGGCCAACAGTAACTATAAATATGCTGGCATAGTGCTCAATCTCAAAATATAACAGACTCTTCATACAGAAAGAAAGAAGTAAAACATTTATTCAGATACCAGAAAACCAAATCCCATTACCAGGAAACTGAATTCATTATAGCAACATAGAAGTTAATAAACCACAACATAGCAGAGAGCCACTCCATCCTTTAGCCTTCCCCCAAACAAACATTTACTCACAAGCTTATCTGCCTGGGTATGCCCTCTCCTCCCTCCAGCTCTAACCTTTTTGACTCCCAGCTTTCTTTGGGCTCTGCTCTACCCTTCAGCAAACTCCTCCCACCACAGCCTCCATGTGATTACATTTGAATTATTAGAGGGTAGGGAAGATCTTCAAATTACCATTACCATTACAATACCATGTGGGGTTTTCTTTTTTTTTTTTTTAAGCAATTGGGGTTAAGTAACTTGCTCAAGGTTACACAGCTAGTCATTATTTATGTGTGGGTGCTCATTTTCTGAGGCCGGATTTGATCTTGGGTCATCCCAACTCCGAGGCCAGCGCTCTTACTCACTGCGACACCTAGTCGCCCCTTTTAGGGCAATTGGGGTTAAGTAACTTGCCCAAGGTCACAGGGCTAGGTTTTTGTTTGTGTGGGTTAAGTGTCTGAGGCCGGATCCGAACTCAGGTCCTTCTGACTCCAGGGCCGGCGCTCTACTCACTGCGCCACCTAGCCACCCCCTATGTGGGGTTTTCTTGGCAAAGATACTGGAGTGGTTTGCCATTTCTTTCTCCAACTTATTTTACAGATGAGAAAACTGAGGCAAGCAGGGTGGAGTGACTTGTCACACAGCTAGTAAGTGTCTGAGGCTGGATTTGAACTCAAGAAGATGAGTCTTCCTGTCTCCAACCCTGACACTTGATCCATTGTGCTACCTAACTGCCCTAGAATATATGAAGGTTAATTTAGAAGTAATCTCAGAGGGAATGCACTAAAATTCAGGGGCCTGGGAAAGGCTTCTTGCAGATAAACTTCAAAAGACTTTAAATAAGAATCCTAAAATTTGAACTCTACTGGCTTCCTCTGAGAAATAGCTATAATATTGCATATTTTAATTCAGAAAAAGATTTTCTAAAAATTATAGCTATTTATATTTATATAAATAAGTAAAATAATAATATATAATAATAAAATAAAATTTTAAAATAAATAATAATAAAATAAATTAAAATAAATAAATAAAAATCTATTTATATAGCGTTGTAAGTATATAATATATTTAATTTAATCCTGACATTAACCCTGGGAGGTGGATGCTATTATTATCCCCAGTTTACAGTTGAGGAAAGTGAGGTAGGCAAAGGTCAAGTACCTTGTTCAGGATCACACAACTAGTAAGTGTCTGAATCAGGTTTTTTAACTCTTATCATCCTGATTCCAGTTCCAACACTTTATACACCACATATGACTGGCCGTTTTGTTTTTTGTTGTTAAAGAACCACATACTATCATAGATTTTCAAGCTAGAAGGGTCCTTAGAAGTCATATAGCCCAATCCTTTCCTTTTGTGGATAAGGAAACTGAGGCCCAGTATAGTAGAGTGACCTTCCTATAGCCAAAGAGACACAATTAGTGCCCAAGCTGGGCTTCAAAAGAAGGTCTAGGATCTCTTACTCCAAAGGCAGCATTCTTTTCTCTGTATTATATTTCTCCTCTTTCAAAGAAGACATCTGTAGAGCAGACCCCTTTAATTCATTTTCCTCCCTCAGAAAAAAAAAATAGCCCCTAACACCATAGAATTCTATGTGGTAATGATTATGTTGTACAATAGAGTGTTGCCCAAAGTCTTGAAGCCATTAGTATCCGATTCTCCACTGTGGTTATTACATGGATTAAATTGGGCTGTGTCCACAAGAATCACATAAGTGATCTGAACTTTAAAAAATGAAACCTTCAATGCAGAGTTCTGTTGTTTTATGCATAACATTATGCACCCACAACTTTGGGCCTCTAATTAGGTTTTTTCCTTTGCTTTTACTTTTTGATAATATCCTAATTCGATTATCAGACAAAAGAAGATGAACTTTTTGAGTCTTTGTCCACATCCTACTAGCTCTCAAAAGATCAGAAAAGGTATTACAAGGAAAGAATATTATTTTATATAGTAATAGTGCTGTGGAATCAGTAGAGGAAGAAAACGGGCCTCAGAAAATCACAGATGAAGAATAAACATCTTAGCCCAATTTCAGTGCTCTAGTCAGCTCTTATTAGGTCACTAGCTAACGTGAAGTCTCCTACACATGGTTGTATGTGTGTGTGTGGGTGGGAGGGTGGGTGGGTGTGTGGGTGTGTGTGGGTGTCTATGTGTGTGTGTGTGTGTGTGTGTGTGGGTGTGTGAGGGGGACCACATAATTGTTGCCATGGTCACTGGCTGGTTAAGGTTGCATCTGGCATGGAGATTGCAATCACTCCATTGATATCATTGATGTCAATCACTTGCTGACATCAGTCAGGAAGTCACTGGTACAAATGATGTTTATCACCTTATGTTATTCTTTAATTTTAAAAATGTTTTATTCCAGTCCTATGGCCTTAGGTATTAAGTCCACCCTGGATTTAAATTCTAAATAGTAGTCTTTTCTTTGATTTATTCGAATTTCCTCATTATCTTGTATGAGTGGTAATTCTGCATTGCTTTCTATTATCAGACATCTTTTTATATTCCAATGTGTATCTAACTACATAGATAAAATCCTCACATCACTTTGAGATGGTATCACCTCAATTAAATTATAATTATCAATGACAATGTGGTTTTATACAAATCTGAATATAATTTTGAACATGTATCTGATTTGCATAAAATGAGTTCAGCTATCCCTTGAATTCTTAAGAGAAGAAAATACTTCTGTCCTCTCCAAAAGACTCATTTCAGGCTGAGCTTCTATCAAGTATGAGAAGAAGGCTGTATGTGGCTTTTTGTGAACGCCTATTGCCAGCTACATATTGAAATGTGTTTTTATTACCATTCTCCACTCTAGAGAATGTAAACTGGGGTCGAAAAATTCAACATTTTGAAAATGAACATGAGCAATTATTTTTATATAAACAGGTTTGTTTTGTTTGTATGTTTTTGCCTTTCTTTGTGTCCCCAGCACTACCCATGTGCTTGGCACATCTTTGGTACTATGTAAATGCTGGCTGTCCTCATTAATCCCCATTCACGCAGGACAGGTCATCTTTGCCTAAGTCATTCTTGGTTTGTTTGTTTTTTTTTAAATATGATCCCCAAATCCCTATTCTTCCTCATATATGAGGCTTTTCCTGGTTTCCTCCATGATTAATTTATTTTCTCTCATGAAATTACATTATATTCATTTGCCTACACTTTGTATGTACTTCTGTGCATGTTATATTCCCCTGGGAGAATGCAAACTACTCAAAGCAGGCAGGACTTTAACTAGCGATTTTGGCGCCTAGACCTAGGGAAAGTTGGCATGGAGCATGCCCTAAAACTTTTTTTTCTTTGAATAACAAGTTTATTTGCATATGAGGAGAAGGGAGACATACCAGAACACACAGCTTTGTGAGGAGATGGGGGGAGGGGAGGTATCCGGGAAGAGACAGAAGTATTGGACCACCAGTGTCTGTGGGAGGGTGCCCAGGACACTGGAAAGCTGTTGTTTGGGTGCAGGGGGATTAGGGTGCAGTCATTGGAAGGACACCCTCTGGTATCTTCCTTTAAAACAAATTATTCTTGCTAAGTGCTGAGATCATTTGTTTATACATTGCTTCAGGCCTGGGAAGGCTTCTAGCATTCCCATACATTTTGGTAATGAGGACAACACCTGGATGGCCAGCTGGGAATTCTTAGTTTTCTCTTTGTGTCCTCAGAGCATAGCATAGCACCTTTAGCTTAGTAGGTGCTTAATTAATGTTTTTGAATTTAATTGAATCCAGAAAGTGGTAAAAAATATGAATTAGTTCATGTGGAGTCTTTTTCTTTTTCTTTTTTTTTTTTTTTTTTTTTTTGGTTTTTCCACTATTCACTTGATCACAAAGGTAAGGACAAAATTGTTTTTTTATTTTTTATTTTTTCTGCTTTTTTTTTCCTTTCCATCTACGAAACTGGTAAATACAGATTAAACTCCTGTATCTTAAGCCTAAGGCAAATGTTTTACAAGCAAGTTAGGGAATTACAAGGCTTTCAATTAAATATCTTGACAGGTTTTGCAATGGGGGCATAAGCAGGTGCTACTCCATTAACCTTGGGTTAGAGAATTTATGATATTTTACTGGAAATGTCATGAAATTGCTGATATGCTGACATAGTCATTAGCTGACTTTCTTTCACATCACCTAATAAAACTTATAAGTATATTTAATAGCTAACTGGATTTCCTATTTCCCCAGGACTAGTTCCTCTTTTATTTAATTGGTACTGTATGAAGAAACAAAAAAAAAAAAAGAAAGAAACAGAGGAAATTAATCTTCCCACATGAAGAATGTATATATGTGTTTGTGTAGGTATACATATACACATACTATATATATATATATTGCATATACACATTTGTTGTTCACTTGTTTTGGTCGTGCCTAAATCTTCGTGACTCCATTTGGAATTTTCTTGGCAGAGATACTGGAGTGGTTTGCCATTTCCTTCTCCAGATCATTTTATAGATGAGGAAATTGAGGCAAGCAGGATTACGTGACTTGCCCAGGGTCACACAGCTAATAAGTGTCTAAGGCTGGATTTGAATTCATGAAGATGAGTCTTCCTGACTCCAGGTCTGTGCCACCTAACTACCCTTACATATGCATACATACATCTAGGATTTATATAATACATAAATTTATATAATTAATGTATATAATTTATATAATATATAAATTTATATAATTTAAAGTTTTCAAAGTGTTTCACATATGATCCATAGGTATAATATGCTTTGCATACAATAATTTTCTTTTTATATGTAAAATGTTTTGCATATACTGTATAAAAAATATGATGTACAAAAAATCTGATCCTCACAACACACCCTTTGAGGGCAGGGACTATATCAATTTTTATTTTTGTATTCCCTCAGCCTAACTCAAGAAAGTACTTGAAAAGTATTTGTTGAATTAAATTGAATGAAAACTCTAGCATTTCCCAATGACATAGGGTCTCCATCATTTGATGGAGATCCATAATGTGATACAGATAAATTAATTGTGCATGTTCCATTTTAAAGCAGGGGGACTTTTGCAAATCTTTTAAACTATAGTATTAATGTTTTCTCTAAAGAATTTTACATTTGGGGGTGGCTAGGTGGCACAGTGAATAAAGCACTGGCCCTGGAGTCAGGAGGACCTGAGTTTAAATCCAGCCTCAGACACTTGATACACTTATTAGCTGTGTGACCTCGGGCAAATCACTTAACCCCAATTGCCCTGCCTTCCCCCTGTAAACTCCCCCCCTGCCCAAAGAGTTTTGCATTTGAATATTGAAAAGTAATTTCACGTCAGTTCTTTAAGAACTGATATGACCTCTACTCACCTGGATGTCATTTGGCTGATGCCATCTTCGCACAGCACTGTATACAGTGGGCACTCAAATAAATGTTGATTGGTTGTCCTCAATTCCCATCCCCTATGTTTAGTTTTGTGATCAAGTTACATAGTGGGGGCTTAAGTTTTTCCTTGCCTGTCTTCACACCAACTCTGTGGTCTAGTTCAGTTACTGTAATTCCTAGTTCTATTTTGAAATCTGGTGATATGGATGTCCACAAGTGTCCTCATCATTCTTGTTTCACCTTTCCCAAGTTCTCCTCAAATATCTGCTAAGTATTAATCTACATATTGGATCTTTTGCGAAAAGCTGGCCTTGTGGTCCACTCAGTGGGTAATAATTTATGGCTTATAAAATTTTTCAGATCCTTAGTAATGAGCTCTTATTGGTTGGGGTTCAAGGTGGGCTTAATTTATAGTATTAATTAATTTATACAGGTGGAGAGGTAGAGTTACAGTCCTTGACAAAGAGTAAGAAATAGAGCTTTAATGGTTTTGTCCTGACCATGAGAGCATATGATATTCTTTTTATTTTTAATTTTTAAAAATTATTATTATTGGGGCAGCTAGGTGGCGCAGTGAATAGAGCGCCGGCCCTGGAGTCAGAAGGACCTGAGTTCAGAGCCGGCCTCCCACACTTAATCCACACAAACAAAAACCTAGCCGTATGACCTTGGGCAAGTTACTTAACCCCAATTGCCCTAAAGGGGCGGCTAGGTGGCGCAGTGAGTAAGAGAGCTGGCCTCGGAGTTGGGATGACCCAGATCAGATCCGGCCTCAGAAAATGAGCACCCACGCATAAATAATGACTAGCTGTGTAACCTTGAGCAAGTTACTTAACCCCAATTGCTTTTTAAAAAAAATTGTTATTATTATTTTACTTTTTGGAGGGGGAAGGTAAGGCAGTTGGTGTTAAGTGGTTTGCCCAAGGTCACACAATTAGTTTTTGTATTAAGTGTCTGAGGCTAGATTTGAACTCAGGTCATCCTAACTCCAGGACCAGTGCCCTATTCACTGTGCCACCTAGGCACGATGTTCTTGCAGAATAATATTATTTAATTTGTATGAAGATCATTCAGACCTTAATTAGGCTAAATCTTAGCCTAAAGAATCACATTCTTTCTGCAGGTCTAAAGAGAAAAGAACCTATTGAATGGATGATGAATGAAAATACTTTGTGTTAATACAAACTGTGTAGTGGTAGAAGGGGTATGACAACTCTAGAGTTTATTTGTTTGTCTTTAGTTCATTTCCCTTTGTGAAACTGTTAGCTTTTCTTTCTTGAATCCGTGAATTGACAAGAAGACTAGTTTGATTTCCACCATATTTTTATTTCTGAAAATAAATTCAAAGAGCAAGGTAGTACATTTTCATAGTGGAAACAACAATAGATTAGGGGGGGCGGCTAGGTGGCACAGTGAGTAGAGCGCCAGCCCTGGAGTCAGAAGGATCTGAGTTCAGATCCGGCCTCAGACACTTAACGCACACACAAACAAAACCTAGCCGTGTGACCTTGGGCAAGTTACTTAACCCCAATTGCCCTCCGAAAAGCCAAAAAAACAACAACAAAAAAACCCAATAGATTAGGGCTGGTTAAATGAAGAAATAATCATTTATAAAACACTGTGCCAGGTGCTTGGGGATTAAAAGAAAGGGGTGGAAAGTCCTGACTCTCAAGGGCCTCAGTCTATTGGGGGTCTGAGACAACATGCAAACCATTAAGTTCAAGCTAGATATATAAAAGATAAATCAGTGAGAGGCAAGGCCAGAGAAAGACTTCTTTTTCCTTAGCTTTTTCTTGATTATTCAATGCAATTATGTTAATCAGTCAACTATGACTTATTAAATGCCTACTCTATCCCAGGGACTTTAATAAGCAGTGGTGGAAATACAGCAAAAAGCAAAAAACTAGTCCCTGCTCTCAAGGATCTCACTGTATAATGGGAAGATAACATGTAAAAAGCTATGTGCTGGAGTGGCTAGGTGGCACAGTAAATAGAGCACCAGCCCTGGAGTCAGGAGGACCTGAGTTCAAATCCAGCCTAAGACACTTAACACAAAACTAGCCGTGTGACCTTGGGAAAGTCACTTAACCTCAATTGCCTTGCTTTCCCCTCCCCAAAAAGCAAAAAAAAAAAAAAAAAAGTTATGTGCTAAAAAGACATAGACAGAATGAATTGGGGTTAGTCTCGGGGCATAGTATATCGCCTATGGAAGACAAACACAGTGAGAAATGGCGTATCCTGTGCAAGGAAGAGCAAGAAGGGCAGTGTCATATTGTAGTTCATGTAGACCCGTGGGGGTGATGCTGGTGGTGACTGAATTGAAATTCGAATAAGAAAAAGTTTAGTCAGGGTTGGTTTTTTGTTTGTTTTCCCCATGAGTTGCTTACATGGCCTAATTAACCCTTGTTGTCTAACCTAATTAATGCTGAATAGATCACTGCTTCCTGTGAACTAGTTCATCAATGATAAAATAAAAGTCTGGTTTCCCTGATAAAAAGCATAGGCTCTAGTATTCACTTAAGCAATCTTTATTTAGTAAATGAGTTAATAATAATTTAGTGCAATTGAGGAAGGTAGATTGAACATTTGAAGAGAACATTTCTTTAAATTTGAGATTTATTTCTGGACTTTCTCAAATCACATGGTATTTGCAGCCACTGATACCTTGAAAGATTGAAAAAGAATTTATTTCAGATCTACATAGAGATCTATGTACATAGTTAGTGTCCTGGGCGTATGCTCACTATATGTAACTAGAACTGTTCTTTGGTTTTCTAACAATTAATCTCATCTGTAAAGCTTCTGATATTGCCTTTATAATTTTCCTTAATGGTGGTCATTTCTAAAGGTTGAAGTATATCACTTTCCAGTGTACTGACTTTAAATTAAATTAGGCAAGCCAAACTGACCACTTTTAATCCTTAAATTTCACCATCTTGAAAAAAAATATGAATATAACCTTTGTTTTATATGTTTGTTTTTTTGGTCCAAACCTGCAATTTCTTCCCTGTGGGAAACTCCTGGTTTTGAGACTTCCACTTATATAGAGCAGCAGCTCGTTGGTAATTGAATTGTCTGAGAAATTAAGAGCTTGCTGATGGTTGCACAATTAGTAGTTAGTCTACATCAGAAGTGAGACTAGAACTTGGGTTTCTGAAGATCAGCCCTTTATCTACCTTACCACACTACCTCTCTATGTAGAAACCCCACTGTTGTTGTCCAGTTGTTTTTCAGTCACGTCTGACTCTCCATTACCCCATTTGGAGTTTTCTTGGCAGAGATAATGGGATGGTTTGTCATTTCCTTTTCTAGTTCATTTTTCAGATGAGGAAACTGAGGCAAACAGGGTTAAGTGACTTGTCCATGGTTACACACTAGTAAGCGTCCAAGGCCAGATTTGAGCTCAGGAAAATGAGTCTTCCTATTCATTGTACCACCTAGCTGTCCCCTGTACACTCATACGAGGATGGCAAATGATCATTGGTGAAAAGACCATAGTTTGCTTCTATTTTACTCATCTATTTTATAACTGATGAGAAAATCAAAGTCTAGCAAGATAAAATGATTTGCATGAGGTCCCAACTGGGTCAGAATTTGAACCAAAGTCCTCTGACTCAATATGCTGTACTCTTTTTCCTCTTCTGTTTTTGGAATTTGGAGTTGTTTGAAACTTCAAGAATATATGATTTTCCTTGCCTCCAGGGAGAATGGTCTTGACACTATATATTAATAGCCACCAGAGACCATATGGTTTCAGTGGTTCCTGATAGGAGCCATTGTCTGGTCAAGATGTAATTTAATATATTTGGAATGCTTCTGATTCATAATTCACACTTAATGCATTTCAGAAAGTAGGTACAATAAAAATATCACCAACCAAAGGAAAAGAGTGTATTACACTAAAATGGGACATGTAAAAAGGGCATTATTTTTGACTAATATAGAAATGTTTTATATGATGTACATGTATAATCTATATCAGATTGCTTACTGTCAGGGAGGGGAGTGGGGAAGAAGGATTGCATAGAATTTGGAACTCAAAACTTTAAAAAACCCTAAAATTAAAATGGTTTTTACATGTGATTGGGGAAAAATAAAATATTATTTTTAAAAAAGGAACTATTTTTTTCATGCAAAAGGACTTAAAGGATAGTGTCAGTGTGATACAGAGGCCAGGAATTTGGACTACCAAGATAATTTAGGGTTACAAGGCAGATCAGGGCAGATTTCAGGAAGAATTTGATCTAGAATATGAAATGACTCTAGTCTGGGAATTTAGACATATAGAGAACAAGATACATACAATTCTTCCAGCTTGAGATGATTAAAATGCTATGAAATTATAAAAGAATTTTAAGTTTTTAGATTCATTTGTGCAAGTCTTTTATTCCTGTTGCTGGAAGATGAATGCCTCATACCATGATAACAATAAATCCTTAGCGGATGCTGGTGAACATAAGAAATGATAGCTGTTATGCAAAATAGATGAATTTTTAAAGACTAATATACAGGGAAGGTAAGTAAACAGATTGTATGTTATAGCTGTTTCCCATGGCACTCAATAAAAGACCATCCTAACTAACCATGGCAAAATTTAGTCAACATTCTCCCACAATCCTAAGGCTACAGTCCATTAAACGTGAAGGATTATAAATTGCTGACAAAAAGCCCAGGGAGCTCACATAATTCCTTTGTAAGGGCCCTAGTCTGCTTAGCTGTTAACATTTTGAAGTACTCTAAGTCGTGGATAATTAACTTCTCATTCTAACATATGCATTTTCTAATAGTTCAGTTTGACTTGCATTTTGAACAACCAGAAATTCTATGAATGCTATACTAGTCAGGAATTCATAGATGATAGTCTTACATGATTTAGATCTGGAATGGAACCCAGAGATTATTGAGTCAACTTCTCCCTGGTGCTCCAGTTTTTATAGGTAATCTTACAGATGTTTCTCCCACTAGGTTGTGAGCTCTTTGAGAGCAGGGACTGTCTTTTGCTTTTCTTTGCATCTCATGCACTCAACACAATGCCTGACACTTCAGAAATGCCACTTAATAAATATAATAATAAAATACTTTAGTAAGGCATTTGATAAATGTCTGTTGACTGATTGAGATAAGAAACAGACTCCTAGAGGTTATGATTTATCTAATATCACACTGGCGGTAATTTAACAAATCTAGGATGTAGCTAGACCCTTTGACCCCAGAATCAACATACTTTGGACTATGTACCATGATACCATGGCCTCTAGAAGTTTTTTTTTTCTTTTGTGCTTTCTTGTTATTATTGTCTTTTGTTTGTTGATATCAGATTAGAAACTGGGAAAGAAATTCAGAGCTTATCCATTTTATTTTTTGAACAATGTTTGGCAAGAGATAAAGTTGACTTTTTTTTTGGTTTTGTTTTTGCTTTTCACAGAGGGGAAGGCAGGGCTGTTGGGGTTAAGTGACTTGCCCAAGGTCACATGGCTGGTAAATGTTAAGTATCTGAGGCCAGATTTGAACTCAGGTCCTCCCGACTCCAGAGCCAGTGCTTTATTCACTGCACCACCTAGCCACCCCTAAAATTGACATTATTAAGTTGTTAGTCTGCCACTGAGTTACACTCACCCAAGGTTGGCAGGCCAGTTCCTGTTTCCTTGAAAAGTTGAGAGCTAACTAGTTTCTCCTCATAATAAAAATCAATCTGATTAATAAGGACTTTCCATTGGGCAAACATCCCAACATATTTTCATTCGGAAAAGTCACTTTAAAGAGGTTATCTTTGAATTGCCAAAATAAGTTTGGCATCACTGATGACATATTCTCCTTCATTAAAAAAATGACTATAGCTGATATTTTCAATTTTGTATTGAGTTGGAATTTCCATCCAGCATGCAAAACGGCTCCCAAACATTTGCATTCTGAAGCTATTTATATCATACACATGATTTCAAAACTGCTCCCTCTTCCCCTCACACACACTAAAGTAGCCACAGTCCATTACATCATATGAATTTTGGCTATTATCAACACTTAAGGAATCACCTCCTTTCCATCCCCCCAAGACAGATATACCTCTTTCTTCCATTATTTTGTTTTAAGTGGAAAAATTCATTTGGAACAATAGGAAAATCCAAATATGTTTTCTTTATCTGTACATTAGCAGTTTTCTGGAATTCAGAAAACAAATAAAGGGGAAATTTTTCAATAGTCAAACTTTGTTTCTAACTGAAACAAAAGGAGGTAGGTGGATCCTGTAGCTAGAGTAAGAAATAACAGATGAACAGCTTGAATGTCACAGTGATAGTCCTGAAATAGTAAAGGCAGCAAGGAAGACCAGAGAGCTTGGTGGATCATTGCTGATAGGGTATTTGGAAAAATGTGGGCAAGAATCACAAAGGATAAGAAGGTGAAGAAGAACTCTGAGCTATACACAACCAATGAGCTTACAGATCCACAGTCTTGAAGGATCAAGCAGGCTCAGGTCATAACAGAAGTATTATGGAAATATAAGTTGTGATCCGTTCATCTGGCCACCTTCATTATTCTTTTAGAAATGTAATAGGGATAGAATTGGAAGAAGTTTCTCTGTAGTAGCCTTGTTGGATATAGCATCTGCTATAAAAAGGGAAGAAATCTATAGTGAGAGTGGGAGACTACAGAGACTTCTATGGAATGGAAAGGAGGTAAGATTGGCCAGTACTCTGAAGAAATTCTGGCTTTTAAGTGAATCTTTGCATGAAATTAAAGGCAGCTACAATTCTGAGTAGCTCAATGGTCATTGTAATGGAACAGGGTGTAGACTAATTTTTTTGGTCCCATGGTTTTGGGAATCAAGTGTGGGTTAAAGGAATGGACAGAGAATTGATATGTAAATTCTTAAGTCTTGTTGCTAAGGCCCAGTAAAATTAATTTTTACATAACTATTTCTTTCAATGGTGTGCATGGCTAAAGGGAGAGCTAATACTTTTTCTGCTCCTATCCACTGAATGACCTTAAATAGTTTAATCTCCAGGAATTACAATTTTCTTCTCTGTCATGAGATGATGCTTGAGATTTTGGAAGTTTGATGCAAATTATCCAATCAGTTGTTTTTTGTTATGCATTTAAAAAGTGCATTGTTGCAAATTTGCAAGAAACAACCAAGTGACTTTCCTTAATTTCAAGCAGTATTATGGTTTCATTTTTCCCAGTTGCTATTATCTGGTGCCATTTAAGAAACAACAAAAATTAATGAGAGATTTCATAAAACCTTCATCAATGAGCAGATGTTTGGTTTATTTTGTCATCTGCTAGGCTATAAAAGATGTACAGCCACTTGGTATGTTAGATGTAATTGGGTTCAGTATATGGCCTTTTATGTTCATAACCAGAGAATTGTCAATAGCCTCAGAAGAGGGCTCACTGCCCTTCCCGTAATGTGGATATGAGTGGTATATTTCATTTGTGCTCTTTTTAAAATGCAGTGACAGGTTCCCAACTTAATTTTTTGAAGCAGGAATTGTAATTAATATAAATTGTACCAGTGAGATTTATTTGTGGAGCGACCTACTTTTCATTATTCCCTAAAGTACTGTCAGGCATGTTCACCTCCAAGTGATATCATATATGCACACATTTTATATGGACAGATGAGTTTTAACTAACCTTGTCACTCAGTAAAAGAACATAAAATGCACCCAGTTCAAAAGCAGTTGAATAGATGAAAGCTTGAAAAGTTATTTGAAAACAATGGTTTTCCAAGCATAGGAGCACTTTGCAAAGGGGAATTGTACTTACACCTTTTTAGTTAATTGGAAAAAGGCAGGTTGTGTATTTTCCCTCTTTATGTAGTGGAGATAGGAAGCGATGGACCAGATGTGTCTGTATTTTGGCAAGCTTGATGTGCTCTTAGGCTGGACAGAGGCAACATATGGTACAAGTGATGGGAATAAAGGAGTTTATTTTTCTGGAATAAATATATGAATTGATTCTCTTATAAATAAGGCAAGCAGATTTAAAAAACCTGAGCTTTACAACAGGCAGTCTAGGGGAAGGAGAGGAGTTAAATTCATTGTTAAATGAATGTGTCCCAGATGACCCTGTAGTTTTTCAGAGACCAATACCTTTTGGTCTTCCTCCTACTTTTTTCTGCCCTATTTCTCATAAAGAAGAGATCTGCTTCTTTATTTAAACCAAATCGAGTAAAGTGTGTAGATGAGAAATCCATCTCTTATTTTCAGCTAAGACACAAAACATGTAAACAGTTGACAGGTGTGCTATGGTGAGCTGCTCAGCCAATCAGCCAAACTGAGTATCTCTGACAGTTCTAGAGATTGAACTAGTTTCTTCTGAAGTCCAGCCTGGAAAGATTCAGACGTGTACTTTCAGCTTCTCTGATTGTGGCTTCTGTAACTCGTTAGAACCTGAGTAACTTTGCTGTTCTGTAGGAGAGATACAGCCTTGAAAGCCAGGCAGGTGGTTGTTGTTGTCATTGTTGGGGTTTTTTTCCCCCTCTTCTTTCTCTCCCTCCCTCCTCTCCCTTCTTTCTGTGAGCTGGCAAACAGAACCACGATTTTGCTGAATGAAGCCAGAGCCTCTTTGCTTCTGAGAACTGATTTCAAGGCAATGATGAGATAGAACCAGTCTAGCTATTTGATTTCTTTTTTTATCTATGACTGGAAGGGGGGCTGGAGAGAGGAAGATATTGGAGTGGGAGAGGAGAGAGAGACACCGAGACAAGTAGTACTGCTGTTTGCCCAACTCCTTTAGATGAAGCTAACTGTAACGAGACAGTGACAAGAAAGATGATGGATGTTTTTGGAATTTGATCGTCTCTGATCATTGGAGTGAAAGATGATCAGGCTACCACACAAGAAACTACAGAAACTCTTTCTAAAAAAGGTAAGAGGCTGGATCCCCAGCTTCATTGGAGGGGTGTGGGGCAGTTTGGGGAAGTTTGAACTGTTTTTGAAAACAAAAAAGTCATGGGTTTTATAAAGGCGGGGGTTCAATCAAAAGTTATTTGGTGGGATGTTGTGACCTTTTCTGAGTCCTAAATATATAAAAAAAAAAATACCCTTGACATGACAAATGATACACTGGTGAAGTGATTCATGCACTGGGAAGTTCAGCCCCTCTTGGGATTGGAGCCATTTTCCTCCTCTTTCTTATGTGAGAAGTGCTATATGTTCTAGGCAAGATAAGCTTCATTTTTAATGCTCTCAGGTGCTGCTGGCCACAGTGAGTTGTTGAAAGGGAGCCCCTCATTTATCAATGTGCTCAGTTTTAAGTTGATAGGAAAAAAACAAGTGGGATAAACTCTTTCCCAGGTAGTAGATGACTATGTTTGAAAATTTAATTTTGAGGATTTTGTTTAAAAAGATCAAAACATTCTCATAAACTAATTGATGAGGATTTAGCAGTTTGCTCATTCATTTGCCAAATAACTCAAACACTTAACCTTAGCCAAACATAATGAACATACATGAAATTCCTAGGCAGCTGATGCAGACTATCTTCCACAATCTGTTTGTAGGAATGATGACATAAATTGGCCTAAAATTATTATATCCTGTGGAACTGACCTTTTATTTTAAAAATCATGATTTTCTAAAAAATTAAGGGAAATGGTGAGGCATTGCATTTTTTTAAAAATAGATTTAAATTTGCCAGTCTTCAGAGTATGTAATTTAGGAGACTTTTTTTAAAAAATGAATTAATTTTATTTGCATAAGCATTTCTTGCCTCTCCTTTCCACTACTCATATCCCTCAATTGAACAATTAAAAAAAGAAAACTCATAAAAAGATGCATAGTCCAGGAAAATATTGTCTGTGTTCAAAAATACATGTCTCATTCTGTCCTCTATATTACCTTTCTGGTAGGAGGTAGGTGGCATGTTTCATCTTTAGTCCTCTGGACTTCTGGTTTATCATTGCACTGATTAAAGTTTTAAAATCTTTCTGAGTTATTTTTCTTTATAATGTTGTTGTCACTGTATAAATTGTTCTCATTTGGGAGACTTAGTTTGCATTAAAATTTCATATTTGTGCTTTCACCTGTGTTCATCTTCTTAGAAAATGTTGAATTCATAAAACTTCACAAATGTGTTCTTCATGTCTATACAGAGTTTTAATTGATGTGTGTTTATACAATGTTCTTGTATAACGTGGCAGCAAAATTCTAAGGCTGGTATATATTTAAAACCATCCCTAAAAATCTAATCCTTTTAATCATCCTGTGAAGTGTCTGTATTGGGTAGCTGGGGCAACTGAGGAATACAACTATCAAGTAATGTGTTCAGCTTAACAAAACAAAGTAAGGGCAGAGCTGAAACTTCTTGAATTTACTTTTTATTCCTTAGATCATCCTTGAAAATAGATTCAGTAAATCTTTTAAAAATGTCCAGTATCCCTTTCCTGTGAAGTTGATATATTTGATCTGTGTGAATATCAGTACCTAAAAATATAGAGTATAAGTGAAATGGTTGAATTTTGTATTTAAAAATTATTTGCACATAGCACACTTCTCTTTATGTTAGCTTCTTTCTACATGGTTTATTCTGGATATTTTTGTTTGCTTAGGTACACCATGTGCTTATGACTCAGGATGAATTTATTTGCCTACTTTGCTCCTACATGGAAATGATATATTTTAATTTAGTGTCAATTCTTTGGATTTTTTTTGGAGAGAATTATCATGTAGCTATGGGTACCTGAGAACAATAAAGCATTTGATACTATCGTTTCAAGAAGAATTTTAATATAATCAACAAATACCGAACAGTTATTACAGATAACAAGTGCAAGGAGTTAACTATTCCAATAAACAAACATCACCATCGTATATTACACCGATCCTTTTCTCTGATGGTATTTTCTCTTTGTAATAATTTCATTCTTTTTTTCCTTTTCTTTGATGAAAAAGTAGCATCAGTCCAGATGAATGCAAAATTCAAATAATCAAGAAAGACCTTGATAGAACAACTAGTTCATCCTCTATCTTCAGACATTCCAGGAAAACAACAATAGTATTTTGATATTGGGCTATATTTAGAGAGGCATTGTTCCAGGAATAAGGAGTTGATAGTCCTATACTCTGCCCTGGTCAGGCTTCACTTGGAATAATAGTGTGTATTCTAGACAACATAATTAGGAAGGACATTGATAAGCTGGAGAGTGTCCAGAAGAAGAAAACCAGAATGGGAAGGACTTTGAGTCCATGGCCCACAGGGATTGAAGGAACTGAGGATGTTATGATACTGATTATTATTATTTTATCTTATAGAATCACAAAGTTGGAAGTGAACTGGATGACCATGTCGTTTACAAGCCACTATTTATAGAAATAAATACAAAACCAAATAAACAATTGGAGAAAAAGTGTTTGTGGGTAGGATGAGTCAACATAATAAAAATGACAGTACTACCTAAATTAATTTACTTATCCAGTGTTATACCAAACTACCAAAAGATTATGTTACAGAATTAGAAAATAATAACAATTCATATGGAGTTACAAAAGGTCAAAAATCTCAGTGGACATAATGGGAGAAAGTGGGAACAAAGCAGGCCTAATAATATGAGATGTCAATTAATACTACACAGCAAGAATATAAAAACAAATAGTACTCTTTTAAAAAATTAAATCAATTAATGGAACCTAGATAAGGTACCTAACATACAGAAGCAAACCAACCTAATAGCCTAGTATAAGGGCTTACTGTTTGATTAAAAAAAAAAAGAAAAAGCCAGAAAAATTGGACAGCTGTATGGAAGAAATGAGATTTGGACCAACACATCATAACTTATTCCAAGATAAGCTTCAAATGGATACATGAAAAGAGAAGGGAAAATTAACTATCACCCATAGAGGAAAAATTGTATGACCACTGAAATAAAATAGATAATTTGATTATTTAAAATTAAAAATATTTTCACATAAATCCAGTGCACCTAAGATTAAAAGGGAAAGTTTCATTTCCAAGATACACATATGAGTTGCTGATTCAAATTTACAAGAATAAGAGCCATTCCCAATTGTTAAATGATCTAAGTATATGAATAATCAGTTTTCAAAGGAAGAAACTCAGGCTATCTCTAGCTATAGGGAAAATGTTCCCAATAACTATAATTAGAGAAATCAAGCAATTCAGAGGTCCTACCTCATATCCATTAGATTGACAAAGATGACAAAAAGAGAAAATGACAAATTTTGGAAGAGCTGTGGATAAACAGGCACTCTGATACATTGTTGGAGCTGTGAGAGGGTTCCACCATTCCCCAAAACAATTTGTATTTATTCACAAAAATTTACTCAATAATTCATGTTCTTTGCATCAGTTATGCCAATGCTAGGCCTGTACTACACACACACACACACAAAAAAAAAAATCAAAGAAAAAGGTAAAGGTCCTATATGTACAAAACTATTTATAGCAGCTTTTTTTTTTGGTAGTAAAAGACTGGAAACTAAGGGGATTCCTATCAATTGGGAAATGGTTAAACAAACTGATGTATATGGATGTAATAGAATACATTTGTACATACTTTAAGAAATCAGGAAAAACATGGTTTCAAAGAGATATGGAAAGACTTGTTTGAATTGATGCAGAGTGAAGTGAATAGTACCAGAAAATTTTATGCTATCACCTCAATATTATTTAAACCAATGATTTTTGAAGACTTGTATTAACTAATGCATGAAATGAGCAGAGTCAGGCAAAACATAACAGTAAGATGAAAGAGAAACAAATTGGAAAACCATAAGAATTCTGATCCATTCAACAACATCCATGATTCTAGGACAATCATGAAACATTCTATCTTCTGAATAAAAGGTTATGAACTCAAGAGCAGAATGAGACATATAGATTATGAAAACAACCAATGAGGAATTTTGTTTTTCTTGACTACAGATATTTGCTATGAAGATTTTGTTTTTCTCTCTCACTTCCTAATAAGGATGAGATAAAATAGATTTCTGTAATTCTGACCCATACTCAAAAAAAGATCCCTACCACAACATATTCAACAAAGGACCATTCACTTTCTGCTTAAGGACCTTCAGTGAGGGACATGGGGAACTCAACTGTCTTCAGAAGCAATCATTTACATTTTTGGATAATCTTAATTGCTAGGAAGGTTCCTCTCCCCAATATTTAGTCTATATCTGCCTCCTTGCGCCTTCTACTTATTTCTTCTACTTCTGCCATCTGGGGCCAAAAACTTTAGTCCCTCTTCTACCTGATAGACCCTGACGTATTTGAAGACAGCTATGATCTCTCCCCTTAGTCTTCTCCTGGGCTAAATATCTTCATCAACCAATCCTTGTGGGGTATGAACTCAAAACCTTTCACTATTCCTATTATCCTCTTCTGGACACTTTTTAGATTCTCAGTATCCCCTTCGTACATATCATGACCAGAATTCATTCCTTTATTCCAAGTATGGTCTGATGATAGTATCAAGTATCACAGTAGAGCAGGATTATCAACTCTTTATACTTGAAGGCTCTGCCCCTCTTCATACAGTGTAATATAATATTAGCTTTTTTTTTTTTTGCTCATATCACTGTTGACTTATATTGAGCTCATAGTTTGCTAAAATACTCAATATGTTTTAAAACAAATTGCTGTTTAATGAAGTATCACCTTGTCTTGAACTTGTGAAGTTCAGTTTTGGAACCAAAAGCAAGAGGCTTTGGTTATTCCAATAAGATTTCATCTTAGTAGAAGTAGTCTAGCATTCTACTTTGTCAGATATCTTTTGGGGTCTACCTCTGTCATCCAGTGTATTATCTATACTCTCCCCAAACCCCTCACTCTGCTGGATTTATGTAATCTGCAAATTTGATAAGTTTACCATCTATGCCTTGAGCCAAGTCATTAAGAAAAAATGTCAAACATCACAGGGTCAAGCATGGATGCCTGAGGCACATTATAGAGAGATCTCTCTAAGTTGACTTTGAATTATCAGTGACTATTCAATCAACAAGCATTCATTAAGTATTCACTATTCATTTAGTCAGTCATTAAACATTTATTTTATTGGGAAGGCTTCTAACTTATCCCCATTACAGATAATATTTGCTAATGATTCTAGATACTACTTATCATTTTAAGGAAAGCTCAATTTATTCCTGTTCTCTTTAGTGTGGTGGTTTTTTTTTTTTAAAATAGAAACGGGTGTTGTGTTTTGTCAAAAGCTTTTTTCTGTATCTTCACTAAACATTTATTAAGCACCTACTACATGCCAGATACTCTGTGAGCACTGGGAATACAAAGAAAGGTAAAAGCCAGTCCCTACTCTCAAAGAGTTCACAGTCTAATGGAGGAGACAATATGCCAACTATAATCTACAAACAAATTATACGTGGGAAGACAGGGGATTGAGTATTAAAGGGGATTGAGAAAGGCTTCTTGTAGGAGGTGGGATTTTAGCTGGTCCTTGGAGGAAGGCAGGAAAGTCTGGAAGTGGAAATGATGAGGGAGAACATTCTTTACATCTGGTCAGCCAGTTAAAATGTTCTGAGTCTGGAGAAGGCAAGTGTAATATGATGAACAATTAAGAAGGCGGTGGAATTGGAATATAGAAAACATTTCTTATATGCAAAATATGGATGATAATAATAGTATTTACCTCAACATGTAATTGTGAGGATGAAATTAAATAGTCTAAATAAGCCAATTTGCAAATCTTAAAACACTGTGTACTGCTAGCTATTAATGTAAACCATTCAACTAGTTCTGAATCGATTTGATTGTACTACCAAAGAGCCCCAGTTCTCTGTCTCTTCCAAAAGCAGAATGTGAGTCCTACTGGATGCTTTACCAAAATCTAGGTAAACTTCATTTATAACATTTCTGAATCTACCAGTAAAATAAGCAAATGATGTTAACCCAGTGTGATTTATTTTCTATGGAGCCACGTTGGTTCTTTGTGAACACATCTTTATCTAAATTTTTGCTAACTATCTTTTAATTAGGCATTTTAGAATTTTGCCAGTAATCAAAGTCAAAGTCATTGGAATACAGCTTGCCACTCTTCTTTACCCAATGAAAATGTACTTTTTTAATCCTATGGTCTTTTCTCCACAATTTTTCAAATATCAGCTGACATATCTATCAGTTCTTTCAAAAATCTAAGGATCCAAATCATCTGGGGCCAGGTGATTTGAATTCAACAGGAGCAGCTAGGTAAGCTCTTATTTATAGTGGTTACAAATAGTCACCATAATATTAAAATAATATAATTAATATAATAATAATATAATAACATTAATGACTACTATAGTAACCAATGTTGGTTATTCACCCTATTAACCACTTTTTTCTTCTATCCTTTCCAGTCTACAGGTCATCTTGGCATGGAAAAAAGATACAAAATAGTAATTCAGCAGTTCTACCTTCTCTCTGATGCTAGTTACTGTCCCGTCCACATCTTATAGTGACCCTATTCCTTTTATTTTCTTCTTAAAGATATCGAGATATGGATTTCACAAAGCCCCATTTCAGTGTTTTATTATCAGCATAGTCAAGAAGTTATTTTTTGTCTTAGAGAAATCTCACCTGTCTTGATTTGTATCATTTCCTCTTATTTAGTCTTCCATGGATAGCGACAAGAGCTTTGCATTCAGTCTCATAAACTCTTAAGGTTTGAGTTAAGTCACATATCTGTCTTCTTTCATTTAGAAAAAAATAAAACAGGCTCAATTCTTTACCAATTTCTTGAAGAAACCATTTTCTAGGAGGTTTTTTTTTGTGTGTGTGTGTTTAGTGTTTTTCTTTGTACCTTCTCTGATTCCTTCAGATTTAAAAATATGGTGACCTATAGTAGATCCAGTATGCTAATCAGTGGTATCTTGTATATGCTTTCTTTATATTTACTGATGTGCATGTTCTATTCCCTCACACACATACACACACACACACACACACACACACACACACACACACACAACCCAGTAAAATGTAAACTCCAAAAGGGCAAAGAACTATTTGGTTTCTGGCTTTGCATCCCCAGTACCTAATAATACTGTTCACATACATAAATGCCTATTAGGAGGAATTGATCTGTGAATATTATATTCCTTTTGGCAATCCTGATATCTTGTTGCTATTTACTTTCTTTCTGCTTAGACAAAACATGGCTTCCCTTGTTAGCTATTTTAATATTTTAGATTTCATTGATCCTGAGTAAATGGGAGAAAGAAGAAAGATAAAAGAGAAAGTCACATACCATATTAAGAGGTAATGTAGTAAAATGTAAACATTACTGATTAGTTGCCTTAAGACATAAATTTTATGTGAAAGTATAACAATAATAGCTAACATTCATAAAGCACTTTTAAAGGTTTGCAAAGTATTTTATAGACTTTCATTTTATCTCAACAATTCTGTAAGTGAACACTATTATCCCCATTTTACAGATAAATAAACTGAGGCACAGAGAGGTTAAGTTACTTGTCCAAGGTCATACAACTAGTAAGTTTTTAAGTCTATATTTAAACTCAGGTCTGACGGACTCCAAAACTGATACTCTATTTACTGAGCCACCTAGCTGCAAAGTATAGGCTATAAAGGTATGTACAAAAGTAGGATATTATTATTTAAAATAGGAATATATGTAGCAGTTAAATATTACAAGGAGGCAATATGGTCCAGTGAAAAGACTCTGGACTCAGAGGACTTGGGTTCAAATCCTGCCTCTGATGACAAGTTACTTTTCTTTCCTAGTCCTCACTTTCTCCATCTCCAAAATGAGGGAATTGGACTAGATGGCCTGTGAGGTTACTTCCAGCTTTAGATCTGTGATATCATGACTATTTGGGAACAGATAGTATTATAATAATGAAGAAAATACCATCTTTCCCTAAAATTCCTTCTAAACAAGTTATCTTGAGTATTTTGATTGAAAGATTATTTATTAAGCTCTTTCTATGGGCCAGTCATTGAAATTATTTATTAAGCTCTTACTATGGGCTAGTCATTGGGCTAAACATTGGGAATACAAATACAGAATGTGAAATAATCTCTCCTCTCAAGGAGCTTACATAAAAAAAAAATCCACCCCTCTCAAATTTAATAAACATACAAAAAGAGAACACTTCTGTATATAAAACAAAAAAATAAATACAGTAATAAAGATTCATGAATCTCTATCATATACAGCTTCCTTTAAAATTACATATATATGTAATATATATATATATATATATACACACACACACACACACATAGATATAGACATATAAAATAAATTCAGCATATTCCTTTCAGGACTCTATTGCTTATCTAAAATAGATTGCACTTTATTTTTTTTAAATAATAGTTTCTTGGGGCGGCTAGGTGGCGCAGTGAGTAAGAGTGCCGGCCTCGGAGTTGGGATGACCCAAGATCAAATCCGGCCTCAGAAAATGAGCACCCACGCATAAATAATGACTAGCCATGTAACCTTGAGCAAGTTACTTAACCCCAATTGCTTTAAAAAAAAATAATAGTTTCTTTACTTAATTTTAGTTTTCAACATTCATTTACATAAGATTTTAAGTTACAAATTTTTTTTTTTACAAATCACTTTTCATAATTTTCTTGCATTATTCTCATTTATCTTTCCAATTTTTCCTCTACTTCTCTTACTTGATTTTCAAAACCCTTCTTGAGCTCCTCCATGGCCCGTAACCAATTCATATTTTTCTTGGAAGCTTTTGGTGCAAGAGTTTTGACTTTGTTGTCTTCTTCTGGTTCCATGTTTTATTCCCTTTCATCCCCCCAAAAGGATTTTATGGTCTGATTGCGTTTCCTCTGTTTGCTTATCTTGCCAGCCAATTACTTGACTTTTGAACTCTTTGCCACAGTAGAGCTCTGCTTCCAGAGCAGAGAGAGAGCTGTGTCCCAAATTGCTGGAGTTTTCACAAATGTTGTCAGAATTCTGAGGAGGGTGCCATCTCTACAGCCACCACAAGTTCTGGCACCCTGGCATTTCTTACCCCAGGACCATCACTGAAGAATGTGACCCAGATCCAAGCAGGTCAAAATAAGAGCAATTACCCTCTGAATGGTCTCTTGGTCCCCCTACAATCTGCAGGCCAAGAGCTCTGGAGGCAGCCATAGGGCAGCAGCTGCAGCTGCCATGCCCTGCCATCACCTCTCACCCCGAGGGCAGGGGCATGACCATGCTCTTCTCTACCCAGTTCCAATAGAGTTGCCTACTGACCTTTTACTTTCTCTTTGGCATTTATGGTTTGAGAAGTCTGGAGACTGCCATAGCTGCTGGCGATTCACTCTCCTAAAGTCTGCTCTGGCTGGTCTGGGCCACTGGTTGGGGCTGCCCTGGGTCTGGGACCTCATGGCTCACATGGGACTGTGCTTGGCTCCCAGCACAATGTAATAGACCCTTCCTGTAGACCTCAGGCTGCCTTGAGCAGGAGGTTTGCTTCTCTTTGTCACTTTGTGGGTTCTGTAGCTCTAAATTTGTTTAGAGTCATATTTTACAGATATTGGAGGTAGTTGGTACAGGAGCTCTTGCCAAGTTCCTGCTTTTACTCCACCATCTTGGCTTTTTCCCCCCCAGCTATCTGGATTATAATGATCTCTTATTTAATGGAAAGGCTTGCTTAAATGATTTTAAATATTCAAGTTTGATAATCCCCCATAGAATATC